>BSAI01000106.1:13074052-13182091 GCA_036245035.1 Adrianichthys oophorus | reverse complement strand
GGATAATAGATTTTAGAGGATGACTAATGGAAAGGGAAGGTAGAGTTGTTAATCTACAGGCAACAAAATGCTGGAGCTTATACCCATTGCAATAGTGAATGTTGGTCTAAAATGGGCACGGCCTGTCCACACACTCAGCTGTTACATACCTGCCGGCTCCGAGAGTGTTCACAAACTTGTCCACATCCAGTTCACACGCACACTTGTGCATACCAACCAACACATGTAAAGCATTACATTCTGTCATGCACACTATTTGAAGGTGCAAAGGTGAGCCAACGCCTGTACTCAGGTGAATGTTATGTTAAGCTGAAGTGGATGATGGAATGCACAAAAAAGGAGGGAGAACCCCCAGCCATCCCCACACCAAGACACCCGCGCCGACCAGGGCCCGCCCCCGCACCCATACTGTGGGGTCAATGGAGGAGATCCACCCGCCAGGCAGCCCAGCCAAGCACCCAGACCAGGGCCCGCAGGACAGCCACTCGGGCCCCCAACACCCGAGTGCAGTGAGGTACGGAAGCGCAGAGCGCAAGGCCCAGCCCAGTCAGGAGAGCAGCCCTCCCACTGCGCCAGGTGGCCCAGCGCGGGGCCCCACCCCCGAGAGCCCCACCACCCCAGACAAGCCGCCCACCACCACCCAGGAGTTCTGGGCATCCCCCCACCCCAGCCCCGGGTACGAGCCCGGGCCCCCCACGGGAGACCCGCTCCAAAGCTCCAGGCAGCTGCGGAGATCCAGAAGAGAGCACGATGGGGGTCAGCTACCCCCATCTAGAAAAGGGATGACCAAGAGCAGTGGGGGTCCCCGAAGGTGTACATTGCCTGACCAGGCTCTCCTAATGTTGTGACCCAGAAGGGGCTCGGCACCCGAGGGTAAGGGCCAGAACCCGCACCACAAGGACACAGACACCCTCCAGGCTCAGATGGAATATGATCCCCCGCTCATGGACTTGCCAGAGGACAAAGGGATCCCTCTCCCCGTGCGGGGAGGGGGCCGCCGGGCCCAGGAGGCCGACCCCCAGGAGACAAGGCCACCGCCGCTGAAGGCCCTGCTCCCTCCACCAGGGATGGGGTAAGGGACAGAAGATCAGTAGTCCCACCTTCCTTGTGTAATGTATTTGTGTGTGTGTTGAGGTGGGCTGCACGGTGGCGCAGTGGTTAGCACTCCTGCCTCACAGCAAGAAGGTTCCCGGTTCAAGTCCTGGCTGGGGACCTTTCTGTGTGGAGTTTGCATGTTCTCCCCGTGCATGCGTGGGTTTTCTCCGGGTACTCCGGCTTCCTCCCACCGTCCAAAAACATGCTTCACAGGTTGATTGGTTACCCTAAATTGTCCCTAGGTGTGAATGTGAGTGTGCATGGATGTGTGATTGTGGCCCCTGCGACAGACTGGCGACCAGTCCAGGGGTGTCCCCTGCCTTCGCCCATGAGTAGCCGGGTTAGGCTCCGGCAACCCCGTGACCCCGAAAGGGATAAAGCGGATTGGAAGATGAATGAATGAATGAATGTGTGTTGAGGTGTGTTTCTTGTGATTGATGGGTGTGTGTAATAAAGGGTGCAGTTAAAATTGGCGAGCACGGCACTGAGGACATCTCCTGATTGCTTACAGGGATGTCCAATCGCCCTCTCACCAAGGAGCCCTAAATGTCTACGGTGCAGTTAAAATTGGAGGGTAGAGCACTGAGAGGACATCTCCTGCTTGCTGGCAGTGATGTCCTAGCACCCCCCACCAAGGATCCTACGTGTCTAAGGTGCATTTAAAACCAGGAGAAGGGGGCGAAACTGTGCGGAGACCATGGGAGAGGGGACCACTGCCAAGTGGCTCGGCCCCACGAGGTATTCCGCAAGCACGCCCCTCCTTCCAACCTAATAAGTGGTCGTATGAGGAAGGAGGGAAGGTCGGGGACAGCTACCAAACTGACCCCCGATGATGAAACAACCGTCCCCCCGCCCCCCCCCAGCATTGGGCCCAAGTCTCCCCAGGGCAGAGGCCCCACCGCCCGAAAGCCAACCCCCCAGGCCCCACACCCCCCACCCCACACAAAGAGAGAGGAGCCCAGAGGGGGCCAGCCCCCAGGGCAAGCCCGTTTGATACACTTTTAATGGAACGTTAATAGAACGTTAAACTGATTTCCCTGGAATGTTTTTGGGACATGGAGATGTTGGAGCATTTTTAAGTCTATTTAAACTCCCATTTCAGCAAATCTAATTTAGATATTTTGAGTTTTCGGCTTTAGCTGCCGCACTTAAACTAGTTTATTTGAGCATCTTTATCTCTTTAAAGACTTGCACTGCAGTTTTGCTCTGAGATTTCTTCTTGGACAGCTTGCTAAAGTTCTGATCTGATGTTTCCACGGCGAAGGCTCATCCTGGTTTCATCTGTTCTGCCAACAGCATCTTCAAAAAAGCTAAGCATGTTGGAAAAATATCTGCTTCTGAACTGCAGGGTTGTTTCGGGCTCCAGAACAGCTTTATGCATTTCTGCCTCTTTTTCCTCACAGATCATCAGGTGTGCTTCACCCAGCCTGACGTGACTGAATTGATGCCATGCAGCCTCTTGCAGGCTGATTTTATAAGAGCCATTAAGCTCAGTGTGACATGCAGTAACCCAGCAGGATTGCTGTTGTTGCGCAGCGCGTCAGGGCCTTAAGTGAGAGATTTACTGTCGTATTTGAAGCAACAGAACAACTCAATAATAACTCGTGACACAAAACCAACAGCAAACAAAAGGAAGTGCAGTTAGGAGCAATTGAAGGAGGCGCGGCGCATAAAGAAGAAGAGGGGACGAGGGGGAGCAGGGTGGCTGCATTCAGGCTCACAGGAGCGATTTTCCATCTCAATAGGAGTACTTAAGGCTCCATGGATTATTAATGGCCTATCTCTGAGAAGCCCCCCCACCTCCCATCATACTCCTTTTTCTCCTCTTGTCACTCAGCTGTCCTTTTTTCTTGCTGGTTTTAGACTCCCCTCTCCCTCTTTTTGGCTAATTTCATCCATTAAAAAAAAAAAAATCCTTAAAATCTTTATTTTTGGACTTTCCTTCATCTTGTCCTCTTCTTCACCCCCTATTTCCACTTCCAAGTCCCCTTCATCCCCACTTTCCTCTTCCACTGCTGCCCCAGTTCATGTTTTTATCTTTTTCTTCGTCTGACTTTTAGAAGCTTATCCATCCCTCCTCTTTTACTGCTCCATTTTTGTCCTCCTCCTGCAGCTTTCTATGCACTTCATCCACCCAGCATGTTACACTGTCACCACCCAACTGTTTTACAACTGCTATGGGTTTGTCCCACTTTCACTGGAGAAGGAAGAAATAAGCACCTTAGTGAAAATCAGGATGATTTTCCGGAACGACAACCTTTTTCTGTATTAACATCGAAGAACTACTTTCCCAACTTTCTCTGTCTCCAATAATGATCAGTCAATACCTGCACTGATCTTTCCAAAACCAATGTTTATTGAAGGTTGTATGTTTTAACTTCAGTCAGAAAATTAGCATATCACTTTCTACTGATGATACTGGTTTCGATTTTTTTAATACAAATATCCAGACAATTTTTCTTCTTCCACTAGAAGTGAAAATACGAACCGATTTTTTACTCCTTGAAATGTCTTATGTATTTTTAAAAGTTTCTGGGCTAATAATTGGTGGAATAACATTTTTGAGCAAAGGTCACATTTCTCTAATCACCTAATTTTATGACTTTTTATGCTGCTGGTGTCTCAAGGAGGAATTGAAGGAAGTTTTCTTTTCTGGTACAGCAATACTTTTAAAATACTTTTACTAAAAATAAGATACACACATCGAAAACTGTTGATTTATTTATTTTTTCAGTGAGGTCAGTATGCTGCTTAGATAGCAAACCATCGTCAAATGAAGGATTATGGTGTTGATTATTTTAGTTCTAAAGTTGAAATTTCTTTCCACAAGTTCATTGAAAGTTATTCAGGTTTAAAAAAAGTTCATGTTTACTTATATTGATATCTTTAAAAATGTGGAAAAAAATGCTTTTGTTGAGTGTTATGCTGCGTTAACGCCAGGCATGTGAGAGTTCTTGAGCGTACTTTCTTCAACCATACGCGTTTAGCGTATGGTGTTCACACTGGTCAAGAGGGGATGGGATTCTTCTTTTTTATTGCTTTACCAGCACATGTCCGCTACCTACAGTTGGAAGAGTCTTGGTGTGGAGCGTTGAAGCCGTGAAAATCTGGCAAACCTTCCTCCAGGCTTTTTCTTTCACAGCTCTATTCCGATAGATTAAAGACTTGGTGTCATATAATTTGGATCAAGCACAAGCCACATTTATTAATTTCTCCCTTTCTGATCAAAATTTAAACGGCTGACAGTTACGTGAATAAAGAGGACGCCATCAAGACATCACTACCAAATCCGAGTCCCTAAATGGTCAAACTTTGACCTGGTTTAAGCATTAACCCGAGTTCAAGAGTTAATGCTTTGTACGTACAAACCAAAAAACGGCTGTAAAACTTGTGTAGTGATGCGTGAGTGCAACAGTTTTGAACGCGGAGGCCCAAAACACACATTTACATGCGTTTATTAAGACTTTTGAATGGAAACGCACGCTGCTGAGTGCACATGAACATAGGTTCACCAAGAAGGTGCGTTTGTTTTTTTGCGATTCTTTTCAAGATGTGTCCTTTAGAATTGTGACCACACCTGTGCGTTTACCCCCAACCGCATTAATCTTTTAATGTTTTTTTTGGATATCTTGGACAATCTTGAGGAAGGCTTGCAAGAATTTTTACATAATGAATGCTTAATTTGTCAATTGATAATTGGTTTTCGTTAAATTGTATGGCTGCAGTCTACACCACCTTCATTCAGCACAAATGCAGAGAAAAGAACACCAAAATATTTGAAAAACTTGAGTGTGAACATTGTGGTTGAGCAGTAACTGTCATCTCTGCCTTTCAAGGAAACACAGACAGACTCAGAAGAAAATGCTGTTTTTTTTCCTTGGGTGGGGGGGTAAAGTGATGAAAACACTCACAATCCTTCACTCTCAAGTCTGTGCTTGAGCACGATGACCGATCTTCTCTTAGTCAGTGACACCACCTAAACCTTGTTGGTGCACCCCAGTGTTTTCCAGCACTGCAGCAGGTACGGCCTTCTGCGCCTGCAATCATACCAGGCCTCCAACGTCACCCCGTATTTTACAGACAATCACTTTAAAACCTAAAAATTGGCGTCTCGGGAGTCACTATTTAGACTTTTCAGAAACCTGAAAGCCTGAGAGATGGATCTGACAGAGAAACAAAGACTCCCTTCTGTGATAATAAATGTGCCTCAGTCTTAAATCAAACGCCGCCGTTGTTTGTTTCCCCTACATTTGTGTAATTGAATAAATTAACATCATGCTGAATTGAGAAACTATTTATTCTTGAAGTAAGCACTAAAATGAAACAAGTCAAATGGAGGTGTGTGTGGATTTTTGTTCTATTTGTGTGGCTCCATATAAAGAATGAAGCAGACTCTAACCCCGCCCACCCTGAACAGAATAAAGTAATTAGAAATATGGAGGGGCAGGAAGGAGATGAGATTACACTTCTTTCTTCTGAAAATTGTTTTTGGTGTTTTAACATGTTCTTGTGGCGTTTTTCTCATGAAAATTAGGCTAAAAATTAGGATTTCTATATTATTATTGTGAATCAGGTCCAAATGTAAACATGCCATTTGGAAAATCATGTCGCAGTGATGTAGGTGCTACAGCTGATGGTCCACAAGCTCGCTGCTCTGCTCCATTCTGATACATCCACTAGTAGACTACTAGATCCATGTACGTTTTCCTCGTCTGAGCTGGCATTAATATTGGTCGCCATTTTTGTTGCTTCTGTAATGTTAGGTTGGAGTGTGAGGGAATGTAAGGTAGCAGGAGAGAGCGTAAAAAGTGTACAAAGGATGATGGGAAGTTAGGGAAGGCTAACTCCCTGAAGAAAGAGTTAGTTGAATAGTTATCTGCAGTATTAGACGCACACATGCTGTAATCGCTGCTCCTCGGTTGGAAAGCCAATTGTCCAAAGCGGATCAAAAACAGGGCATTCATTAAAGAAAAATCTGTGTTTAAAGTGCAAATGTTATTGCATATTCGATGTGTTTCACCCCTTTGTTGAAATATCTGCTTTGCAAGCATTGCAAATCCCTTTTCATCTTTTTTTGTGAAATTGAACCAAACTTTGGAATGTTTCTGCCGCTTGGGTGCCATGTTTTCTGCTGACTGAACAACGCAAGCTTCTTCACAACATGCGTGGTAACATCATTTGCACTGACTGCAATCGATAAAGGAATCGTTTGAAAAAAAGGCAAACAATTCTAAGGAAAAGCTAAAGCAGGAAAAGTTCTCCACAAGAACCAGTTCTCGATTCCCATCCATTTCCCCTCAACTCACAGAGGCGAATTTCTAATGAACTCCTGCCGCTCTGCAGGAACTATGTTTTTGAAAATGACAAAAGTTTTTAAAATTTTGGCTAAGAATGGCATAATCAGAATTAAAACATGCTTTGAACATAGATCAAAAGATGATCGGAGTGGGACTTTAAAGGACTGGGATTTTGAGACACTTTGACAGCACAGTCCTGTCCATCAATGACACTATTTGACATAAATAGATTCTTTTGTGTTATAGTTTAAAGCACTGTGTCATTCCTCTACGCATAAATGTTTTTAGCCTCAGTGTATTTTTCTGTTAAACAATCTGAGTTTTCCAGTAAAAAGGTTATTTTTTTCTCTTGCCACACAGAACTCCATTTGTTCCAATTTTACCGCTGTGGCTCCCAGCTCACCCTGTCCTTTTTTTATTTTTTTACCACCACTTTCTTTTTCTTCCAGTTTGCTTGCTCCCCCTCACTCCTCCACTCCTCTCAGTGGCTCAGCTTGCCGGTCCATTTTGCTTGTTTTCTCAAAGCCATCCCCTTGTTAGCAGAAATGCTCTTAAGCTCCTTGTTTTCCTCCTCCTCTCTGCCTCACTTTCCGTCTGAGCAAATTGCTTTGGACGAAGCAGCCAGGTCGGGGTGTCCTAGTTTCTTCTCTCCTCCCTCTGTCTCATCTTCTGGCCTTTCCTTCTCTCCCATCCTTGCATGTATTCTTTCAGATAAGAAGACAAGGAAGAGGGGTGGATGAGAGAAGAGAATAAGGCGAGGATAAGGGTGAGAGTTAAAACAAATAAGAGGATAACGAGAGAGAAAATAGTCTTAAAGGACGTCGGATTGAGTGTCAATATGGTTTGTTGGCTGCGGAAAGAGGATTGGTTGAAGCTGCATCTGGAAGCAGCTCTGAGTCTCTGAGTCCTTCAAGATGGTCGTGAAAAATGGGCAAGTATAAGTTTGAAAGAGGCTCTAAACAGGAAAGTGTAAGATTGAGCATGATCCGTCATTTCCAGTGATGTTTAGGATGTAAACCAATAAATGTTGACATTCGTTCAGACACTTTTTTTCTCTTTGCAGCTGCTCAGAATAAAAGCAGAAACAGCTGTTCCTTTCTGCTCCCACATGACAAGCAAGCATTACTTCTCACAGCTGCAGATTTATCAATATTTGACAGAAGGTTGATGCCATTTCTTTTCATTAACAACGAAGTAGCTTCTTGTTTTTAGGTAACATTCAAGGTAAAAGTTTTGTTTTGTTTTTGCTGTTCCCCAGTGAGGAAACAAGACTAAAGCAAGACTTTTTTTGGGTGGTGGTGGTGGTGGTGGGGGGGGGGGGGGGGGGGGGGGGGGCAGGTTATTTTAGGGTGAATTAACTAAATTGTTAATTTGTTTTTCTTTTTTTTGCTCCAAAGATGGCCTGAAAAAAGTGCAAGAGATGGATTGAAGTGTGAAAAGTTTAAATAAAGCGTTACTGAGAAGCCCCAGCCTGTGACTATCTCCAAAGTGTAACTTTTTAGTGTTCAAACAAATGAAACATTGCTGTTTTAAGACCAAGCCTGAGGGAGCTCAGTGATTTTAGTTAAACACAGCATTTTGTTCGATTTGAAAAGCTACCATTCATGGCTTTTTTGAATTGTGTTGAAAGGTTAGCAGCTCTTTCAGAAGTCGCTGAGGAAAGATTAATCAGGCTCAAGAGAATGAATTATGCAGAGTTTGGTCTTCCTTAGCGTCAGTCATAATTCATCTATTTGTAGAAATATTAACATTGTGGTATTTCATTTATGCACGGCTGTTTTCATCAGTCAGATTGAACTTTGATGGAACCATTGGATTACCTTGATTCTTTTTTTTTTTTGCATTTCTGCAGTAAATGTGTCGCTTTTCTTTCAGCTGAGCTGTCAAAATGACACCCTCACAAAGGGCTCTAATATAAACATGCAAATTGTTTGACTTGTGGCTGAAAAACATTGCCAAACAATAACACTTACTCCACCATACCCAACAGTTGGGATGAAATCAATCTGTTGAAAACCCGTTTACATGACAAGCTGCCATGTCGAGAATCATTGTATTTGTTTGAGTATTAGGAAGTTATTTTGAAATGAATTGCAAACGGTAATGCCTGGTAAATAAAAAAAGACTAATATTCATCAGTAAATCTTTAATTTTACCAAAGAGATTCTGAGTAGTAAAAATGAACCAGAAAGTGGGTCAAACTGATTGTCTGAAGTTTGCTTTTCCAGATAAACTTCCCAAAAAAGAATAACTAGGTTCGACAAAGTAAACAGAGAGTTGTCATCAACAGATAATTTAACAGTATGCGTCAGGATTTTTAAACATGTTTTGGGGGGCCTTGACTTTTTAAAATGAGGGTGAATGAGTGTTTTCTTCCTTCTGCCTGTAGTGGTCATTTTAAAGAACTGCATTTTGGTACTTATTTCTGGTTGGAATTTAGGAACACAAGTTGAGGGTTTGATTTTGACCAGCATATATTTTTGGCATAAGGGCTAAATAATTATTATTATTTATAATTATTATTAATTACACGCTAAAATTATCACATAGATTATAGATTAAACGCGTCCAGACGAGTACTAAAGTAAAAAGTAGCGTTTGAGCCGCTTTTAAGTGTTTCATTTTCTATTGTCGTTAGAATAGTGCATGCAGTCTGGTCATACCAGGTTTGTTTTCAAGTTTTTGCAAGGACATCTTGAGATATTTTGATTTGATCTCAATTTACATGGCCAGTTCTTTTTCCGCTGCTATAACGTCAGTTCAAATCTGGAGGAGAAGGTTGGAGATACTGAACAGGAAGCCACGCTTTAGGAAAAGCTGAATCTCTGAAAGAGAAAAGGTTCGTCTTCAGATCTCCCAGACAGCAGATGTTTATCTGGCTGACGTTGGCCAGATATTTAATTAATATCTGTCGAAACATTGCTGGGAGAGCATTTTCTAATTGGCAAGGTGTCGCCAAAATGTCGACCTGTAATCCAAAACAACGAGTCAGTCATTTAATGATCCATCATTGTCTCGTCTTTCAAAAAAAAGAAATAAATAAAAACAAACCAACTTACCCTTCGCATCCAAACAGCAACTAAGTTAATCTCTGCTGAGCTTCCAGTATCTGGTTGGGTCAGCATATTTTCAAACAGTGTGAAACATCACAGGCAGAGCTTTCTGGGTTGTACCATTCTGTCCTGTTCTTTGTCAGTGCAAAATAAAGGAACTGAGTGATACATAAACGTTGTTCATTGGTTCATCCTCTGGATTTTCCCAAGTTAGGTCAAGAGAGGCTAAAAAAACCCAGCAAAAATATGGTGATCAATTCAGGTTTTTGGCAATACATGGCACCTATACATGCTGAAAGCTAACAGTGTAGGATCTGGTTGTTGGATGAATGGGAGACCAGTCCATTTTCTCATTTTTAAAGATGGGATAGTGATTAATCGTTTCATGATCACCCTGACATTTGAGGCACAAGCCGACATTGAGGCTCTGTTTTGACAGTGAGCAAAATCATTGTGTTGAATGTCTAAGATCGACCAAGCAAACATGCTTTTTGGCCCTTTCACATGTCAGTGGTTAGAGACACAAATCTTGCATAACTTCACAGAATCGAGGACACCTGGGGTTTCTCCAAATTTCCTTATCTGGTGAAAAAGTATTTAATGAAATGAAGGGGTTGGAGGGTAATTCATTAACGCAGCATGAGGCAGCGTTCTTATGTTAAGAAGTCTTCTGCTTATCAGTGTAAATCTAAAAATTGGGGTCTAGCATCTCATTTTTACTAATTTGGGTGTCTATGATTCAGATTGAAGACTGAATCTGAACACCAGTTTGGCAAAGAGGAAATGAAAGAGAGAGGAAGGGCAAGGGGATGACTTTTTTAAATGAAGGAGGGGACAGTGACTTGTCAGGTGAAGGGAAGCTGATTTTGCAATGACATTCACGACAGGAGCAGTGAGCCTGCAGGAATAGCAAGGGTTAAACAGATTATGGAAGGCATTAAGTGCACGGCACACAATGCGTGAGTTCATTTCGCAGTGAGAGACCATCTCAGCAGGACAGTGTTCACAGGAGGGGAAATGATAACAGCATTTCTTGTTTTACAGAAACAAAACCTGAAGAAGAATGGATATCTGCTGTGTGCAATTAGAGCCTTTATTTTTCTGACCTGCTGTTAACTGGAACAAACCTGGACAGCAGCATCAGAAACCCCTTGTGCAACGCAACACACAAAATTGTGCACAATGGGCAATTATCACTTACGAGAAGTCTTATTTTTATTTATTTTTTAGTAAATGCATGTGTGTGCATACATGTTTTTTTTTTTTTGAAAAACACAAGTTTGCAGAAATTACATAAAAGTTGTGATTTCTTTTTCAATTTCCCACATTTTTTAACAGATTGGATGTAAAGGCGTCTGCAGTATGCATATCTACCATCTGTTCCTATAGGCATAGTGTTGTGATGGGGGAGAGGGGGCTGCAGAAAAGGGGAATTAATAATATCTTGTCCTGAGAAGGGTTTTATGAGTGGGTCATTCACAGATTGTAGAAACCCAATGCTCTCTTGGCAGAGCGCTGCAGTCAAACTGTACCAAATCATTACAGACACACTAATTGTCTGGGCTCCATTGCAAACCCAACCATGGCTTAATTATTAGAACAGAGAGGCTCCAGCATGCAAGTGCATCACTCTGCTTATAGCTGCCATCACCTAAACAGGAACACAAACGTGGGGGCTACTGTTGCTATGCAACCTCTAGCCAGCTTGTCTGAAGTACACGGTTCTCTTAGTTAAAGTTAAAATTGGTTTAAACTTCTTCCACTGAGAGCGTGCTTAGCCATGAGGGCCATCCTCATCCTGTCCTCCAACGAATAATGAGGAAAATTAAGGCAGCGTTGCAGAGAGAAGCCCCCAAAGCACATAGCCCTCACTCATTATCGCTCTGGCCCTCAAAAACAACAGCACTGTGGTCATTTAGCGACTCTTGTTGCCACAGAAAATGTTGGGTCAGCGGGGTGATGGTATTAAAAAAAAAAAAGCCCAACTGCACTTCAAATAGTCAGATGTGGCCCGGGCTCCAGCTAATTCCTATCTCTTCTTCCTGCAAGCTCAAGGCCATTCTATTATGCAGCTGGCTCTGTATTTTGCCAAACTTTCTGAGAGACCCCATTTCACACTTTTCTGAATCTATCTGCTTTGGCCAGTGGCTGCTTTAGTGTTGTGTCAGTGACCTTGGGGTCCATTTGCATTGGCATGGATTTAAGGCGGCCTCCGGCGACCTCCAAACCCCATTAATATTTCAAAGCCGCGCTCAAGAGTCCATTTGTACAAGTGATGTCTGCTAACTTCCACCTCTATTAATTCCAGTTAAATGTGGAAATAGAACAACATACTTTTTTTTTCTTTTGCTACAAATGTTTAACATGCACGCCTGTGTGAAACTGCAGTCCTATGATGACATTGTACTCATGCTAAGCATGCATTTGCCCTTTAACTTCCCAAAAAACCCAGTTTGTCTGCCAGCTTTCTTGGCTCATTCATTATCACTAATGAAAGCCCTTTGCTCAAAGTCGGTGTTCATTCTGTTTTCTCACATTTCGTCCTTGTCACAGTTGTTCAAGTTGTTGATGAAAACTACAAATATTAGCAGCTAATGACTCAAAGGAGTTAACACAGTCGTGAATGTGAAGGGAACTCGCTATGGCGCTTTGGACTGCTTATTTCCTGAGAGAAATGCCTCCCAGTGTGAACAGTTTGTGTCAGAACAACGCCACAGGCACCCAGTTAGCGGGTTAGCTGCCTTCACATGGGGTCGAACACGTCGCACCCGTTATTTATCACCGTCCTTTTCTTCCAGCTGAAGGTCTGCACTTTCTCCTCCATGATGAGGTTCCTGTTCTGCACCGATGATGAACTTTCTGTCATTTCTTTGTAGCTTTTCTCACCTACTTACTGAATTCAAATGACCAGCTTGGAGTTGTAGCCCTTCTGGGCCGTGAATAGCTCACACAAACTGGATTTGGGCTTCTGGAGGTCAATAATCAACTCTGCTGTGAAAGCTGAAAAAAAATCACAGAATTTTAGCTATACTTCATAACAGTTAATGCCTAGTTTATGGTCGATTAAACCTTTTTTTTTTTTTGCCTTGTCAACTTTTTCTATTTTTAAAAGAAATGTATGTAGTTCTGGTTTGTTACATTAAGTTAGTCTTTGTGTAATAAATACATCTTTATAAAGCTACACAGGAAGACAAGGCCATTTATAAAGTTTATCTGGTATCCATTTATTATTGACAATAGTTAACAGTTGAAATGGTTACAATTTGTAAAGAAATTGAAGGTTTTACTGGTCTCTCTTTGTGTTTTCTTGCTTTTCTGCTCCTCTTCAAGAAGAGACATCTTAAGAACCGTGTTTAAACTGAACCACATAGCTCTAAAAGTAACAAAAGTTAATTATCTTAAAGATGATAGATGGTAACCAAAGAAGAAACAAGTGGAAAAAGTGATTCAAATCCAAAAAAATTATTTAAAAAAATAAAAAGCTGATATTAATTACAAAATAAAGCTAGGAGTGAGTTTATCGAACAGGCAGAACAGGAAAAGAAAAACATTAGCACATTATCCTGAAAAAGGAAAACCTACTATCTTAAAACAAACAAACAAAAAAAAACTGAAAGAACAAAAAGTTGAACACTTTCACAGTAATTTTCTTTCAAAGAAACATTTTATTTTTTGCTCCTATTTTAATTTCCTTAGATTTAAAGTTCTTTCCTATTTGTAATTTAGTTTGTATGCCCTTGTTTTTTACCGTGCACAGATCTCCAGAGCCCAAAAAAATGTTCGGATTCATGAGTTCAGTTTTGGTTGGAACGCTCTCGGGTCGGTCACAGCTTTTAGAATCTAATTCTTGCAAAGTCAGACTGGAGACTATCTGTCAATGCAATTCCGAACTCTTCTTTAACATTTATTACTTAAAAACCTGATAATCTTGCAGAATATATCATTTTTAGATCTAATTTCCACAGCAGCTGCATCAGTCTGTCCAAAACTGTTGGCTCCTCTTAATGTGATCAGTGTTGGCAGAGGTTGTTTATCAGAAATGTGTCAGAAACTGTCATGATCAATCAGCTGAGTTTAATGTCGCCGTCTAAAACCAACCTCTCTATCCTTTTAAGCTTCCTCTCCTTCACCGATAGTGATGATCATGCCGGAGCTTTGAAGAACAGAGATCCCGGATGATTATTCAAAAACATTGGAGCCACATTACCGGACAAACATGCAGTCAGGAAGGAGCTGTGGACAAGTACAGGCTCATTTCTGAAAGTTAAAGCTCCTCGCACTGTGGTGAAGGCCATATGGTCTGGCAGGGGAGCATACATTTTTAACACCACCAGCCTCAGGGTCAGTCAGCACCTCACAGTGGGGAGTTTCTTTAATCTATCTCTGATTGAAGAAGAAGAAAAAAACCAGCCAAGAACGAAGAAACGGAGTCTGACGAGCGCGGCGTGCAGGTCTTTTTCCTTTTTTAGGAGCAGCAGAGAACTATTTATCATTCAAATATGCTGACCCCCACAAACATATAGAGTAGAGTTATTGTTACACTCCAAGTCACATACAAATGTTCCAATGTATTACTGGATTTTTTTAGATTTATTCTTTCACATTTTTTTGTTTTAGGACCAATGTATGAACAAAACATCTTCTCATTGGAGGATTTTTGTCTTTCAGTCATTGCGCATCATCCTGATTAATTTATCTTTTCTTGCTAATTTGGTCCCGTCCCCTTTTATCTGTTTTTCTGCTGAATTGGCGAGGCAGGCTCAGACACTTGTCTCTTCTGCTAAATAGAAGTATTGTACACAGCAGAAAAATACATGTCCTCAAGCTATTATTACTGAGGATTCTGTGGAATGCACCACCAATTACAGGGAAATAATGTGACAGATCTCACTTTGTAGAGTTTTCACTTTTCGGTCTTTCATTTATGACCACTTTCTTCGAGACGTAAAATAAAATGATCCGTTTTATGACTATGAAATCACTAAAGTGGCATGTAATAAACTATACCTGACAAAAAGTCACTTTTTACAAAATGCTTTGATGAAAAAAATAGATATAACCTGACATGTGCCATGTTATTTTTCTTGCATTTGAAAAGGAAAAAAAAAACTTTGATCCTTATTCAGTAAGTATTATCTAGAAAGAATATTTCAAGTTTTTTTGTATTTACTCAGTTCTATTGAGGATGGCAGGATTTTTGCTGGTTACGATTTAGAAGCTGGGTTTCAAGGATACAGTCAGACTTGGTGTAATTGATTGCAGTTCATCTGGGCCATGACATCTTTACAATAAATGTCACAGACACGTGGAAGTTGTCATGTTGGAAGTCGTCTTTTTTATGGTCCCATGTTGGGTAAACAGAAATGGTGTTGTAGGTGTTAGTGAAGGGACGCTAAAGCTCAAATCTGCACCTCGTTCTTGATTTAATGCCTTTCACCAGTCAAGAGCTGTGTGAGGCTGTGTAATATAACCCTAAAAAAACTGACATTTAAAAGAAATAACTTGAGTTTGTGCTAATGCTCAGAAGAGTTCCTGATCTGCAGTGTTTCTGGAACACAGACAGCAGAAATACAACTATCTTCTATGATCGTCATTGCAGCTGTATCAAATGATACAAACTCCCCAAATTTTGAACATTGATTAAAAGATAGTTATTTTTCGAATGCAATCCGAGCAACCACACTGTACAACACCTAAAACTGAAATGTGACTTTAGATTTTTGATTTGATTGTTGGATGCAGACCAGAAAGATTCCATATATTGTAGCTCGCATGTGTCACCTAAATAGACATGTTTCTAAAGATTTATTGGGTCATTTTTGCCATAAATGAACATTGGGTAGAACTTGTTCCTCTCAAAGTGTGTAGTGACAAAAGCTACTTGATCTAGTCAAACAGACTAGAGACCATCAGACAGGAACTCAATCAAGATTTTATTGAATAAATTAAAATGCACAAAAGAAAAACTAAAGAAGTGAACTAAAACTAAAGTGATGATAAGTGCAAACAATAATTGAAAGAACTAAAGAGCAAAACGTATGGATGACAAAACCAAGAATATATTGCACCATGGAGATATTTAGTAAATGATTAACAGAAAGTAGCTGAGGTTATGAGAAACTGGATGGACGAGATGCTTTCCAGTTTCCAAGGTGTAGATTTTTTTTCTCTATGATTTTATTAAGAACCTTCAATATTCTCCAAACATGGCACATTTGCCAGCTGCAGAAGTTTGCCACATCTTTTTTTGTAAAAAAATCTTTTTGGAAAAGGTCAAGGTGGGTGCTTCAAATTGAAGAACTTTGAAAGGACCGTTGTTTCTTTCACTCCTGTCGCAAAAAGAAAGCAGACACCCCCCTTTTCCAAATCTTTCGATCAAACTTACATTTCTTGACAGTATCAACATGTAATGACAGCAGGCCTTGTTGAAAAAAAAGTCAGACTTCATGTTATGTATTTCACATCATACTGAAAAGCGAGGAACATGAAGGGGAATAAAATTAAAGTTGTTTGCAGGCAGTACTCTTCCATACCAGGTGTGAATGTCTGGTTTGACTGCAGTGAAGCACAAGCAGCTGTGGTGAAAATGCGTCAGGACATGTCTGCTGCGTGCTGACAGATTCCACCTCCTGCAGTCTGCAGAGAAACAAGTGTTTATCAAATGAGGGCGACAGGCCTCAGACACTGGAGGAATAACACACTGTGAATCACCTATTAGGCCTGCTGACTACTCCACCTCATTAGACACACTGTGGGCTGCTCTCTGTGTGTTTGAGTCCGTTCATTACCCATGTTGCGGGGACAGCGCTGCGTCCTCGCTCACATTGTGGTGCTCAACTTTCTTTTTGGAGCAGCAGCAGGTCCCCATCACATAACTCATGACTTCATGCTGGGGTAAGGAGAAGGTCAGGATTAGACTGGTGATTGAACGTCTACCTCCTCTGCAGACACACAACTGTCCATACTTGGCTTTACAGTTATAAGACAATGAAACAACTTTTTTTTATTGAGTCAAGGAAACCAACAGGCTCTTTTTTTAGCTGCTTTCTAACCTACATTTTTATACTTTATTTTTTAAGCATTTTTAGAGTCTGTCTACTTTGCAAAAAATGTTTTGTATGGAATTGTCGAAATGTCATAAAAAAAAGCACAGAAAGTGACATAATACAACATTTAAATGTAAAGAAAAACAAATAAATTTGATAAAACATGTAGGCACATTTACAATTCAGATTATGTAATATCATCAAGGATGAAAACAGTTTTATTTTTACATTTTTATAATCTTTCACACAATCTGTTTTATTTTAATTTTAATGTTCTTTGGTATTTTAAAAACATTTTTTAAAATGATTCTTTACCACTCTTTCAATCTTTTCCTCTCTGTGTTTTGGATTTTGGTTTGATCTGAATACAGTTTGACTGAGAACCAACTAATATTTTTTTAACTACATACATTACAAACATCTTCCCACATTCAAGAACAAATGTTTCGTTATTTGCTCATTAGTTTATTGGTTTAGTGTTTATTAGTTTATTGCTTAAGTTAAAAATAAAACTTTAAAAAATCAGTTTTTTAAACGTTAACAAGAATAAAAACTGTCAAAGTTGAGTATGAGTGAGTTTTTCTAAGGTCGGAGATGGAAGATGAGTCTGTCTTACCTAAAAATAAACAGGTAAATGCAATTATAAAAACATTTTTTTTCATAGATTGTTGAAATATATATTTTTTTAAATCTCTGGATTATTGTTCAATTATTTTTCAACCTTTTCTTTTCTAAGCACTCATTTTATTCTTTTCTGCATAATTTATGTTTTCCATTGTAAAAGAATAATTTCTTTAAAACATTTCTTTTAATAAAACGATTTTATGGAGAAATAATTACAGAATATTGACAAAGACAGACTATACATTTCTGTTTGTAAAGGATGCCGTGTTTCCATTCTTGGAAACTGCATTCTGCTGCTGTGGCAGGAAAGCACACAGGAATGACTGTTGACAAGAAGCTAATTAGTAATCAGAGCAAGACGCCTATGCTGGAAAAGAGATCATTGTTTTACCATGACACACATGCACATGCACACACACATGCATGCTGTGTCTTTTTTCCCATGTTGTGAAGTGCTTCCTGAGCTCTTTGGAGACCTGCTGTCACTGATGTTGAGTCAGTATTTCTAGTGTCACACTGAGCTGTGCGAAAGGTTAGAGGGTGCTGCGCACACATGCACACGCACGGACACACGTGATCATCAGTGCGATCATTGCCAGCTAATAGTGAAAATAGAAAAGCCAGAGTTCATTGGATTTCAGTTAAGATAAGGACGCCCGGGTGCTTCTTCTAATGTACCTTTGATTGATTTTGTTTCCGATAAATAAAGTTTTATATATATATATATATATATATATATATATATATATATATATATATAGTTTTGTGCAGATGCTAAATGAGCACAGCATATGGAGAAAGTACAGCCTGGACTGGCTCTTCTTGTAAAGCTGGTCTGTGTTGGTAGTCCAGTCCAGCTTGTGGTCCAACACAGCCCCCAGGTACTTGAAGGTCTGTACCATCTCCATGCTATTTCCCTCTACGTGCATGGGCTGAGGTGGTTGAGCTTTCCTTCTGAAGTCCAGAACCACCTCCGGGACACTTTTGATCTGGACCTGGTTCTTTCCTGACTTTCAGTCTCCACAGTTCCCTCCTCACCTGATGGTATGTAATGTGGTGGGAAGCAGGTGGAGGGCGTGGACTGCATGTAGAGGACATGGGATGAGAGAGATCATGGCTGGTGAATGATGAAGGAGCTGCCTGAGCAGCTGGGCCCTCCTATGGCTGAAGGGTGAGGACAGGCAGTGGTAAGGACACAGGTGTAGTGCAGACCGGGCTGGCATTGGAAGTGGGGCTGTAAAGAGATCCAAACGTGAACTGATTTGCAGAAGGGTGGGAAGAGGTGTGGCCTGATAAGCATCTTTGATGTTAACATAAAACAAATCAATAATCTTGTCGCTGCAAGTAGGGCGGTTCATGTTCTGGTGCATAGATGATAGTGGGGAACCCAGGGAGACATGATTTAAGCCCCCTGAGATGACCACAAGTCCCTCTGGATGCCATGTTTGTAGCTCTGTTACTGTATTAACAACTTCCTCAATCGCTGTCTCTGTGTGCTCTCTGGGAGGGATGTAAACACAGACAGTCAGGGCGTGAGTTAACTCCTGAGGTAAGTCATATGGCAGAACGCTAACGGCTAACAGCTCACAGTCTCTGCAGCATATGGTCCTTTTATCGGTAAAGTGTCCATCCAGGGTTGCACCACTTAATGTTGATATACAATATGAGCCCGCCTTCTTTACTTTTGCCGCAGTCATTATTATTATTATATTATATTATTATTATATTATTGGCCAAGGCATTTACATTTCCCACAATCACTGACAGGACAGGTGGTTTAAATCTCCGGCCGCGTTCTTTCTTGGCGATGACCTTTGTTTACCTCTTCACCCCAGCACGGGTCCCTCTGTATATTTTTTCCTCAACTCTTTGGGAAAGTTATGCCTTATTCCAGCCTTGCTTTTCATCAGACTCAAGAGTTCAGTTCCCCTGTAGACAGTCTTGGGGTTTTTAGAGTTTTAAAGAGTATTTTCTTTCACACTCATGTTCAAACAGAGCAGTAGCACCCAGCGGCGCCATCGTAGATGCTAGCTCCAAAATGTAGGTTTAGTACCTTTAAAAAAAGCAATTAACACCTGGAAATGTTTTTTCTGGTGCTTTTTTCTTTTTAAAAATTTATATTTTGTTTTTTTTTTTTTCACGGCCAAAACTCAAATTTAAGCAAGTGAAAAGAGCTTTGTTTCATGAAAGAATGTATTTCTTTCTGTCTCTCTTGCAAGAAAAATAATTTCATCAACAATGTACTTCAATATTAAAGTAGTACTTCAGTTTGAGAAAACTAAACTCACATCTTAGTGACTGGAATTTTTTTCTTAAAATAAGAATTCTTGGTAAGGCCATTTTTTACCCCATTGGGAGAATTTTTTATTTATTTATTTTGCTTACATAAAGAATATTGCAAATGGGTTGCGATTTTTTTGACTTATTTCTAAGGGGACTATTTTTGCAGCATTATTACTTTTTTAAAATTGTTTTTGTTCTAGTTTTCCCATTTTCCATATTCATCTATATTATATTAACAATCCTGTTGTTTGATGCTTCTCTTTTAGTCAATACAATTACTATTGCCTATTTTATCTCTTTGAAAAGGTTTAAACAGGACAAACAAGAACAAAGAAAAATAACATATTCAAGCACAGAGTATTGAAAAAAATTCTAAAGTGATAATTCTTTTACTTTTTAAAAAATAATTATACTAATGTGAAAATCTCCTGAGGCTGAAGGTTACAGTAATTACAAAGTGTGCAGAAACTCGTCTGCCAACAAATTAAGCAAAGGGGATTTCTCATGCAAAAAGCTTGGATTAATACTATTTTTTATTCTCCTCCTTCCATCTCTAATTGAAGCCCACAGAAATCACATTCATGAGCCGAATACACAAAACTGTCACTGTACCTTTGAGACTAAACCTGGATTTACATAAAATGACTGAATTGAGAACATGCATTAATTTAAGCTGATTTATAAAGCAATGCAGAAGTGCTGATCGTGGCAGAAATGAATGGAAGAGCTAAATGGTTTGCACTAATTTATAAATGAATGGAAAACTTCCACTGAAGCAGTTAAAGTAGTTTGCACCAAAACGAGGAAAGCACAAGAATGAGAAAATAAAAAACACTCTTATACTTTGTATATTCACTTTAAATGACAGTTTGTGTTGCAAAGTGTGTGTCAGAAGTAATATGACAGTAATATCATAAACCAGGAAAAACTTACAATAATAGCAGCTTAAAACTAACTATGAATTGGAAATGGATCCGATGTATACAAATCTCTAAATAGTACACATCAGTCGCCTGATACACATAGACAAAACCACCTCTACGCACATATCAGAGTTACAAGTGCACAATCGGTTGTGAGACTCCTTTCATGTCAACAGATTTGTGCGTAGATGATGCGTTTAAATGCTGCTAGAATGCTTGGACATCACAGTTTCCTTATCAGCCACTTTGAACTTATATTATGAGTAATATCTAACAAAACTTGACTTTTTTTCACCTGCTTAAACAGCTATGTCGCGATAATTAAGATAAAAAAGTCTATATACACTTTTTTAAAACATTCAGCACTTAAAAAAAAAAAAAAAAGTTTTCCAGAGGTCATGCTACCTCTCGGCAGCTGTTGAATAAGTTACAAATCAAATACCACGCACACACAAATCCAACGGTACACACAAACGCAAGTTACAAATGAAGAATTACACTGACACAAATCCAGTGAATCTTGTGTCTGGTCACATTTTTTTTAATATTACCGCCTCAAATTCTTTAATATAGTTTGTTTTAAAATGTGTCTTCAGGTATGAAGAATGCCTCTGTTGCAAAGTGTGACTATACAAAGAGGTTTTGTGCAAAAAGAAATCTTTTTTCTTTTTAGGACCTTGCTGTTGTTAAAAGCAGAACTGCTGTGACCCTGGAAAGGAGGAAAAAAAACTAGATTATATCAATTTTATTATTCTACCAAAAGTGTGGTCTCATGCCCAAACAAGCAAAAAAAAAAAAAAAAGTCAAAAAACATCAAACAAATGTGAGCATCTGCATGATTAAAGGCCTCCTGCATCACTCTGAATGAATTCAGCTGGCTTGGAGGCAAAGAGACTTTTCCTTCAGCAGGTCAGTCTGGCCTCATTTGCATTCTGCTCTCTGCTGTGACACCTGTCTGATTTGAAGCAACGCTTTTACGGCAAAATAAAAATAGTCTAAATGTGGGCTTCAAAGCCTCAAACAATGAGAAAATTACAAAAACTAGAAACTTAATGAAAACAACTAAAACCCGGTTAGGTGCGTGGGGAGATCTGTAGAGGTATACCATACAGGAAACTGAGAGGATGGAGAAAAGAAGTGTGTCGCCCACAGAGATGTAATGAGAGATGTGAGGTGACAGAAGACAGGGAGACGGAGCGTTCGCTGAGCTCCCAGTGAAATGAAAAATGACTGTCCTTTCCACCTTCCTATTTAGTTTCACACCCTCTTATTTCTGAAATGTCTTTCTCTTTCCTTTCATTCCAGGCCACAAAGTCTTTTTTTGATGTTTGACAGCAGCACATCTGAACATTTGAACCCAACAGGAAACAGTTCAAACTTAAAAATATCTCTGCTAACCTTTTTATTTTACCACAAAGCCCACATTTGTATCTGAACGTGCTCATTCTATAAAGAATAGCTATCATATTAGCATCATTTTTCAGAATGACTCTCACGCTTTCATATAAAAATTCTGTTCAGCTCAGATTTGATTGGTGCTTTTGATCATGCTTTGAAATGAGTTTCTCACAAGAATCGAAAGGGCGCTCATCAGATGTTATGTTCACACCAGGCTCAGAAATGTGTGTTCAAGCAACCACTTTAGTTCAAAGTCTATGTCATTGCACATATATGAGCGAATCAAAACTCTACACTAATTTTTAAGTCAGTTAAAAGTTGTGCAAAGTGCATGGCCACTGAACGTGTGACAAAAGATAAACAGGTTGAACTTTAACCAATCAGGCACTCAGATTTGATAGTGACGTTTGGATGGCGTCCTTTTCAAAACTCAGAAGTGCCAACCGTTTGAAAATTGATCATGAAGGGGAAATTAATTATTGTTGTTTGAGCAATTATTCATGGTTAACGCAGTGCAAAACTCACAAATCTTGCTTCAGGCTTTTTCTTTCACAGCTCTTTTCCAATATATGAAAGACTTGGTGTCATATAATCCAGCTGGGTGCAAACCGCAATCATTAATGTCTCCTTCATGATCAGTTTACAGACAGTTGGCACTTCCGTGAATTAAAACCCATTCGTCACTCGTCATCATTTGTCGTCATTCGTCGTCTGAACGTCTGCAGATGCTGCTTCGCACATGCCCAGATCACCTTTGCTCTGCATATTTTCTGATTCAAGATCTTCTTATTAGTCTCGTCCTCGAGGAATCCCGTTTTAATCAAACACATCACTCAACTGTTTATACAAGGACACTCTTTAAAGAATTCTTTTAATCACAGCAATTCAGTGAAACGCAAAAATACCGTTTTCAACACGGCAACAAACACTATCTCATCCTCACGCAGCCCTTTGATAATCCTGTGAGTGTAATGAATGAAAGCAGCAAAACACTCAAACATCCCTGTGTGAGTGGAGACAAGGGAACTCCAGCTGGGAAAAGGGGAACTTCCAGGGCATTTTGATTTCTCTGATGTTCAAAAAGTGAGAAATACTTAATTCTATAAACAAGGGTAAAAAAAAAAAAAAATAATATTAATCTAAAGTATTTTTTATAGGAGGATAAATGAGCAAAAATAATTAGTTCCGCTGATGTTTTTTTTTTAAGTTAAAGAATTGAGTCAAAGATTTAATTAAGGAGAAAAAAGTATCTTTTTTTGAAATAATATTTTTAGACACACTTCTTTATCTTTATAATTGGAGTCAGAATTTCTTACTTAACATGAAAAGTAAATGAAATAACTGACACCATTAAAGAGAGAATTTATATGAAAATTCACAGTTCTTTCTTGTGAGAAAGTTGTTGACGTTTCCTCATTCTTACTTCCTGTTAGCTGGAAAAATGGACAAAAGAAAAATCATTAAAGTTATTGCAGATTGTACAATGTGAATGAGAAACCTTGAGGAATAATAAGATGGAGGGAAGAATTAAAAAAAAAGGTAAAATGAAGAAAATTATAAATCATTTTCAATAAGTTTCCTCTAAATTCTGAAGTGGGACAGAAAGGGGAAGATGAGACGATTGCTCTGCTTCAGATAAAGAAAACATGGCATCCAATTTCACAGAGTAAGCTCTCATTGTCTGCACAAAAATCATACAACAGGATCTTTGTCTTTGGAAAAGTTTTCTTTTCTGCATCTGAGGAGAGACGAGAGCTCAGATTTCTCAGATAAAGTCCACTGACGGATCTATCGACAGCAGCTCACCCTAAATGTCATTTTATTAAGGATCAGTCATAAATTCCACACATGTCAAGTCCAAATGTAATTGTTTGTGTTCACGAGTTTCAGTGTGAGTCCGTTTTGGTTGCCATGCATAATTGCAAAACTGCTTTTGCGAGCTTTACTCCATGGCTAAAAATCTAATTAAATGCAGAGCAAAATGGGTCATATCGAACTGCGGGACTTGGTGAAACAGAAAATATGCAGCATTTAGGTTTGCCGGGCCAAACCGCTGCAGCAATATAATAGCTTGGGTGTATTGTTTAGGGAGGTCTCTGATCAAGTCAGGCAAAACCAGCTCCTCACGTCTGGGATTGATCTTCTTCCCTGATTTAATCAAACTGCTTTCAATAAAATTGTGAAATTGTACAAATAAGGAACCACGTTAGACACTCGATCCTTAATATTTATGGTGTAAACAGTAATCCAACATCACACATAAATAGGTGTTGCTTGAAAAATAACTTTTTACTTATATTTTGTTGACTTAAAGTAAAAAAAAAAAACTTTTTTATTTAAGTACAAGAACAATAAGTGTTCCAGTGTGCGCAACTTGTGTGCCTCTCAAGCAAATCACATTTACACTTTTATCAATCTGTGACATGCTCTATATATTGATTTGAAAAGTTCACGCAAAGCAAGGTGTTGAGGCACTTTGCTAGACGTTAGCCTTCTTATTTTTCTATGCCCTTCATCCTTTTGGAATGAAGACTGCTTCAATGAGCTACAAATGCCTCAGCTGAGGGCTGTGAAAGCTAGAACAAAGAAATACACATCAGAAAACTAGGAGAAATTGACAAGGGAATGACTCTGGACAAAAGGAGGGAACCTTTTATTATTATTATCATTTGAAGCAGCGTATTTCACTTTTCAGCCGACACAAATCGTAGAATGCAAAACCCCCCGAAAAAGAACCTTGTGGAAGCAGTTGTCCCTGTCGGACAGTTGTATTGGTGTGCAGGCAGCAGTGTGGTCATAGCTGCAGTGTTTCTTCATGCAGGTGCACATGCAAACAGCCTTTTAGTTCCCGTTGGTGCAGCAGGAGACAGTGGTCAGGAAGGCCAACTGCGTTTTACCCACAAGTTACTGAATCTGTGGTTTTTAATAATAATGAGAACATAATCTTTGCTGAAAGCATCACCTTTAGTCAGATAAATCCAAACATGCATCTTTAATTTAACAGCAGAACCAGTTTGTAACCTTCCATTTTACTATAGTTTCTAAATTGACAAAAACACAATCTCTTTTTAATAGGAACTGTGTTTTAGCAGCAAGTCATCCGTCTGCGTATAGACTGAGCTGGCAGATTTTTCGTCTAAGCACATGAACAAATAAAACTTCGTTAGTCTATTTTTTTTGCAGGGCGGATGTCAGTTTTCTGCCAGCGGTGTTTTTTTTTGACATAACCTGTAATAATGATGAGCTGCAGTGGAGGCCGTCTGTTCAAGTCTTGTTTGGTATGCCAGCAATTCTCAGGCGCTTAAAGTGATTCTACTCCCAGTCCAATTACAGTGCTTCCAGGGCGTGTGCATGTGCTCGTGTGAGGGCTTCAGACACGTACGCACAATAAATCAACAGATTAATCAACCAATAATAAAAAGAAACTTGGTTTTCACAACAAAAGTTTGCAATATTTCATTTACATGTATAAAAAAAGCCATTTGAGTTTTCTAACCTCTTCTCCCACCCAATAAGCACCAGAAACAAGATAACATTTCTGATAAAAACAATAACAAAAGGTTAACGTTGGACAAGTCTAAGAAAATGTTTTTGTAAATTATCAGTCAGATGATCGCTGATAGATACTATTTTAAAATACTAGAATAAAATCGATTACGCAAGTATGAATTTCAAAATAAAACACTACATTATAGAACCATTATAGAAGTAAAAGGGACAAATGTACTTTAAAAGTAAATATGAGTAGTCTAAAGCTTCACTGAATACGCATTGAGTCTGCTCTCCAAGTTCTCCACATTCACTGAAGTCAAGACGCTGTTCCTATCCTGAAATGTATTTCAATGCAGGGTTCAAGCTCACCTTGGAAGAGTTCAAAGGACGTTGTCTCTTGAGTTTCCTCAGAAACATTTAATTTTCCAAACATCTTTGAATGTTAAAAAAAGCCCTGTGTGAGTCTGAAGACATTCTATGCAAAGAGAAGCATTTTCTGACCTTTCATCGTGTGCTTGACCTGATTTTGTGATTTGTGCCTGATCCCCTGGTTCCTGCAAAATCAGACGGATGCTGTCACCAGCCAGGCAATCAGTGCACACTTTGGAGTCTGACCCTCCAAATAGTTAATGCTTTACTCGATAACCATCTTTGGCCCCCTTTTCTTTTATAAGCTGTCTTTTCTTGGATATTTCGATGGAATCACATCAAACTTCCCCTGAGCACATTCCTTGAGCCGCAGATGCTTTCGCAGTCAAAGAATATTAATAGAATTTCAGCAGAGATTTGTGCTTGGCCAGCGGAGTATTACAATGACAATCAATAAGTTTAAGTTTTTTTACCGCTCTGTGCTGTGCCATATCGCAAGTTAAAGGACATAAGATCACAAAGCGTGTTACTTTGAGGCGCTAAAGTCTCCAATTCATGTTGGAATTCAAGCTCAGAGCCTGCAGTGGGGGATGTTGATCCATAGAGGTGGGTAGGGGGGTGGAGGCTTATCAGGAAAGCTGTGGCTCTTTGACCAAGGCCAGAGCTGATGTAAACAATAAAAAAAGGTTTTTATTTGTAATACTTGCTTGGGTTTTATTTTGGTTGGTGTCCTGTGAGGGAGTTTGAGTAAGCAGCCTCTTCTGAAGGATGGTAGTGAACCCGCTCCACATTCTGTTACGCAACACATCCTCCCTCACAATGAGATTCACTCTTATAGCTCAAACTCCATGCAATGCTGTTTTCTGTGATGCCTACTGCTATGAATGCTGCAAATGAAAATCATTGTTTCCTATTCACTTCAGCTAATGGTAGAAACTTGATTTTTTGAAATAAAAAGCAAAAGTTACAAAAACCCTGTAAGTCACAACAACCAAAAAAGCAAATTTACGTCAAATGTTGTGAATGTTTTAGTATTTATGAGGGTGTTTTATTGCCTTGTGTCTGTTCCAGATGGCTTTTTTCAGCTAAAATACAGTGGTAAAATGGAAGAGCTCAGTGGGCACTGAAACATTTCATCAGATGCTGTAAAAAGTCTGCCTCAAGCTGTTTAAATATTGATGCAACGCACTTTAAAATTTCAGGCATGTTAAACTAAGAGTGGCCACACATCGCTGAGAACAAGGCAGGTTTAATACTGTGGTGCGTGGTCTTTGCAGAACGGCACTGGATTTTGACCTTCTGATAAATCTGGAAAACATTTAAGAAGCAGCTGCTTTAGCTGGAGAAATTATACGAGTCACAGAGTTTAGCACTGTTTGGTGATATTAAAGAGGAATTTCACAAAATCTTTCACTGCCCCTGCACATGATAGTAAGTACTCTTTATTCCCTGAAATATTGTATCTTAGTGCTGTCAAAAAACTCTGATAAATAACACTTTTGGATTGTGATTATTAAATTATTAATCACAATGTTTTACTAGGTACATTATATATATATATATATATATATATATATATATATATATATATACCCAATTCACCTTAATAAGTTATTCTTTTCACAAATTCCCAAACAGAACATAAATCAGGCAGGTTTTGAGTGTTCGTATCGCTGAAATGAATCTTGTTTTTTTCCAACCTTTTGCTAAAATACATACCTGCACCCTCACTTCTCTATGAGAATGTGCACAAAATCCTGTTGTTATTCATATCAAATACTGTGCAAACTGAAATGAAGCTGGTTAGAGGAAACAGTCTGGAGTTGGCAGACAGACAACAGTAACCCGGACAACCACTCTACAACTGTGGTGGGGCACCAAATTATCCCAGAATGCACAAGATGTCCAGCCTCAAGGCAGATGGGCTACAACTTCAGAGGACCGCACCATGTTCCGCTCCTGCCAGCCATGAACAGAAATGGGAGGCTGCAGTGGGCTCGGTCTCACCAAGCTGGATGGTTAAAGGCTGCAAAAAACAGCTTCAGCCGAAGCACACAGATGGTATGCTGACAATTTGGACCTGCTGTTTCCAATCAGTCCATGTCTGAGTGCCGAAGTGTATCTGTGTATTACCAGGGGTGTCGTTTTTGTGGCTACAATTTGCCAAACTTTTAACGGCTACTTCCATTTCAATATTGCATCATGTCTAAAAGTAAATATCTGTTTCATTTAAATGAGTTCAGCGAACCATGCAATTCTCTCTGCTCTCAATGAACTGATTGGAAGGCATGGTGTAGAGAATCACAGAAAAATCTTTCCAACATCTTGTAGAGTACAGGATGCCAAGAGCAGAAGCCCTCTTGCAGAAAATGTTGGAATAGACCTCAGAAATGCTTGTTATTGACACAAAAATAAGCCTTTTGGATGGGGGCTCTACAATGGTGGAAACAATCACCTGTGATTTCTCCTCATTTCCCTCGGGTGTTGGTATTCTTTAGCCATCAATAAACCCCACTGTGAAGGATTTCAGAAATATTACCACGCCTCTCATTGGTCACAATGAGAAATATATGCTATGGGCGGTGGGATGTGAACGTACCTGCTGCTCTGCTGTAGTGTTTGGGTGTGTAAACGAGTGGGAGGAAATCCTGTCGCAGCCAGGACGGATGACCTCAGTTGTTTTTAGCAGAAAAAGAGGTGAAACAAGGCTCTCAGTAAACAGACAATGGTGGAATCACACGCCCCAGCTGGTCAGTTAGTCTTGGCTGGTGTGACGGGAATTGAGTGGAGAGAAAAGGGGAGGAATCTGGCTCGGCACTAGCAGTTTCTCAACTGTGCTTGATCTACTGTCAGTGTCTACTCTCACAATAGATCAGCAGCAAATGGAGGGAAACTGACCTGTTTAAATTACACGTACGCAACCTTGTCTTTGATTTCAAATGTATGCATAAGGTCAATAAATTAGAGACCCAATCAGATTAAGCTAGTGTTTTTGGTGATACAAACATGTTCTTGTGGGATTTTTTTAATAATGGAGGATATGTATATATTACTTGTATTTATGAGTATTTCTTTTTTGAAATCATTGTGACACAGGAGCAGATGGAAAAAAACACATGGAAAGAGCTTGTAGCTGTGACTTATGTGCTACAATCAGCAGGTCACAAGCTCCATTCCGATGCATTCACTTGTCCACAAGTGAATGCATCGGAAGATCCATGTAC
The DNA here is from genome assembly GCA_036245035.1 of Adrianichthys oophorus. Lineage (NCBI taxonomy): Eukaryota > Metazoa > Chordata > Actinopteri > Beloniformes > Adrianichthyidae > Adrianichthys > Adrianichthys oophorus. The sequence goes on along the minus strand of BSAI01000106.1, from coordinate 13,153,287 downwards.
GTCTCCATTTTCCTCGTCTGAGCTGGTATCTGGGTCAAAGCTGTATGGCTGGATAGCTCCAAGTTGCTCGCCAAGTATGTTGCATTGGTAATGTTAGCTTGGAGTTGTTTCAGGTCTGTAATCTCTTTGGGAGAGCATGTAAACAAAGAGCTCTCAGCAACAGGGAAGGAAAGGGTGGCGGGGTTGCTCCATGCCAACAGTCACGCCTACAACTTAGAGGCAAATTTCTAATATATTCAGAATGGGTCTTAAATGAATTTGTTTATGTAAAATTGAGATAAAATCAAGGTGAGATGAAAAAAATGGTGCTCTCATATACCGAGTACCCTACATACATTTAAATCACTGGAAATTCCAAGTTTTGCAAGTGTTTGTTCAAGGTTGTTATGTGCATCAAACAATGACTGGATGAACTAACAGTCATTAAATGACATTTTAAAATGAGGCCACGTAGCCAAACGGTTCATATCATTGATGGAGTACAAATCCAACTGTAATGCCAAAAAAAAAAAAAGTAGAATACTATGGTACAAAAGTGCAACCCTAGGCTCAGTTTTCACAGGGTTTAAAATCAAAAATTGTTGGAAGCAATAACTTAAAGTTTCTAGACATTTACAGGTTTGTTTGCTTTTGCATATTTTTAACAAAGGACTTGATAAGGACAAACTTGTTTTTGAATCACACCTCTAGTGGTCACATAACTAACTGCAGCTGGCTCCACTTAGTTTCACTGCTAAAAAGAGCTTCAATCCAAAAACCAAAGGACTTTCTCTTAACTGTAACCGCTGACTTTAAAACAGAAAAAAAGTTTCATTATGTTACTGTCAACAGTGAATAATAGTCTTATCTAAGTGAATTTAGAGGATAAAATCATTGGATGAAAAATGACAAAGTATTAATAATGAACTCGGACTGAGGTCTATGCTTTAAACCACAAGCATGACATTTCCAACCAATTGATGATTCACATTACAACCGCTGACCACAAACTGCAAGATAAAGAAGAAAACTGTTTAAATCTTCATGTTACGCTTTGCTTTAAGCCGCAAAATAAAAAAACTCTATCCAGTGAATTTTGTTTTTCCAGCCAACTCGTCTTTTCCTCGTCCCTCATGTGGAGCCGCGTTCTGCCTGTTTACGATTGGTACTTTGTAGACATTTTCACCCAGATGGGCGTTTTATGCTCTTATGTTTCATAAAACTGTAATGATCAAGTACAGGGACTGCAGCCTCTGTCCTTCAGCCTGTCTTGTGTTTTTTAATTATTGAAACTCTACACTTCTCAGAAAGCCTTCGAGTGCACGCCAGGAATGAGACTGTGAGATAGCTTAATAAAAGAGTGACTCAAGCCCAGTTTAGATGGTGAAAAAGAAGGGTTTCCATCTCTTAAGGAGTATCACATTTTCTTCCTGTGTCACTTCTCTGTCTATTGCAGCTCCTGTCAGGGGCAGAAATTGTATCATTTCCTCTTCTGTAATGGATTTGGCGCTCTCTCTGGTTATTTATTGCTACAAGCAGCGAGTGCTTTCGTGCTCTTTGCTTCAGAATGGCTGACACAAAGAAGTCAGTTTTATTGCTGATGTTCAAGATAATTGAGACAATCCTGCCATTAGAGTTTCAGATCTGGCTCACATTGTTGGCTTTTTGGAATGCTTTCATGTGAAAAAGACAACAGAAATGACTTTAGGGGCCTTTTTCTTCTTAGGGTTTGTCAAACTGACATAAACCTTTTACTGGAAGGGGCCAGGTGTCACAGGGAGTTTAGAATAGATGATTGCTTAAATAAGAGTTAAACCTTTTAAATGTGTAAACATTTGCTTTGAAGATGATCTCAGTGGCTGCATGGCCTTGTAGCACAAAGTGGAAGTGCTTCACTATTTTTTCCAACTCGCCAGTTTTATTTGCTTGTCAGCTGCCTTACTAACGCTGTTTGACATTTTAAGTGGATGGTATGTCCCGCCCCCACAAGCCTTCATATCATGATATATAACAAACAGCTTACCGAGATATTACAGTCATTAAAGCTAGCATTATCGTGCTGCACATAACCCTTTTGTTGACTCCCAGAGCTGACATCAGACTCCCACACATTAAACACACACATACTTAGATGAACCCTACTGTCAGAAAACGGCTCCCATAAGCTTCATTTTCTCCTCGGAGCATCCACAATGTGAAGTACTCACTTAATTTGCTCTATTTATGATCAAACCAAAAGTTTGTTTCCAGGGCTTTGCCTTATCTCGTTTGAAAAAAACCTTTAAAGACAACATTTTCTTTAGTTTTCAATTTAGGAAAGATGAAAAACAAAGAGATAAGGGATCAGAAGTGGCAGCAGCGGGGACAATGTGGCTGATGCAGGGGGGTGTGGGGAAAGAAAATAATACAAAGGAAGAAGGAGATTGACTATTTGAGTTGGGGAAGGATGGGGCAATAATGAGACTGAAAGTTTAAAAAAAGCATAACTGAGGCGGGTTTTAGTGTGGAACACAATAGTATGTTTTAATAGGAGTAGAAGTATACTCATTCAGCCATTATTATTATTAGGAGCTCTTCTAAAAAATAAATTAGAAATAGGTTTTATGTAATGTTTTATGCAAAGTGGCTTGGTCAATGAATCAGTTCCTTTCTATATTTTGGTACTCATTTGTTGGAGAGCCAACAGGAGTGGTACGAAAGTTAAAGAGCATGCTTTGTAACTGGCTGACAAAAAAGAATTGTTGCATGCATGAGCCCTTGAAAGATTCTTTCATCTGTGATTGAGGGTATTCTAGTGGTTGAATAGCTCAGTTGGTTAAGTTCCCAAGTCTGAGAAGGGCATCTGGCGTAAAAATCTTTGCCAAATCTCCTGTGAAAGCTACTTCGCTGTGGCAATAACCTGAAAGGTGAACAACAATTCGTGAACTATCCTGACAAGGATTGCAAAGCATAACACTTCCCTTGTTCTTACGCTCATTGTTTAGCCCCACCCTCATAATTCCTGTCCAATGCCTGAAGAGATCTTTAGTCATGTTCTTTTGTTTACAAGCTTTAGAAACTGAAAAGTCTGCTTTCCAGCAATCAGAATGCAGACCAAACTCATGGTTCAGGATTCGATGTGGACCAAATTACAAATACCCTTTGTGAAATGCATTAAAAATGTAAAACTCTCTACATTTCTGTATAATTTAAGACATTTACTTCTGGAACAAGCCAATATTTTCTGTTGTGCCCTAAGTTTATCTTTGACACATTTTTCTTATGGGATATTTTGGCTGGTTGGCTGCTGGTTTAATGTCACAATCAACTTGTGGCTAACACAACTGTCACTGCCTGACCTGGACCCATGGCCGCAGAATTGTGTGTCTCAGTTGCATAGCGTAGTTCTAACTGGAAAGTGTGAAAAAAATCCCCAGAACTCTGATGTGGATCACTCAAGCAAACAAAGCTGTCAATTCAAGTGCATATAAAAGCTCCAATGACCAAAATATTAGAAAATGTCAGGATAATAGTAAAGAGATTTCATTATGTGATAGTCAGATGTTTAGCAGAAGCAGACATTTTTAGAGCTTTTTTTTATTAGTTGTCTAGTTGTGTTTCGCTGCAAGTGCTTAACATTTGCAGGTACTGATAGGTATAATATGAAAGCAGCAAAAATGTGTTTTTATTCTGCTCATGTGCTCAGACCTGAAAAGGCTCTTTGGTTTAAGAAAACATCCACTACATGTTAGTAATCCTTATTATGAAAGATGCCCCATTAAAAATGCATTGCTTATAAGAAAACTCAGCTTGTGTTTTCCTGCACAACAGTGTTGAGTGTTTTAAAGATGCATATTTAGACTTTTTATTTATTATTTAGACTATTCATTTATTATTGCATGTCTGTTTAAGACGTGGGAAAATGTCAAGTTTTTACCAGATCTTATTCACAATCTAAGTTCAAAGCCGCTGATAAGAAAACTCTGCTGGCCAAGCATTCTAGCTGCATTTAAACGCATCATTTACACACAAAACTTGTAAAGAGTTTCACATATGTTTGTGTGTAGATGTGGTTTTTGTGTATCAGATGCGTACTTTTTAAAGAATTGTATGTGTAGTTAGTTTTAAGCTGCTGTAATTTAAAGATGTGCGAGTGTACATTTTATTTTGTATTTATTTGTATTTCATTATTTTTGTACACGTAAATACACACTTGCAAGTACACAAAATCATGCACAAAAGGTATTGGATGAGTTACAAATCAGGAATTACGCAGACACAAATCCAGAGTTACACACAAACATGAAGACAGAAGTTAAAAATCAGGAACTACGCACACACTAATCGGGTGAGACTATTTTGACTCCATATGAAATAATACCACCAATGTGAAACAACAGGAGCTTTGAAATGAGAGGAAATTAATCAGTCAGTGTGTAAAATTAGAGGTCAGCAGGAGCTAATGTGACTGACATTTCAATCAAAGCTAAATGGGAGATTCTTCACAAACAGACCCAAGCCGATGACTGGAAGCAGCAATCTGGATAAAATGATGTAACATGAGAAGGGTTTCCATCGGGCAGGTTTTGTTCCCCACCCTCAGGCATTATGGAGTGTATTGGGCGGGAGTGCATGTTGCTGGTGTGGACTATTGATTCTGTGCTGAAGTCTGTTACACTGTGTTTGACAAGAATTATTTGATTTGTTCAGACACACCTATTTCTCTCCTAATTCTGAAGAACCCAGAGATATTTTGGGTTTTTACAGTCCATCGGTTGTGTAAATGGATGCTTTACAGTGCATAGTTATGGTTCTCATCTGGGCAGGAGCTGTGGAGTAAGGAGTCAGACAAGTTAACTACTTTTATAAATCTTTCCTTTACTGTAAATGTGACATCCCAGCTGGCTTAAAAGGTGAGGACTCCTCTCCCACGATGAATTGTGGGTAGTTTGACATGCACACCCATCCACGCCTCGGTTCTCCGGAGTCCCAGCGTGTGCTGTCTCTGTCAGTGTTTGTGGACTGAGGAGAAATGCTGCCAGATGTGCTTGCAAATGAGCAGCTGTTACACAGTTCTACAGCTGCCTATCTTGTTGCTACGACACCCTCACTGTTGCCTTGGAGACCGCAACTCTGTGCAACACACGTTTTCCATTTGGGAAATCCTGCCAGGAGGAATTTGGACTCACCCCCTAATGACAATTCCTCTACCTCAGGGAATCAGTTTGATGGGCGAGTGCTGGAATTACAGATGAGGCTCACATTGAGTGTTTTTTGTGTGTGTGTTGGTAGGAGTGTGTAAACTCGCCAGCAATGTAGTTAAATATGGGGAATGTGTGAAATTGGAAACCTTATAGATGGATGGAGGCAGCCGCTTAGTGGAGGGGAAGAGGAGGAAATGAAATAATGGACGTTCTGGCAGGGAAGTGGACTTGCTCACTGAATGAATTGCTGGCTGATGAACTGGCAGACAGCCACACTTGAAAATCCAAGCTAAGGAACATAATGTCTCTTGGAATTACAAGGACTCTGCATTAATTGGTCATTAAGTCTCATTTGATCTTCATCAGTCACACGATAACACAAAGTGCAACAGTAATGCAGAGGAATTTCCAATATTTCTTTATTACACACCAACTCCAGCTACATAAATGCCACAGTTTTAGCTTTTTTTTTCAACCATAGTACCTAAATGTGGTTTGTTCCTGGGGTTTTTTATTTAGATTTACTCGGTCTAGATACTAAGAGTTTTACCCAAAAAAAGGTTTGCATAAACAGACAGTTCTTTAAAAGATGAGAAGGTTTATTTTCTCCAAGAGTGCAGGTACAGCCATAAACACCACGCAAAATATCTCAACCTACTATTAAAAAAGTTACTAATAATTTACATAGACCTAAGAACGTTTTTTCTGCATTTTATCAACCCTTAAAGAAGCAATGAGATGCAGATGCTTGATTGAGGACAATTTATGCTGTTTTTCCATTAATTAAACAGTTTAGCTCTACATGCCCCATGAGGTCTTAACACTCCCTGGTTGAGTGGACTTTCAATTATGTTAGAATTCAATGCAAGTTCTGGAAAATCTGTCCAACAATCAAAGACTGTCTTCATGTGTGCGCCAACACTGTCTCATTTTTTCTGAGTTGCATGACAGCAAGCGAGAACATTGAGGCATTTGTCTCAGTGTTGGTCTTGAGTCTAATAGTCAACAATCAAACGCTGAATTGGAGCTGTGTTGAGCTTGTTACATCATGCAGGAAGTCTGTGATTAAAGAGTGTTCATCACACCCATTGCTGTTTGGTCTTACGTCTATTTTACAGCTGCTCAGAAAAAAAGGTGAAGGCTATGGAGGAGAAAATCCTTTTCAGTTGCTGTTTCCGGACCACAAATGTATAATATGGGATGTCACTCTACATCCAACTATGCAGTCGTTTAAGGTGGGGGCCAGTGGGCACCGGATGCTTTTACTGAGGCATCTGATTGGTCAGTTTATATCTTGAATAACGAAAAAATATCAAGAAAAAAAAGGTATTTCCTGTTTGAAAAGCGAGGGGGGAGGGATCACTCAGTCCAGTTCCTATGAAGAGTCAATGGATCTGACTAAAGAGTAAAACCCACTATCAACTAGTTTAAGGGTTCATACTCAAACACTGGATTGTTGCAACGGTGAGCCCATCAGATCAAGGAGGAATTCTGTAATTGAAAGGCATTCATCTCACACTTTTTCTTCTGAGGGTCTCATAGTGTCAAAAAAATCGAAAGTCTTTCATAGATGCTCATGAACTCCCTCTGTTTTCATTCAATGGCAAAGGTTAGCATCTGAAATGCAATGTGGACTCACAACCATCCGATTGGAAAGACATTTCAACCTGAGAGAGAAACATTCCAATAAAAGGTTTGATAGGCCAGGATTAGGCAGATGGAGATGAGGGAATAGGGGAGATGCTGGGCAGAGAGAATGGAGAGCTTAAAAACACAGCCCAGCATATAATGCATCCTCAACAGGACACAGAAATGCTTCAACCCAGCGGATCCAGCTGTAAGGAGACGCCACAGCAAATTCTAAAATGTGCCAAAGCAGGAGAATGCTCGAGCAAAAAACAAGGGAGCGCAGCACTGAAACAATGCATGCTTTCATTTTAAAATCATTGGACACAATATTTTTTGATAATATTTAATTTTCATCAAACAGGACAGATGTAATTCTCCACTAGTGGCAGCTGGAAGAGCCCACAGGAGAACCCCTGTCCAGGAAAAAAGCATTTCCTTACAGAGTAATTGACCTGTAATTTAAAGACCCTTTCTAATAAAAATGTTTTTTAACATGTTTTTCTGATGATGGAGGACATGTTTTTAAAAAATCAAGAGCTAAATTGGATTTCTTCATTTAAACTTTTTTTAATCAAAAGCAGATGGGAAAAAAGCCATTTGAAAAAGCATGTAGCTGTGACGTAGGTGCTCCATCCATCCATCCATTTTCTTCCGCTTATCCGGGACCGGGTCGCGGGGGCAGCAGTCTCAGTAAAGATGCCCAGACTTCCCGCTCCCTGGCCACTTCCTCCAGCTCCTCTGGGGGGACCCCGAGTCGTTCCCAGGCCAGTCTAGAGACGTAGTCTCTCCAGCGTGTCCTGGGTCTTCCCCGGGGCCTCCTCCCAGTGGGACATGCCCGGAATACCTCCCTAGGGAGGCGTCCAGGGGGCATCCGAACCAAATGCCCGAGCCACCTCAACTGGCTCCTCTCGATCTGGAGGAGAAGCGGCTCGACTCCGAGCTCCTCCCGGGTGACCAAGCTTCTCACCCTATCTCTGAGTGAGCGCCCAGCCACCCTACGGAGGAAGCTCATTTCAGCCGCTTGGATCCGGGACCTCGTTCTTTCGGTCATGACGCAGAGCTCATGACCATAGGTGAGTATTGGGGCGTAGATCGACCGGTAAATTGAGAGCCTTGCTTTCTGGCTTAGCTCTCTCTTCACCACGACGGACCGGTACAGGGACCGCATGACGGTGGACGCAGCACCAATCCGCCTGTCGATCTCACGCTCCGATCTTCCCTCACTCGTGAACAAGACCCCAAGATACTTAAACTCCTCCACTTGGGGAAGGAGCACTCCACCCACCCAGAGAGGGCAAACCACCTTTCTCCGGTCGAGAACCATGGCCTCAGACTTAGCGGTGCTGATCCTCATCCCTGCCGCTTCACACTTGGCTGCAAACCGTTCCAATGCATGCTGGAGGTCCTGGCTCGATGAAGCCAACAGGACAACATCATCTGCAAAGAGCAGAGAGGAAATCCTGTGGTTCCCAAACCAGACCCCCTCCGGACCCTGGCTGCACCTAGAAATTCTGTCCATAAAGACTATGAACAGAGCCGGTGACAAAGGGCAGCCCTGCCGGAGTCCAACATGCACGGGGAACAGGTCTGACTTACTGCCAGCTATGCGGACCAAGCACCTGCTCCGGTCATACAGAGACCGGACAGCCCTGAGTAAGGCCCCCCGGACCCCATACTCCCAAAGTACCCTCCACAGGACACCACGGGGCACACAGTCGAACGCCTTCTCCAAATCCACAAAACACATATGGATAGGATGAGCGAACTCCCATGAACCCTCTAGCACCCTAGACAGGGTGTAGAGCTGATCCACAGTTCCACGACCAGGACGGAAACCGCATTGTTGTTCTTCGATCTGAGGTTCGACTATTGGCCGGACTCTCCTCTCCAGTACCCTGGCATAGACTTTCCCAGGGAGGCTGAGGAGTGTGATTCCCCGGTAGTTGGAGCACACCCTCCGGCCCCCCTTCTTGAAAAGGGGAACCACCACCCCTGTCTGCCAGTCCAGTGGTACTGTTCCCGACTGCCACGCGATGCTGCAGAGACGTGTTAATCAAGACACTCCCACAGCATCCAGAGACTTGAGGTACTCAGGGCGGACTTCATCCACTCCCGCTGCCTTGCCACAGAGGAGCTTGTTGACTACCTCGGTGACTTCAGCTTGGGTAATGGACCGCCCGACCCCAAGGCTCTCAGCCTCTGCTTCCTCAAGAGAAGGCGTGTCAGCAGGATTGAGGAGATCCTCGAAGTATTCCTTCCACCGCCCGACAATGTCCCCAGGAGAAATCAACAGCTCCCCACCTGCACTGAAAACTGTGCCTGCAGAAAACTGTTTCCCCCTCCTGAGGCGCCGGACGGTTTGCCAGAACCTCTTCGAGGCCAACCGATAGTCCTTCTCCATGGCCTCACCGAACTCCTCCCAGGACCGAGTTTTTGCCTCTACTACAGCCTGAGCCGCAGCTCGCTTGGACTGCCGATACCTGTCAGCTGCCTCTGGAGTCCCACAAGTCAGCCAGACGTGATAGGACTCCTTCTTCAGCTTGACGGCGTCCCTTACTTCCGGTGTCCACCAACGGGTTCGGGGGTTGCCGCCACGACAGGCACCAGAGACCTTGCGACCACAGCTCCGAACAGCAGCAGAGACAATGGAGGTGGAGAACATGGTCCATTCAGACTCAATGTCACCAGCCTCCCTCGGTACCTGTTTGAAGCTCTCCCGGATGTGGGAGTTAAAGACTTCCCTGACGGAGGGCTCAGCCAGAAGTTCCCAGCAGACCCTCACACTACGTTTGGGTCTGCCAAGTCTTTCCGGCCTCCTTCCCCACCAACGAATCCAACTCACCACCAGGTAGTGATCAGTGGACAGCTCTGCCCCTCTCTTTACCCGAGTGTCCAAGACACACAGCCGAAGATCGGCTGAAACGACAACAAAGTCGATCGTTGATCTCCTGCCGAGGGTGTCCTGATGCCACGTGTATTGATGGACACCCTTGTGCTCAAACATGGTGTTTGTTATGGACAAACTATGGCTAGCACAGAAGTCCAACAACAAAACACCGCTCGGGTTCAGATCAGGGAAGCCATTCCTACCAATCACACCCCTCCAGGTGCTACTGTCATTTCCCACGTGGGCATTGAAGTCACCCAGGAGGACAATGGAGTCCCCCATTGGGGCGCTTTCCAGTACCCCTCCGAGGGACACCAAGAAAGCTGGGTACTCTGAACTGCTGTTCGGCCCATAAGCCGAAACCACAGTCAGAGACCTGTCCCCCACCCGAAGGCGGAGGGACACAACTCTCTCGTCCACCGGGGTGAACTCCAACACTTGGCGGCTAAGCTGGGGGCTCACGAGTAAGCCCACCCCAGCCCGCCGCCTCTCACCATGTGCAACTCCAGAATGGTAGAGAGTCCAACCCCTCTCGAGAGACTGAGTTTCAGAGCCCAGACTGTGCGTAGAGGTGCGCCCAACTATATCTAGCCGGTACCTCTCAACCTCTCGCACAAGCTCAGGCTCCTTCCCTCCCAGAGAGGTGACGTTCCATGTCCCAAAAGCCAAGTTCCATGACCGGGGTTTAGGCCGCCAAGGCACTCGCCCTCGACTGCCACCCAAACCACATTGCACCAGCCCCTTCACAGCTCTCCTGCAGGTTGTGGGCCCACTGGGGAGTGATCCCACGTCGATCCTTAGGGTTTTACCCGACCGGGGCCCGTGGGAGGAGCCCCGGCCACCAGGCGCTCGCCTGCGAGCCCCAACCCCAGGCCTGGCTCCAGGGTGAGGCCCCGGTAATGCCAATCCGGGCGACGTAATGGAATGAATGTTTTTTCTGCTCATGAAGGAGTTTGTGAACCACTCTTTGTCTGGCTCGTCACCCAGGACCTGTCTGCCATGGGAGACCCTACCAGGAGCCAAAGCCCCAGACAACATAGCTCCTGGGATCACTCGAGCACTCAAACCCCTCCACCACGTTAAGGTGGCGGTTCATGGAGGGGGACGTAGGTGCTATAATTCTATAATTCCACATAATCCACACATTCTGATGACTAGATCCATGTACGTCTTTGTTTTCCTCTTCTGAGCTGGAATCTGGCTCAAAACTTTCCGACTAGGCAGCTCCAATATTGCTCTCCATTTTTTTTTTACTGCACCCGTAATGTTAGGTTGAGGTTGTAAGATAGTGGAAGAGAGTACAAACAGATGGATGACGGGAAATGGGGGAAGGCCTCCTCTTCGCCAGCGATCTAAATTTCTGATGAACTACTGCCGCTCTTCAGAAACTATGTTCTAGAAACAGCAAAGTCATAATTAAAAGACCACTGGGAACGCTTTTAAAACAGTCCCAAAGATGATTGGAGTGGGACAGTCATACATCTGCTTTAGAAAATATGTATTTTCTTTGGTATTTTCTGTAGTCAGAAATATGTAGCAATGTATGTTAATCTAGCAAATTACAGGCAGAAATAAGTCACTTTGTAATAGAGATGGTATATTGTCAAATTATCCAGCACCCCTCTGACAGCAGAATAGTTCACATCACACTTCAAACCAGAGGATGGTATCGACTGCTGAAGACTGCAGAGCAAACAACCACAGGCAGCTGCAGATTAGATCTGGACTCTGTGAGCCACACACAGCCAGGAGGGATTAAAAACTTGATTTCCCAGGACTTCTCCTAAAGGTGAAGTATTATGTGGAATTGGATTGAGGCCCATTCCTGTCTGTACGTGCGGATGTTGGTATACAGCTCACATTTAACTTCAATTTTCACAAAAGATTGAAGTTAAATGTATCCGATGCAGGGATTTTTATTTTCACTGGGAATGTTCTGGATCAACAGGTTTTCATGCAACTGCAGCTCGGATGTTGCTCGGCTGCTGATGTGGCAGCACTTCAGGACAGAGGGACACAACACACACTAAATTGCTTCTGCATAATCTAAACAACCTGTCTGTATGTGTGCTTCTATGTAATAAATAACTTTTTACAGGAAAAAAAAGCATTACCATTAGGAAAATGACGTCTCATTAGCCTAAACATTTAATTAGAGAAGATAACTTTGAAATGTAACAAATAGGTTTTATTTTTGTAATTAATTTACTGCAAAAAAAACCTTCTGATTTAAAGCTTTTATTTTTTTACATTTAGTAGATTTACTAAGTAATTTATGTCTAAATTCAAGTTGGTTCAGCTAGAAGCACACTTTTCCCACAATAATTGTTCTTAGAATAGGATTTTTTCCTAAACTGGTCAGCAGAAGCAAAAATCTTTGCCTCCTTTATTCTGAAAAAGCATTTTAAGACTTTGGCCCCCAGGTCTACACGACTTGTTGAAGGCATCCACCTCTTATCTTCCTTGTATTTTTGCCTCGGCTTTACTCTTTCATGTGACACATGATGCCGTCTACCATGGAAAATTCATTTTGCTCGAGTTACAGCTTAAATAGCTTATGTAGCAGACAAAAAGGCACCCAGTGAGACAGACACCCAAAAACACACAAGAAAACTGAAAAAAAAAAAGGGACACAAAAGAAAAAAGTCATGGACACGGAATAGACACACATTCATGCTAGGAACATTTTTCCTTTCTCTGTCAGCATCAATTGAGCAATAGTTAGTGAAAATTATTGACATTTTCAGCAGCAGTTTAATCGTTGAATAAAACCTTTTCTCAATCTCATAATTTACCCCAAAGGTAGCTTTCCAGGTAAGGATGCTAAAAGCAAAAACTAAACTCTGTTTTGAAGCAAAAGGAGCCAATAAAGCAAAAATGAAATTAATTCTCTGAAAAACAGAAAACATAACCTTTTGATCCTGTCAAAAATGACACAATGGAGAGGGAAAATGTCATTTTGAAGAGTAGGGAGTTTTATTGGATTGTCTCTAAAAACAAGTGCTGCAAGAAAAAAAAGACAAAAGCAGTGAGGCGCACTGTTTGCTATTTGCAAAATGAAAGCAGGTTTAGGGGGCTGTAAAGGCTCAAATTCAGCTTAACCTGCCACTAAAAACACAGTGAAGTTCACTGCTTTTCAGTTTTGATAGTTTTGGATAGTGCTGCAAATTAAAAATTCCAAGAGAATCATCTAAGTACCAACTGGCTAATTTTTGAATTCTTTTTTTCTTTGCCCAAACAAAACAAAGGCATTTTTATAATGTGCTCATTTCATGCAGAGCCCTCAAGCTTCATATGGTTTTTTGAGGTGATTTCAGGTCGTAAGTATTTTCAGCAATGATAAAAGCAGCTCAGGTTCATGTTTTATGTGTTTCTGATGCAAAACTTCTGCAAGTTTCTTTCAATATTTGCTGGATGATCTCACTGCAAATAATCCTTGTAGTCTGTTAAATAATTTCAGTGTTTTAATACGTAAAAGTAACTCCAAGCGGCATACTTTTTTCTAAAAAACAACACATAGTTGTGCAATTCAGGTTAACCAGAGGTGACAAACAGAACCCATCAGTTTTCCAACCACCAAGCTGTGTTCAGGATTGAAGTGAATGCCAAACACTCAGTTAGGAGCTTAAGCTCTATTGGATTTGATCTAAACATTCCTCATTCAGATGTGGTTCAGTGTGGTTTATTGTGTTCTAATAACCCAGTATATTTTTTTCTTGATTGCTGTCTGGGATGACATTTTCCAACAGGTGAGAGTTGTAGTGCAGTGTGTGTTTGAAATTGCTAAAAATTTGACTGATCTTAGCTCGGTCCTGCAGTCAGAAAAAAATTGAAGAGAAATGAAGGATGAATGAATGACAGTGAGTTAAGATATTTGAGGCATTCAAAAGATCCTCAAATGAAACACATTGTGCTCAAAAGTAAGGAAAGGTAGAGAAATTGGATTTAAAGTGTGGTTTGTAATAAATACTGTGAAAAAGTCCCACTCTGATCACCTTTTGATCCCATCACAACGCCAGCTTAACATTACTGGCGCAACAAAAAATGGCGAGGAATTTTGGAGCGATCCAGGCGTATGGTTTTGAGTTGGCGTACGCCAGCTGAGGCGTACATGGATCTATTTGTCTGCAAGGACGCATCAGAATGGAGCGGAGCAGTGAGCTTGTGGCTTGCTTCTATGTCACAGCCACGATCTATTTCTAACAGCATTTTTTTTCATCTGCACCTCTTAGTTTTCCTGATATGTCCTCCATTATCAGAGAAATGCCATAAGGCCACGTTGAAACACCAAATAACACAATTTTTCATTGGAGTAGGTCTTCAATATCCAAATAGAGCTCATTTAACAATTAAAAAGCTATTACCTGTTGCTTATATTTAAACGGACGACCTTCTTGAATAAATCAAGAAGATCAGAAAGATCCACACCTCAAACTGATCTTAAAACAAAAAATGACGGCATTTTAGAACAAGTTCTAAAACAGAGAGGCAGCCGGTGAAGGGAGTTTAAAATGGGGGTGATGTGCTCTGGTTTTGAGGTGCCACTTAAAACACGGGCAGCAGCTTTTTGAACTAAGTGGAGACGGTTGACAAGATTTACTGCAAAGCACTGAAATGACCTTGGTGAGCTGTTACAATGTCATGGATTAAGAGTTTTAACAAGACCAAATTATTTTGCTAACTGTCTTGAATTAAAAAAAATCAACAGACTTTATCTAGGGATTATCCTTAGGAATTAAATCAATGTCCAATTATACAAGATAAGTAAGGCTTTTTTAGTTCTATATTCTGTCAGGGTGGCATTTACCTGCTGTTGGGCCATTAAAAGCTGGTCACTGTGTTGTTGATTGAATGCCAAGAATTTCAGAATATATTCAGTCAATGCACAAAAGAGATTGGGAACAGGTAAAAAACTGGCTCCCTTTTTTACCACTGTCTCTGTCTCAAAATGGCTATATTAGGTTTTCTATGGGTACTCTGATTGGTGAGGTAAACTCCTGAAACGGTTTTATTTGAAACTGTCTTGATCTAAGCTGACACGAGGGTCGATGTTTTAGGTTTTTTGGCATGATGTGCTTTTTCAGCACTCATGTTGGTGTGTCATTGCCATTTATCACCAAGGGGAAATGGGACATGATGTCCTTTTCAGCTGCTGAATTATAGGCCTGTAATGAACAATCTGAACACACACAGTGAAAGTATACGGCACTTGCAGTAGCCCTCACACGCTTTCACCTTGTACATAAAATCAGAATTGATGTGTGGGATCATGATTTATGGGCAACATGAGCTGCACACAGCTGTGGTTCAGAGCTGTAGGATTAAAGCGCTTTAAATTGTGACATTTCTCACAATTACATCCCGCTATTGAAAGCTTTTTGCATCGTACATGTGGTTTGATTTAATGAGACTCAACAAACATCCTCCCCACATCCCACCCCCAGGCTGCTCATCACTACCTATCATCTGTTTTAATTCACGCTTGTTTGTATTAGTTGATATTTGCGGCTTGGTTGGGGGCATTAATTGTGCTGAGATTACCAACAGAGCTGGCGCCCAAGCTTGTTAGGGTTATGGGTGCAGAGACCTGACATTACAATAGATGTCAAAATATTGTTTTGTGCCTTTGTGGTGTTTAAGAGCCCTAAAGGAGCAAACATTAAAAACATGGAACAATAAGAGAAATCCCTTTATTGTTGTGTTTGGGCCTGAAACCATCCTGTAAGTTCACAGATCATGCCCTGTTGATGAAGTTATTGAAGTTATTTTTTCTGGTTTATTTCACAACCAACATCTTGGCTCTTTGATAAAATGAGTTTCCAGGAAAAAAAAGCCTGCAGGAACCTTTTGAAGCTCAAAAGCATTTCTGCTGTGAAAAGATAAGGTCAGATTAGATTCACTGGATACTTCTGGTTTGCACGGACAAATGTGTTTTGCTTTGTTATCCCTTGCACATGGGCGTGTGCTGCATTTGCGTGGCGGCGGTCCAGTTTTCAGAAAGAATCCTTGGCTTTTATGATGCAGCCAATTGTATTTCACCTTTACGACAGCAGAGGTGACTTCATACCGGTGATTGCCCAATCACCGGCTGGGTTTTATGGATGTAAGGTTGCAGAGTGCAGGGACCACCTATTCCTCATGGCACACGTGTAATAACAACTTTGTCTGATTGACGGAGGAAGAGCAGACAGTGTGTGTCCACCAGATCATGTTTGTGTGTGTTTGCAAGCTCAACGACCTTCTGTTCTGTAATTAGTTTCTCCTGTGCCGTATTTCCCTTCCTTTCCTCCCTCTGCCCTCCCTTCATTCATCCATCCATTCATGCAACAGATTGCAGCGGTGATTCTGGAAATCCGGAGGATCAGGCCACACACACACACTCATTTAAAAACATGCACAAAGCCATATGAATGTAATCAAGTCTGCAGATGCGCATGCCAGGAGTGCGGCGGGGCAGGACCGGGAGAAATGGAAGATTTGGGTGTCTCTATAATCTGTGTGGGCGTGTACATGGATGTGTGACTGTGGGTTTTAGTGTCGTCCCACAGGAGGGGCACAACAGTGGAAAGCTGTCTAATTTTGGGGACTTAAAGTCACAAAGCTAGCTTGATTTCACCAGCCGGCAGATATCTGTGTCCGTGTGTGTTGCTTCTGAACACATGGCGGAGATAAGCTGGTAGGCTCAGGTTGGCTGTGATTCCACCCTGATTTTATTGTGTCTTCATGCAAGTTTGTCAGCACGCACACACACAGATATCTCTTTGCATATTTAATATGAACGTGCCTTTGGAGTTTGTGGCACGCTGCACATCACTGTTTTGAATCCCCGCTGCTCGTTGTCAGATGTATGCTGGCGTTTCCCATTTTTTTTCCCTCTAAAGTCGTGTGTTGTAACAGCACGGAGACTGAACTGCAGATAAGCATCAGTAATTAGCACAGCCCTGCTGTGCACATCTTTCTTTTGTGATTTTGTTTTGTTTCTTCCGTCTTTATGTATTCATTTCCACTGTTTGCTTCACTTTGTGATCAATCTTTTTTTTGCAAAGACCTCTTGTTTCTTCCGCTTGCCAAAACAAAGCTTCTATGCTTTGAATGGACTCTAGATTCGTACTTAAAATTCTGAGTTTGTACCTCGTGATTTCTCGAGGGGACCAGTTGCATGAAATTTGATTCCTTTCCATCGGCATTCTTGCGGGAACAATGAACTGGATTAAAGCTAACACTGCGGAGAGTTTTCAAGCACCGCTCCCCGAGGCAGATTCCATAAATTTACGGGACCTGTGCAGTTGTCTGATACGGAAGATTAAAACTTGAAATGTTTTTCGGGCAGAAGATAAAGGCGTCAGAGGAAGCAAAGCCGCTGAGGGGTTTGAACTTGTGAAATTATCCAAATGAAAGTCAGACTGAACGAGTCTTTGGTAAACCTGAGTGCTTATTGTCATCCCAGAGCTCACTGAAATTCCGTTCCTGTTTGAAAGATCCCCTCAGCATTGTAATGCTCAGTAATATTATCATGTTTAATATTTCCCATTTAGCTATTCAAAAGCGCCGTGCTCTGAGCTGGAGTGATGCTCTCTTGGAACGATTCTTGACATTCATGAGTGCCGGTGAGACACAAAATGAAGAGTTCAACTTTGACCCTGGCCTCTTTGTCCTCCCTGCTCTCCTCCTTTCATGTTCTTATCCTCGGACGGTGACGGGAATATAAATGATGACAGGTAATGTGAAGTCTTGGTCGTGACCTGAATATTTTACATCATCCCCCCCCCCTGCTGCATGCATCATCTACTCTCTTTTGAGTCTCTTAACTTCCTGAATGATTATTGCACTGCTTCCCTTTCCTGTTGTGAAATGGCCTGCTGTGAACCCCCCCTTCAGTGTCTGCTTCAACTTCGCTCCCTCTTCAGCGCACTTACATTATTCTGCCAGACAAGCTTCTTAGTTAAAGACCCATGCTGTAATTGCACCACGGCGCCTGCCTGCCTGCTGAAATGCTGTCGCCCCACCAGCGGCTGTGCTCTGATTTATTCGTTCTACAACATTTTGAGACACTGTTCTTTTTAGGGTGATTAAAAGATGCCTTTGAGGGCTCTTGGAATTAGAAAGTTGCTATTATTTTTTTTTTTTTTTAAATATCAGGAGCAAATACTGATAATTAAAAAGAAAATAAGTTTTAAATGTGTTTATTTGGGACAGAAATGAAATGTCAGTTGTCTGGGTTCTTTTCAGCAAAACATATCAACATGGTAGAGAAATGCAAGAAATAAAAAGTCGACAGACTGATTCTGTTTTATTTTTTATTTTAACAAAGAATTCTTTGTTAAAACGTTTCATATTAAAGGTTATTCGTGAAGCAGTTTAGCTTGTTTTTGACACTGAGATTCTCTCTAATTAAATACAAAACTAACTTTTAGGGTCAAATGTTGTCAAAATTTTTTTACATTTTATAAGAACAATTAATATACAAATGGTAAAAAGAGAAAAAAGGTAAAATAATTTTTTTTCTTACTTTCTTCTAAGAGCAGTCTGTGTTTCTTTAGTGAAAATAACATTAAGGTTTCCTCTTCCAGGGCAACTCCTGATCAGATTTCTGCTCTGGACTTTGTAGAATCAGACAAGCAGGTTTTCAGTTGGTCAGCATTTTCCATGCCTGCAGATTTATTGAACAGTCTTCTATCTTAGAGTTTACTTCCTGGGCTGCGACAGTTCAGTCAATCAAATCATTCCAAGAAAAGACGTTTATTTAACCAATGAAAACCTAAATCCATTGGCAAGCAAATTATATATATTTTAAGTATCAGTCACAAAGCTGCAGCATGTTGCACTTTAACAACTCGGTAAGTAAAAGGCTTAAGACTTTGTTGAAGCCCTCGCTGTTTAGTTTTTGAGTAACGAAGCCCCACATATGTAAGACGACTGTTAGAGACTGCAGACAGATTTAAAACAAAGCTGGAGAGACTCTGGACTCTGCTTTTGCCTTAACAGCAAATCTGGGATATTATAGATTTTTTTTAAACAATGAACTGTTAAGGCGACAAAATAGTTTTTCTTCATAAGATTGCTAGGTTTTAGACTTAATTAAGGCTTTTGGGTTGAACTGAGTCTGCAGCACTGCTCTGACCCATGGTCATGCAATTCAAACAATTGCAGAAGTTGCTTTTCCTATTAGCATTGTGCCTTCTTCCAAACTCCCATCCACTTTGCACCTTTACAGTAGCCTTGCATTTTAATGACACCCCCCACATGAATATTTGACATTTAGCTGGATGTCCAGCTTGCACATCAACATGTAAAACCAGAAAAAATATATATTTCCTAATTTGTCTCAAAATTATTTCATTGGAGCAAATGAGACGCTTTTAAATGTTGTGTGATAAATGAAACACTGAAAAAAGTTGAATGTGTGATAAATGTTATTAAACTATATGATCTGAATTTAGATAGTGATTCAATCAACACACAGAGGAATAAAGCCCAGTTCAGAGTCACCATTAAGGGACAACACAGAACCACAAGTCAGGTTTCACTGAAGGAACCTCAGAAGTTCTGCTGATACTCAGTAATTCACCTCTGCTGTTCAGTTCAGAACACCATTTAAATGTTACCCAGTCAAAAAACATTGAATTAAATGCAACGTTGGGCTTTGAGTTTAGAATGAGTCCACTTTGAACTTCACCCTCATAGTTTCATTTAAAGAACACTGATCAGGTAAAAGCTAGACATCCCATTTTTGTTTTTGTGTAAACTTTATCTGCAGTCACTCTGTGTGTGAGTGAGAGTTAACTGATGTGTATTTATACATATCTGGATTTAGCTACGTGGGAACCCACTTTGGCCTGGGCTACATCTGACCTTTAATGGCATTTGAGCACATGAAGGCACACACGCAGGGCTGACCTCAAATCTGCATAAACCTCACTGGTACTAACTTGCTCATCCATGCATAAGTCTGGTAAGCCCTCAATGATTCAGTCCCTAACAGCTGGTTAAGTGTTACTTCCTTTATCACCCTCAGGGTGGAGAACCTCTACTCTCCTTAAGAAATGATCCACATCTGCTTATGTATTGGAGGGCTAACTGGACCCAATCGGGTGGAGGAGTTGCATGCCATCTCCTCTGCAGGCGAGCCTTAACACCCCGCTGCACGTGTGTGCGACTGCATGTCCGCCTGAAGTGATTCACCTGCTATCAGAGTCGTTCTCCCACATACTCACCAATGGTCAGAAGTACACACGTGCTCTTTTGCACAGACTCGGGTTGCTTCCAACATATCCTGCACGCACGCTGCTCACTGTGTTGGATGGCGGTGGCACCCTGTGAAGTTGACTGAAAGCGGACATTATGCAATCTGCAGAGCTGCTGGATATCCTTTTTTTTTAGCATGTTGGTGGAGCATAAAACCAGCAGTGGGATGAAAACCTCTGTAGTCAAAGCTGAGGTCAGTCTTTTGTAATGTGGGAGCTTTGGGCTTCTGTGAGTGTGTTTAGACCTCTCCAGTGTTATGCAAGCTACCATCAAACTGTACTGCATAACACAAGATCACTTGGTATTGTTGATTAAAAGTAATTAAGACTCTCAGGATGAAATTACACCTGCATATGTTTTAGGTTGCTGTTTATATAAAACCTGCAGAAATATGACATAAAGGAAATGCACAGCAGAATATTTCACATTTAGATAAGAGGTAATATGCTGTTATCAGGATTGCCAATAATATTCTATATCATTAGTGAAGTGGAAAGACTGTAAGTCCAAATCAGAGGACAGTTTAGTCCTTTCAAAAAGGAAAAAACAGAGACCAAAAAAAGAAACAGGACTGTGAGGCTTTTTTGTTGTGTTCACCTCCGGCTTGTGTCACACGGCCAGGAACCCACTCATTGAAGGTTCTGGAACACGCTTCTACCATACAGTCTTTACACTAGAATGTCACTACCTGATACTAGTGCATGTACCTCCAGTTGAAAGAGGCTTGATGCGAAATGCTCCAGGCTTTTTCTTTCACAATTAGAATCAATTTTCAAACAGTTGACACCTCCATGTTTAGAAAAGGACGGTACCCATAGGTCACTACCAAATCTGAGTCCCTGACTGGTCAAAGTTGAACTGGTTTAGCTTTCAACTTGCATTTATTTAATGGTCATTTTGGATGTAGAGCTCAAAAACTGACTTAAACATGTGCATAGTGATTCATGGACCTAAACTTTTTGAAGCCCTAAACATGCGTTTATGAGCATTTACGTTGACTTTTATTGGAAGTGGTTGCTTGAACTCATGTTCCTAACGTCACTTAAAGATTTTGTTTATATCAAATTATCAACTGGTTAGTGTTGATCATACTGTTTTGAACTAAGACATTTTGGGTGATTAGTCTGTTACAATGAGTTACTAAACATGTAAAAAGTAAAGAATTGCAAAACGTGTTAGTTCTTTGTTTCAGCAGAAAGTCGTGTGTTACAGCAGTTTTTTTATTCTCTAACATAAGTCCTCACATGTATTTGGCATTTTAAGTTTGTCCAGTGGGGGCTGTCTTTGAACCAGCAGCCCCTCAGGCCGCAGTTACTTTCCTGCAACCAACCCATTTTTAACAAATGGTGTATCTGATTTCACAAAAGAAAAAAGAAAAATCTATTTTTTTCCTGTTTATTCTATGCTCTTTGCTTTTACTTTTACGGTTAAAAATGACACGAGTCAAAAGAGAGAAAAAAAAAAACTAAACAGAGAAGTGAGGCCTGTGTGTTTGTTTTAATCTGACTTCACCTTTCCAGCTGTCACAGCAATGTAGCAGATTGATCCAAATAAATTGGATTGGCAACATGTGAGCAAATTGACCTGAACAACACAAATACATGCTGAAAGCATCAAAAGAGGTAAACAAAGTCTGGGTTCTTAAACAACTAAGTCCCGTTTTGCTGTAAACATTTGTTCCAAAGTTTATCTCCAACAGCTGTCAAGTTCAGCCAAAGAATTCTGCAGAATTACAAAACATAAAAGCCATTCACAAAGTAACTGACTCATCTTTGAGGCTTTCTCTGTTTCATCATAAAAGACCCATTATCTCTGTGCTTTTAGTGTTTTGACCCCGACAATTTGTGGGATTGGATTAATATTATCCTTAAAAAGGATCCTCTGCTAAAGGGAATAATAACAATGAAAGAACTGGAACTCCTTTATTTTTAATTTGTTGAGTTCAAACTTGAGGGTCTTTTTAAACCAAGAAATAATCCTTTCTTAAAAAAAAAAAAAAAAAAGAGAATTCCGACTTACATAATGTTACTCCAAACAGACTTTAATTTTTCGGTAAAAAAGCAAAAGAATTCTTAAAATCTTTCTGTTTTGTTTTGGTTTTTGGAGGTGTGAACAATGTTCAGACCCTTCAGAATGTTCTGACCTGTAGTTCTCTTCCCGGTTCTGATCCTCCCGCCGCTTCTTTGCATGTTTTCCTGCTCCCACACGCCTGATTCAAACGCGCGTGTCTTAATGAGGCTTCTGTCAGTGCAATAAAGAGTTCATGAGTTGAATCAGGTGTGCTGCTTTCCAATCAGAGCACATTACCCGTATCTGTCATTAGCATTACTTACCCCAAATTGAGCACAGCTATTCTCAGAAATGTCTTTAATGGAAGGGTCAGGCATTCTTTGAGCAAATTCCCCAAATAAACAAACGCTCCACGAAGTCAATTTTGCCAAGAGGAATGACTGTTTTAGTCACATTTGTTACTTTATGTTTTGCCAGAAACAAAAATAAACGCAGAAGTGATTGGAGGAACCATTACAGTGGTTCCAGATCTGTTCGATTCTTTTGTGAGGCTACTTTTGTTGTTTGTACGGCACAGCTTAACCTTCCCCATTTACATTTATTAAAGTGTTTTAAAAGGCTTTTGCTTTTAAATACAAGCTTTAACTCTAATCCCAGCTGAGATGTTTGTTTACTTGATTCTCGGAGTTTGTTCATCTGAAACTCGGCTTCTGATTTCTACTTTTTTGTGTGATCTGTTTTCAGCAAACAAATTTGCCCCACAGGACAGACAAAAAAGCCTTCTACTGAATTGTTGATGCAAACTGATGGATCCTTCGGAAACAGTGGATAAAAAATTTAAAGCAGTACATGTTGTTTGTGAATATTTCTTTCCCTAAGTTCTGTTAGAGGTTGGAGTGAGCACTTTACAATGGCACCTACAAGCGTTCTTTGGTGGTGGGTGCTTCCTGTATTTCCCAGAATTCTCTGGGGGTTTTCACAGGAAAAAACAACATTTTATTGGAAAGATTCAGCAGCAGACAAGTGTAATCATTTGTTTACACAAATTACATTTAATCGTCAGGTTCTGTTGCTTCTAGGAAAGCATTTTTGCACATATTTATAAAAGCTGTGATGCTCGGAAAAGTGCGGTAAGGAGAATCATGGATGATGCTGCTATTTTAACAAACTTTGACTCAACAAGAAGAGAAGATTTTTATCTTACATACCTATGTGCTTGTTTACCTATATCATGAATTATTACTTGAATTAAAAAAAACCTCATAGGTAAACAATTTCCTTCTACAATGGGAGTAATCATTTATCTATTTATTTCTTATGTAATAAAAAAAATTGCCAAACTTGCAACTTTTTGTGTGCAATTAATTTGGGCCAAAATGCAAGTTAAATTTTAAGATGTTAGTAAAGAAATTCAAATATTGTACAGCAGGTTGGAGGTTACATTCTTATCCAGGCCCCCTTAAGAGTCCGTGTTCAGTCACACTGGACTGCGATATATATACTGAACTAGCATATAAGTGCACTAACATAGACTTTTCAATGACAGCGGTCACTTTAACATGCGTTGCAGAGGCTGGTGTGAACATAGCATTATAGTTACAAGTGTTGACAGAGAAACTTTGCAGGAGTCTTATCTGTTGAAGAGTTTAAACTGTTGATGTTCAAGTTTTTAAGCTGAACTTAAGCTGCTGATGAAGCTCCGCTCCTCCTATCCATCCATCACTTTTACCTGAAAACTATAAGCACTGGGTTCTCTGAGATACAAGATGACACTGGAATAAAGAAGTGGCACAAAATAATACTACTTTGGAGCAGATAATGTCATTTCTTTCAGCTGACTGCGTTCCAGACAGGAGCTGAGCAGGTAATTGAAGCAGGAAGCCCTGCCCTCTCAGCCTGCCCCTCGGTGTCTCATGCAGATCAGCCTCCATGATAGCGTCTCAGCTGCCTGGCTGGATAATTACACTGTGAATCCCCGTGCCAGTATCAGGCTGTATTTATAATGACACAGTGCCACACCACTCCTCGTCAAACTGTGTTTTAAGTAGACCTTGGGGAAAAAAAAAGAAGTGATCGAGCAAATGAAACAGCTCTCCCCCTTCTGTTTCTTCATCTCGCTCTTTGTTACTCCCCACTGGCTTCAGCCTGCTTTACTTACTGGTAACTGTCTGTCTCTGATCCTCTACTTATTACACTGACATGCATCCTGGATCTGTGCACAGTAAAAAGAGAACACAGGGAAGTGTGAAGTCGTATGGAAGTAATTGCTGTTTCTGTCACTGAAATGTGGGCAGAAATGTGTGCAGCTTCTTTATTAAATATAAGTACATATAATACACATCAATAATTTACTGAATAAATATGCACATAACACACAGTTGTAAATAAAGACACAAGTGGAGGTGAAAGAGTTAAAGAAATAATGAAAAAACTTTCTAGTGGATTTACAGTGCCGTGGCTTGCTGATGTTGAGGTAGTCGAGGTTTAAATGTTTATATGTTAATTAGGAAAATGCACAAATTTCTTAGAATTCTCTCCTTCTCAGTCAGATTGTCAATGTAATTAATTTGTCGTTCTAAAAAAAGCAGGTTTTTTTGGTTTGTTTCATTTTATTTGTTTAAAGGGCCAAAATCAAAATCAATTTGTGAGCGTTTAAGTGTATTATAATGTTCATCCCTCACTATATCACGCATTTCTGAGTATTCCTTTAAAGACCTGCGCTCTGAGCACCAGCCCCTCCCAACCCATGAACACGAGCAGGTTCTCACATTGTGATGTTGACAAGTGAAAACAGCCCCTTCCAGGAAGAGCCTGCGCTGCCGTCACCGCCCCCAGACTAACACACATGCACTTTCTCTGTGTAACGAGTGGCGATCGGCAAAACGCTTTCATTTTATATGCACAATTTGCACATCTTTAGATCGACTGAAAGCTGGCAAAAAATGTAAAAGATTAGCAACAGTTGAAACTGTTTCTGCAGGAAATAAAACATAGTGGTGGGAGAATAGTTATCTGGGACTGTTCAAGATAGCTAAAAGAAATCTAGTCAGTGCTTATTGCTAGATGTGACTGAAACAGATGGAACTGGTGATGTGTAGTTTTTCAAACATTCAGGAACTGCCAATGATAGAACTTGAAATCTGAAATCAGCCATAAATGAGCATGGATTTGGAAACATGTCATTAGATTTGTATGAAGAAAACTTCAGAGCTCACAAGGAATCCCAACATGTTGTTTTTCACCTTTTGGCACATCCCGTCAGGGGGTCACAACAGCCAATCAACTTTCACTGATTCACACATGTGGCTTGGCAAAGATTTTTGTGCCAGATGCCCTTCTTGACACGATCCTGTATTTTTTTTTCAGTAAAATATATTTGAAAGTGTCAAAGTGACTATTTACTTATTATTGCTTATTATTATTTGCTTTTAATGTCATCAACCAGGGGCAGAAGACATTTTTGCTCACACATATAATTCAGATTGACTGAAAGCTTACAACAGATAAGAAAAAAAATGCAACCATTGAAAACGTTTTTGCAGAAAAACATGGTGGTGGGAGGGTAATAATGTGGAGCTATTCAAGGTACTTATCTTTGGTGAAAAAAATTGTAGGCTAAATATATTTTGTTTTGTTTTATGGCTAGACACATGAATGATTAAAACAAATGGAACTGGTCTATAGTTTATCAGCTTATGCGGTTCAGAACAAAATTCTAAAAAAAAACTGTAAACGGAGCTTTAGATGGAAAACTGCCGAAGTACTTTTCCTGAAAGAATTAAAGAGAGATTCATTTAGAAATGTGTTTTACTTTCTTTTGTAACTACTACTATAAGTGGCTGTTGTAGGTTAAAAGTCAATTGCTTTTTCATTTTCCATTCTCAGAGATTTCATAACTTTAGCCTTGGCATATTCATCTTTATAGTATATAATACACGAACAAGTGAGATTGTAATTGCACTCAAGTATATATTTTTCTTTTGAACCCACACGAAGATGCCAAGAGGTGGAGCTACGGGTCTTTCAAAATACAAGTAACAGGTTTCTTCTAACTTCCCGAGAGTCCACAGTTGTGACCTTCACTGCAGAATGGGTCAAAGCTAAAGCAAGTTCCATCAGACGAGAAAACGATCCCACAGACTGTTTCTTTCTCTCTCTTTCTTCCCTCTCATCTTGTCTGTGCTTGTTGATGTAATACAATGTGTCCCTCTCACGTTTTCTTGGCTGTCCTCCTTGTTTATGCCACTGCCTGAGGGTGACTGTCAGTCCAGAACATTTTCTTCCCCTCCTGCTACATCAAGCGTTGCACCCCACACTTTGAGCTTTGCTTCTGCGCGTCTCTCCTCCCTCCACACCCTTCATGCTGTATTTCTCCTGTTTTTGGAGTCGTGGCACGTTCCCATCATGATCACAGGTGATGCGATTAACCTTCTCTTTCAAGAAACAAACAGTAACCTTTGCTAAAAGCGTGACATTAATAGTCTGCTGCTAAGATTTATGCGTTTAGCTTCCTTTCACTAGAGTAATTAAATGCACACATATGCTCTAAAACAGGTTAAGCATTCGGTTAGTCACACAAATATACATGCATGAAACTCAGACAACAAGAAACACAAACAAGCCGCTCGCAAAAGTAATGTCCTGCCAGCGGGGACTTTGGGAAAATGAGTTTCTGGATGGATTATTATTATGCCCTGTGCTTTGCTCGCTGGTTCCTCTAAAGTAATGCAGCATTGGGCATCCACATTACACACAGCACTCTAAACCTTCCACGGCGGATGAAAAAACACAGAACAGACAGACTTATGCTTTTTCCAAACATTTATAAATCCACGCTGGGATTTGGTGACATGACTGACGATGGCTGTGTAATTACAGGTAGCGATACTTCCTGACAGGAAATCATGGAGGTTGATGTAAAGACTGTTTTATTACAGTCAGATACTGGGCTGTGATGAAACTAATAAAGTCTGTTAGATATATCTTTCATAATTTAATGCACCACTTTTCAATGTTTGATAAAATTATTTTCTCGTAGATGTTGCCTCAGCAGATCATCATTTTCCATCTCTGCCTGACTGCTGAAGGCTCCCCGGTTACATCAAACATAGACGTGTGTCTGAAAAATTAACTTTCGCCAGGTAAACAGCCAATATTTTAGAGATTTTTATTTTTTACTTGCATGAGTTTGCTCGGTAAACAGAGTCAAAGGCTGTTATTTTAGTTTTGCTAAAAACATGTTGGATTTTCAAACAGCTTCAGTAAGTTCTCTTTTTCTCAGAACTTTTAACACAAAATTTAAAAAAAAAAACTTTCAATTTGTGTGTTTAAAGAGAGCTCAGCTTTCATAAAAATCTTGATTGAAAATGTTTTAATTCTGAGCTCTTGTAATTGATTAATTTTAATCTCGTTTGTTGCATAATTTGCAAAAAACATTTTAATTTTTGCTAAATAGCTCTGTCTTTGCAAACACTTTCATTTTAGGACAAGATACCTTTTTTATGGGTCAAAACATCACAACTTGGTCATCAAATTAAGCTTTATTTGTGGAGCAAAAGTAGTTCAAAGTGCTTCATATAAAAACATTTTCCAAATGTAAGAGCCAAAAAGATTATAGAACACATACCCCCCCATCCACAGACCCACACACGCACACCCTCACACACAACAGAATAAAGCATAGAGACAGACACTGATAAGATGCAAAATAGAAATCTGGTTTGATACTAAGTGGAGAAATGACATATTGGGCACCTGTCCACATCATTGAACCCCCCCACTTGCATTCACAGAGGATGCCACCATAGGATCCCCACAACACAAACGAAGAACAAAAATGCTGTATTATTTAGACTGATTGCAATCTGTGCAGCTTAAACTGTTTCGCCTTCAAACTGCATATTTTAACACTCTAAGCATTATAAGGCGTCTTTGCTTGCACTTGGATGAACTTATCAGACCAGAAGCAAAAGCAAAACTTTTTAAACGTAGAATTCCCCACAGAAGGGGAGGAACCATTCAAATTCCGCCCTTAAGCGGCGACGACCCTCCAGCCGTTAAGTCAACTGAATCCTGAAATCATCAAGAATTTTCCCTGAGTTTGATGGAAACTGCTCTGACCGTGAGTGAAAGGTCTCTGGAGGGAATGCAAATGCAGGAGCTGCAGGTGATGCAGCCTGGTCTAAGAGGAGCAGGATGCTGAGGGAGAGCGGGCGAAGGCATGCCTAACCCAGAAAAAGAGAAAGACATTGTCACAGAGCAGCAAAGGAACCTCACAGGCATGTGGATCAATGAAACGAATGGAACAGCGGCGTCTGCGTGTTCGCTGTGGGCCCAATAGGTAGCAAGGTCTGCTGACTATGAAAAGCTCAGACATTCTGCAGGTGAAAAAATCTGTTGGCTCTTGAGCAAAACCACAGAAACGAAGGTTAGGATGATGTTTAAATCTCATGGACTTTGGCACACTCAGTCAGCTTCTCCTAGGTTTGCTTCTGTGTGTAACTAAACAGGCAAAATCTTCAGCCTGTGTTGACATTTCGGTTTTTTAGTTTGTGTAAACAAAAACGTATTACATGATGGAAATGTCAGTACGTATGGTATCTTTCATTTTTGAACAGTGTGATATTAGGGATGATATTTACAGACACAGATTCAATTTGTAACATGTGGATGTCTGAATGTCACACAAACTTTAAAGCAATTTGTTTTTTCCAAAGGTAAACAAAGCAAATAAAAAGAAAAAAAAACTTTAAATGAGAAGAAAAACTATTGACATTGTTTTTCTTAGAACTAAAAAATATAAATGAAACAATGGATTGCATTAGATTTCTATTAAATTATCAAAGTTCGCAGAACATTAGAAAGTAGACTCACTTATTTTAGGCAGTGCGACAAAAAAAAGTTTTGCCGAAAATATTAAAAATAAAGGCAAATTACTCTCATTATCTATTAGTATTTTTTTTTCTTTGGTAAAGTTCATTTCCTCTTTGCTAAAATAAACTCATTAACTATTGAGTTCCCACTCACTATATTGAATAATCTATTTGAATGTTTGTAAAAAAAATGTTCTCAAACTGCTTCCAATCTCAGAAAATTGGCTGGTAAAATGACAGTTTGTCCCCTTCAGACTTCAGAGAGTGAGCAACAAACCCTGCACACAAACCATGCACCTTTTCAACATAGACAGGCAGAGAGCTTGCAACTTATTTTCAATTTAGAGGCTTTGGGGACTTTTATAAAGTTTATTTCATGAAAGTGGGATCCAGAGTTTCTCCACCGCCTCCTTCATGCATTCTTTCCTTCGGTTCAGAGTCCTTCCTTTCACCTTCCTTCCTTCCTCGTCCCTCACAAATCTTTCTGTCTCTCCTCCATGCATGTGTCCCTCAGGCCAGCCGCAGAGTCTAGATGTTACGTGTAAATAATTTAATAAGGAGGGAGCATTCCCTTCTTAACCACTGTTTTGAATTATTAACCTGTGTGTCGCTGTGAACGGCACATGCGGGCACACCCCCCTTTGCTTGGATCAGTTGCGATTCTATATTAGCCTTTGCGTGTTTTTTGGTCAGCGTGTTGGTGTGTGAAGCACGATATAATAATTGCCTGTCAAAAAATGATGGAGCATGCCAGCCATGCACAGATCGATCCTTTCTGCAGCTCCGTTTGGATCATTACAAGTGTGTATGTGCAGGTAGATCACTGGGGAGTACAAGCCATGCATGTTTTATAAGAGCCTGTCTGCACTGCCTGGTAAACGAGAGGCCGTCTTCATTTGTCTTGTCTTGAGTGCAAATATGAGTAGATGCTGTTGGGTTTGTACGGCCACCGTTCTGAGGCGATCTACAGGTTGCTTTGCCTGCTCAGGAGTTGGCATGCGAGGCTTGATGCAGTTGTCTTTGTCTCAGCAGACTTTAATGAGTCTGGGTGTAACCTCAGTCATTAAAGTGCATTTTATGTGTGGATGGGAAGCGCAGCTTCTGAGAAAGTGTGTCTTTGTTACAGAGGCAGGAAGAGCTCCATCAGCAATGTGTGTGTGTTACTGTGATTAAGGTCAGTGTCTGCATACGTCTTAATGAAAGCAGCACAAAGCAGAGCGATGCTGAGACGTCACTCAGGCAGGTGAAGCTAATGCATTGTTTATGTTGTATTTGGGATCAGAACTGCTTTGCCCTCTAAAAAAATTACACTTAATTAAAACATTACTGTTTTCTGTGATATTGTGCAACGTTTGTGGTCGGGTATACACAGTATATATTGTTCCCTTGCTATATCGTGGTGTTTTGCAGATTTCTTTGTGCAACTTTGCATCTGTTTTTTTTTTTTTTTTTTTCAGTGCACTGCGTCCTGATTGGCTATTGATCTTGTCAATCAATCTCTTTTGTCCCATGTCCTCTGTACAGACACAGAGCACCTTCAGCTTGCCAGAGCTACATAAATCTTTTTTTTTTCTTGTTTTCTAATGTTCTGTCTGATTAAAGTGGATTAGATGTTTAGTGAGGAGTTTTTGCAGCCTTAAGACATCTGTAATTCTACTTCACGTTTCACCGATCCCAGGTTATTTATGGAACATATCCCCCACAAAAAACCAGGCAACATTGTATTCATATTCTGTTTTTCAGTGTCCCGATTTGTAGTTTTTGTTCTTTTTTCTTTTCTTCTCTTTTCCAACTGACGGTTGGTCAAACTCTTTTTTTTGTTTTAAAGAAATCCTTTTAAGTATAACATTCAGTGCTTGACTTGACTTGGACTTTCCGTGGTGACTGTTACATGGACAAAAAAAGTTGGAGCTATTATGGCGTTCAGCAGCTTCGCACGACAACTTCATTTCCAAAGTCTTTTAAGATGGTTCCAGAAATTTCTTGCAAACTTAAAACATTGATTACAAGATGAAGATTGAAGTCTGCACCTACTGAAAAGTCTGGTGTGTAACAGTCAAACTCTGAGGAAAAATTCCAATCTGCTGACAGAAAAGCCTTAAGCCACATGCACCCGTATGGGAAATGACCTGTGCAGGTGTTGCGGGTTTTTGGTTTGTTCAGGACGGAAGAGGGTCATAGTCAGGAGCCATTGCATCTTAAGGGGAGGTGTGTCTTAGAGTTACTTAAGAGATGTAATTCAATTCGATTATACCACTGTTGTGCATGTGGTAAATGTATCGTGAAGCATTTGTAAGGCTGATGTAAGTAAATTGCTCTTATGATGTGGTGATGCTGTCATACGCTGTCCTCACGTCGCAATCTAGTCATTCGTAAGGTCCTGGCTTCTTACTGATCGGGCAAATAATGCCGCACGAATGGGGTGTACAGGTTATATATACGTAACTACCTGTGGGATTCACACACAAACTATACTCTGATTGCTTAATTTCCTCATTTCTAACAGTCAGGCTGCAAACAAGGACCACACACTTAACGGGCTCCTTGAGCAGTGCACAAGATTTGCGGGTTTGACAAAAAGAAAAATCTGTCCGACATGCCTGCGTCTCACCTACTTCACCCTTACTTGCCATTGCATGTTCACTACAACCTGTCGCCTGCAGCATGCTTGTGGAAAAAAAATGCATGAACATTTTTGCTCTGCAAGCTCACAGAGGAATCCACAGCCTTGACATTTCATGCCGGCCAGCTGTGCCCTGTAGTGGTTTGCCCATTTTTTTGCCTGCAGACAGCCCGTGTCCACCCGTATCCGCAGTTGTGACTAAGGCTTGAAGCAAGTCCCATATCAGGAGCTTCAGAATCTTTTTTTTTTTTTTTTTTTACCAAGCAGCATGTGAGTCTAAAAGGTCAAGCATAATGTGATTAACAAACCTAGTTTTTGATTAGATTGCTGAGTCTGAATCCAGCAGATGTTGGGAGGACCCCACCTCACTTACTGCAGCGTACTTAAAATGACTCCATATTGCAAGGTGGACTCTATAAATGTGGATTTAAGCATGTCATTGTGTATAAATGTCATTTTTAAAAATATAGTTTGAAAGCTTCAAACTGAGCTTTTACATGACTGGGAATACGTCATAAACACAGTTATATTGAGTGCAACGTTGCTGGAGTCCTGATGCTGATTGACCTTAGCCTGCAGCTCCCTGCAGCCAAAAAATGAATTCATTTACTCATGCAGCAGCTGAAACATGTTGAAGTGCTGCTGTTGTAAATCGAATCTGTGTGTGCGATCATTTTACCGGCAAATGAATCAGAGGCTTCCCTTTTGATTCTTAACCTGAAGGTCTGCCTTCCTCTAATTTGCTGTGAAATATTCTGACTTTGCATCACAGCTCTGCGGCCCTTTCCCACTACAAAGTCCGGCAACACGCTCACATCCTGCGCGACAATGCAGCCCACCTTGTTGTGAATTTTAATTGGCCGTATCTGTAGGATTTCACAATAGAGCTGCGGAGTGTCAGAGCTGCAGTTGAGGGGAAAAAAAGGCTTATTAGCTCCTCACGCTTCAAAGTGAGCCGGAGTAGACGTGTGCTCCCCCAGTCAATGTGATTCAGTAAACAGCTCACGCTTTAATTAGCCTCAACAACTAGCTTGCCTCAAGCGTTTGCTGATGGTTAGCAAGGATGGAAAGTTGGTAAACTTTTAAAATGTCTGTTAATTGAACACTTGGGTGCAGATTAAGCATTTTGAGTAGTGCAAACTGAGCTAATATCTTTATTATGTCGATGAGGAATTAGCTTCCATCTTGTGGATCCTTACAGGTTCAACTAAGTCAATAGGCTTTCAGCCATTTGCCACAAACAATAGTACCAATCTAAACAGTGTTGGGTTGTTAGCTTTTCCTCTGGGACGTCAGGACTTATTCCAGGAAGATAATTAGCGGCAGGTTCTGGGAGACAGGTTAAATGTCAAAGGAGGTGGGAAAACTGGTGGATGCTGAGACAGATAGCAGTCTCTCCTCTTGCCTAGATCATTTATCGTGAGCATCAAAGGTCTTTTTTATGTCTATACTTTGTGCTAAACTTAAAAAAGAATCTGGTGATTTGCTTGCCTTGTAAGTGAGGACAAATTATGAATGTGTGACTTGCTCACTTTGATGTCTCTGTCGTTATCTTACATCTCTGAATACGGCTATCATCACCAGGTGAGGTTAAGAAGATCAGATCTTCCCGCTGCAGTCTGTTCTTTTAACCGTACGTTCATTTCTGCTCTAATTAACGAGGAGATAGAGGAGCTGGAAAGAACCAGATCAGACCTGAAAATCCTTCAGTACTCCACAGAGGCCGGCCTTGTTTCAACTTGGCTGCTTTGAGAAGCTTTCTGTGCACGCATTCATAAATCAGGGGTTGCTAAATGGTTAATGGGCTGCACTTGTGCGATGCTCACACGAGGCTTCGCTGCAGATACCCCACAAAAACCTAACAGAGGGAGAACTGCACATCTAAACCCCCTCAAAACACTCACAAAGCACCAGTCTCGCTGTCTGTGAAGCAGCTTTAATCAATATTTTTATAGTCGCAATCACTAACACAGCTGCAGTATATAATGTTGGAAACATTTGGGTCCATATTGAATTAGCGGTCTTGCTGATATGACAGCTCCACAGTGGATTTCAGTTCAGTGTTTAGAACTACACTAAAGCTGGAAAAGGAAAAAGAAGCACACACACATTAGTGCTGCAGTACAAACGACAAACACAGGTTTCCGCAGTTTGTTTCTGCATGAGCGTATACTTAGATTTTATTGCTTAAATTTCTGACTGCAGCACAGATTGTGAAAAAGTCCAGTTTTTAGGGTTTCAATGTGAAATTTTCAAATTTCTTAGATAAAAGTGGTGTACTTCAACCGTTGCTTACACCAACTATTTATTCTACATACATTCCTACCTGACTTTCACATGTTAAAACATTCAAACAAAATCACAAAATACCATACCTCTATTTTACGGTTTCCTAAAACTTTAACTTTTGACTTGGTTCAGTGCATTTGTTACACTTAATTTGTATTTTTTACTGTATTTTTTACACTACAGGGTGCACTGGGTTGTGAAGTGTATCGTCAATGAATGGTGTAATTTTTAATTTAAGTCATAAATAAGGCTGGCCAAACTGTAAGCCGCATTAAGCGAGACAAGAGTCAGAGATAAGTCAGTCAGTCAGACTTTATTAACTGAGTTCACAGTAACTCTAGAACTAGTTTATAACACGCTACACATTAGCAGCGTTAGATGAATTAGCATCATAATACCTGTAACTCCCAACCTTTATTGTCATATGTTAAAAAGAAAAAAAACAAATGGACTGATATTATGGTGACTATCCATCCAGCCATCCAATTTCTAAACCTGTTTCATCCCTTACGGGGTCAGTGGGTTGCTGGAGCCTAGCCGGGCCACTGTTGGGCGAAGGCAGGGTACACACTGGACAGGTCGCCAGTCTGTTGCAGGCCTACTGTGACTATGCTAACTCCCAACCACGTTAGTAACAAGTGAAAAAAAACTCCGTCTGACATCGCTTCACATGAACCAAATTAAAATATTCACAATAACACCCAAGCTTGTTTGTAATTTGTAATAAAAAAGACAGACTGACATTTTGAAAGAGCAATATGCACCTCTCAAAACTGCTCCGACATCAGTAAGAGCAACAAGATGTAATCCATATAAAAGGCGCTCCGAATTATAAGGCGCACTATTGTTTAAAAAAAAACAAAAAAAACAAAATGCTTTTAAGGGCGTCTTATAGTGCAAAAAATACTTTTTATGTTTGATTTTTTTTCACTGTAGTCTAACTATTACAGCTTTAATGTTGCTTGGGATTATTTAAAATATTGAAAAGAAACCACTTTGCTTTCAAATTTGGAATAGTGGAATCCAACCTGCAGGAGGAGAAAGATCAGAGTAGAAATAACCAAGTTCTCCATCCCAAGAGTGTGGATTCAAGTCCAAAATAACAACTCATATATTACTGATATACATTCACTTCATACACTCATCAAATATTTCACTCCAAGTATGTACATGGCATTTTCTCTTTTGATCACCATATTTTTGTCTTAGCTTAGTGAAAGCCAGTCTCACTCACACGCACACACGCACACATGCACACAATCACGCACATAATACTTGGAACTTATTTTTACACACCAGCATACTCTCTCCCATCTGTCACACAAAAGCAGTTAAATCTCTTTTTAATTTTCTCAGTATGCTGCTTTTATAGAGCTTAGGTGCACAACCAATCAAACGCACACAAACACACACCCACATACACACACACTGGACACAAGGGAGACAAATGATGAGAAAAAAAGTAGCATAAGGGTAGAAAGGAAAAAATGGGGCGAGAGGGAGACAGAGCATGAAAGGAACTCTGAGAGATGGGAAGGACAAAAAAAAAAATATTCCAATAATCAAAAAATCATAAATGACATAAAACTGATGGTGAAAAGGACAGTGCCAAACTACAAATACAGGAGTGACAAAGGGGAGAAGAAAGTGATAGCTGCAGACAGAGAGGATTCTTGGAGATTTATGGACAGAGCAAGAAAAATACTGACTTGTCTGGAAAGAAGAGTGACAGAGAGGAAAAGTAGGAGTGACGGGTGAAAATAAATGACTGTCTGACAAAGACAGAAGCTCTTAAAAAAACTTTGACAGTCCTAATGGAAAGAGAAGGTGACAAAGTGGTGAATGACAGACAGGCATTGTTGTATAAATAACTAAAACTAAATATAAATCTAAGCATCAAAATTACTTGATGTGTTTTGGGACCCTTGCCTACAACTGTCATTTAAATAAAATTTAGTAATTTTACCCCAGCAGTGCTGAATTTTGGTTCGAAAGGCCTTTTTTTTAATACACAAACATTATTCAGGAAGTTTGAGCCTTTTCTCTGTGCAAACTGAGATTCTGCCTCCAAACTCCATCTAGGATGAAACTATTCAAACAGTCTGTTTAAAGTGAAGTGACAAAGACAGGGTAGTTGGGTTTTTGGCTCAGCCTCCACTCCTCCGTCTCCATGGTTTAACATCAGAATAAGTGCTGATTTCTTTCTTGCTGACATGGCAACAGAGATGCTGCCATGCTAAGCTTGTTACCAGCTCCTTTGACATGTGACGCAGAAATGTGAGGTTACTTCACACTGCCAGAAAATCAAACACAGAAGCAGTCGACGGAGCTCAAACTCGTTTTGAGAAGAAAGAGGTCATTTCTGACCAAAGATTTCAGTCTTATGTCACTGAGAGACCTGACTGTCAGTGGTAAGATCATTTAGCATTGTTGTGAGAAAAACATGGTCAGACTGAAGAGCTAAGAAACCACGAAAAAAGAGCAAAAACCTTGTTCAGGTATGATTTGGAAGGTGGAAAGTGTGCCTCACTTTTAACCAAGAAAGCAGTCAGTTTGTTCTATCTCTATGAGGGTATCTTCTGGTTAAAGAAATCGTTCATAATCAGTGATGTACAATATAGGCATGACCTAAAAGTGATATGATTTGTGCACCAGAGAAACTCCTCACAAACTAGCTCCCAACAATGTTTTTTTTGTAAATATGATTCTCACTCCTCACGGTTGTGGGACATTTTTTTATTTCCTCTGTTGAAAAACTCCATGCCAATCATCTTTTGATCTATTGTAAAGGCTTCCTAATGGTGGTCTTTTAATTATGATTTTTTTTTATGAGTTTTTAGGATAAATCATGAAACCTGTGCTTTTTTTTCATTTTGTGACCTGCTGATTGTTTGAACATAACAACTGCAAGCTTTTTCAAAGTTCATTTTTTCCATCTGCTCCCGATTCACTACAATTTGAATAAAAAAATATTCAGAAACACTGTTTTAATCTTATTTTTCTAATAGATGTCCTCCGTCATTAGAAAAATGCTGCAAGAACGTGTTAAAGCACCAAAAACACAAATTTCATTGGAGTCGGTCTTTAAGGAAACTAAACCAAGACTTCTCCAGATGTGTTTAAGACACACTGCGACTAATTAAAAAGGGAATTGTTCACAATTGTCAAATGCACCATATTTTCTGCACTAAAAAGCACACCTTCAATGAATGGTATTTCATATATTTAAGGCACACCAAACTATAAGGCGTACTACAGTTATAGTCAGAGGTAAGTCCGTCAGTCAGACTGTATTAAGTGCATTTACAGTGACTCTAGAACTTCTTTGTAACACACTACACATTAGCCAAGTTAGAGGCGTTAGCCATGTTTGAGAATTAAAAAAACTCCCAACCTTGTTTGCAACACGTAAAAACACACATTCCAACACCGCTACACGTTAGCACATTCACAAAAACATCAGCCTAGTTTGGTGTTATATCCTCATAAAAAACAGACTGTTTTTGTTGCTTGCACATGTGCCTTAAAGTACAAAATACTCAAATAAAACTTTAGACATGTGATTGAAACACTGCCACTTACATGAGGACACTAAAAACT
The DNA here is from genome assembly GCA_036245035.1 of Adrianichthys oophorus. Taxonomy (NCBI): domain Eukaryota; kingdom Metazoa; phylum Chordata; class Actinopteri; order Beloniformes; family Adrianichthyidae; genus Adrianichthys; species Adrianichthys oophorus. Next base: position 13,115,970 of record BSAI01000106.1, on the reverse strand, counting down.
CTACTTACTAAGTTCATACTTGTCTTTGAGTATACCAGTCATGTGTTCATCAAGCTGCCAAGTGGGCCATCTGAGGCCTTTTAGACATTCTACAAACCACAACAGGCTCTTTAAAATAAGTCTCCATACCTAATAATGGCCTTACAGTGTCCTTGAAGGTGTATATAGCATGTGGAGTTTTTTTATAAAACCCAAAGACAACAAGTTGTGGAACTGAGCTGAACTGTCAGTTTGTTCCCACCCCTCATCTTTCCTGCATGTTTCCACGGCGATGGAAGGAATGATATGGCAGAAACAAACAGCACATATGGGTTTCTCCACAGGATTGCTGGTCTCAGCCTTTCGGAGCTCCAGGTGGAGCTTCTGCTCTGAGCTCTAAAAGAACTCACTTAAGGGAAGATGGGCATCTGAGTGGGATCCTCCCGGGCTTTTTCCTTCAGACATTTCTTTAGACCATCTGGAGGAAGGCCCCAGGGTAGACTTCTAATTCCTAGCCATACTCTGGTGAATAGATTGAATTTGGGGCGTGAGGATATCCATCTGGTTGTTTAAGTGATAGAAAAGAAGGGGACAGCGTTAAACAAGCCTAAACAAAATATTTATCAAGCACTACATTCGGCAGTTAAGAAAATGGTTCAGACCAAACATTCTTTGCTGTCTGATGGGGGTGACCGTAACATTCATGATCTGATTAAAGGGACTCGAAAGAAACAAGACCGAATAAAACAGCGATGATTACAAGGATCTATAGGTTAATGGTCTAAGGTCAAAGAGTTGACGGTGAACACTCTCTTTTATTTCATATCTGGAGGAAATCATTCAGCAATCAATCAGCTTCCAAAGACAAACAGCCTAAATCAAAAGCATTTTTGTGACCGAGTATTCTGGAGTTTTCTTGACACGGTTCAATCACTGATGAATTTCAGACATGCCCCTGTTCAGACTTCAATTATTGGCCATTGTCTGCACACGGACGCTACGCTTTGGCTACCAAGTTGACAATCAGGGCAAGGTATTCAGTCAATGTCATGATTTTCTCAAAAGTCTGCTTCCAATTTCCTTAAATCAGTGAATTTACATACAAACAATGACAAGAGCGCAATCTGCTAGGTTTTAATTGATTCCAAAGAGATGGAACACTGATTGTGAGACATCCAGTTGAGTTGTAATTGTAGTTTTGCTCTGCCTGAGAAAAAAAAGTTCTGCATCTGGACATGAAATCAGAATAATTTCACCAGAAAATTTCAAGCTGAATTTTTAAAGTTGTATTTATTCTACTCTACAGCGAAGTGCTTCATTCTGATGAAAATTGTGTTTTTGGTGTTTTTAACAAGTTCTTGTAGCATTTTTCTGATGATGGAGGACATATTTAAAGAAAATTAAGCTTAAAACTGCATTTGAAATAATATATATTTTTTTAATCCTTGTGAATTAGGAGCAGACAAATACAATTCCATTTGAAAAAGAACTTATTTGGGATGTAGAAAATGTGCTGGACGGGACACAAGCTCCCTGGTCTGCTTTGCATCCCCATGTAGATGACTAGATCCATCTACGTCTTTGTTTTCCTTGTACGAGCTGGCAACTTGCTCTAAACTGTACAGCTGGATTGCTTTAATATTGCTCGACAATTTTAGTTGCACCGGTTATGTTGGCGGGTGTGAAAGGCTGTAAGCTAGTGGGAGAGAATGTAAACAGAGAGCTCTCAGCAAGGGGAAGATAAAGGGAGACGGCGTTGCTCTACGCCAACGATCCCACCCACAACTCAGAGGAGGATTTCTTATGAACTATTGCTGCTCTGTTGAAACAACATCCTAGAAAATGGCAGGTTTTTGGAAACCTGCATACTCGTAATCTTTAAGATATGCATTTCATTTGAATAGACTATGTTTTCTTGTTTTTTTTTTTTTTTTTGATAAAACTGCACTTGGCTGCAGCTGTGATACCAAATGCTTCCTTTGTAACGAGGTGCATTTCTCAAAGACTCTTGAGTGAGTGGAAGAACTGACTGCTGAGACCAGCTTTAAAGAGAATCTGCAGGAGTTTTTTTTTTCTCTGAAGATGCACATATCAATAACAATAGCAGCATTTCACAGCATTCAGAGGTATTTACGAGTCTCAGATGCGTCAGAACCCTCAGGTCTCTTAGACAAGGACTTTTTTGAAGGACCCAACTAAGACTCTACTGTATTTCACTAGCATGAGAGTATGTGGGTGATTGCTCTTCAGAGAATCTTAAAAACAGTCAGAGGCCTGAAAGAGAGGAGATGTAAGGAGCTGGGCTTTTTTGGAAGATGAAGCAGACAAAAGTGGAGGAAAACAGTAGGGGGGGGATGAATGGGAATACCCAAAATGAAGCAAAGAAGATAAAAGGGAGAAAATATGAAGAAAGAGAGAAGCAGAGGGACAATGGAGATCTTTGGGGAGGAGGGAGCAGGACGTTGACCTTGAGAAAATGTGGGCGATGGAGTGGAAGTTAGAGACAAAAGGAGAAGGAGGAGGGAATCAAGTGATGAGGAGGGTACGGAAGTATAGAGAGAAGACCGAGTCCAAAGAGCTGAAGGAGCCATTGGGAAGGTCACGCCAAATGAGAGCCAGATCAAAACCATGTGGGGGACATGAACAGTATAATGTACATATTGTGTTTTTTTCCTCAAAGAGCTTCACCATAAAACACAATGGGTGGAAAAAAATGTTAAAAAACTAATAATGAAAGTATATGACATCAATAACAGATAGGAAAACCACCTAACTCCAGAATGAAAACAAGTCTAAATTTCAGTGACTAAAGAAAACAGAAAACACAATTTGTCCTGAATTGAATTGAATCAGGTGGAAATGAGCCTGGAAGGGCTGGCCAATCTTTAAAAAGTATGTCACAGGGTAAAAATGGCATCTCCTCACTCTCCTCATACTTTTCTTGTTTTTCTAAAAATCATGCATCACAATGAAAATACTTGTTGCCAACTTAGAAAATAAAAAACAAACTTTTGGTGTTTCTTGGTTAAGAAGCCTTTTTTTCTGCAGACTTTACCATCAGCCATCCTCCTTAACCCTAAAGAAGAAGTTCTGTCTGAAATCTGAAGAGATCGACTCGTTAAACACAAAACCTCAGCACGAGAGTGTAAAAAGTTGATCTTCAAATTCAATTGAAGGCACTTATCTGCAGGAAATCATCTAATAGAAGTGGTTGCTTAAATTTGGCAGCTTGAGAGGCTCTCTAAAAAACAACAAAACAATGATTGTCAAAGAACTTCAAGTTCAAAAAGAAAACCTCTGGCTGAAAAGAATATTTACCCACATTTTTTGCTATAATTAAATATCATGAGGATAGAAGAAGCATAAGGATGTTTTATGATAGCAAGCTGCCACTGTTTAGAATATTCAAAGGGAATCGAACAGGACCTGACACAGAACCCAGAGGAACTCCACATGACATATCAGTCCTTTTTAAGAATTAGTACAAATGCTACAAACATGTAAAAAGCCACACTGGATGAAAATAATTAAAGAAATAATATATTCATTTTATGAATAAACTTTTCCAAGCAGATAATTATTGCGCAATCCGTCATCCCAAACACGTTAAACAGATTCTTTCACATAATGGAAGCCCTTCATTGAGAAGCATACTGACATAGGTGATCAAGCTTATTTTTGAACTAACTACCATGCCATTGCTCTGGAAAAGGCTTTCAGTTAGACATTCAAGCCTGACTGCCAGGGATTGTCCTTGTTTAGTCACTAGAACATTGTATTAGTCATGGTGATAGCCGCAAAATACACTTTGTCTTTTAATGTGTGGGATATGAGGGGCCTCATTTCCAAAGACAGAAATGGAGCAGCGGTTTCACCAACCAATACGGCAGTTTAGCCTGTCTGCCCAGAGGCTGATAAGACTGTCAAACTGTAAGCAAAGTATAGCAACATACAGTAGGAGTCAAAAGGTCGCAGACTGAGAATAAGTGGCACAGAGAACTGTACAAGGAAGGGAAAATGCCAAAATAAAACAGAGTTTAATGTGGAAATGCTAAAGTAGTGACTTTCTGCATTTTTTCTACATTTTCCTGTTTTCTTCCACTTTTTTGATAATTTTTAAAATATTTATCTGTAATTAATGTAATTTTCAGCAGTTTGGCAGAATCCAGATTGAACTACAGCCTCCTGTCAGCAGCTGTCAGGATAACTGGGATTTGTTTTCCATCAGAAGTTGCGGTGAGGTGTGCATGCATCATTTAGATGACAGAAAGGTGATTAACAATGCATGGGAAGGATGCATGTAAGTGAAGGCAGCACCTAGATCCATATGTCACAGCAGAATGTATGATTCTCTTCTGCAATGAACCTGATGAATACACAAGAAAGGTTGGAACAGTCACAGTTATACTTCCTAGTATACGATTTGCACTGAGTTCACTTTCTATGCAAAATATGGATTTTTTTAATGCATAATAAGTGTTGCGTTTAAGAGCTCTTCAGAATTGTCATAGTTTCTTGGCTTTATTTGTTAAAGTTTGAAGATTTGTATTGACACACATGAACTAGATGTTCTAAATCAGTGGTGTTCAAATCCAGGCCTTGAAGACCAGTGTCCTCCATGTTTTCCAGCCAACATGCCATTGGGGCTCCTTATTGACTAAACACACCTGATCCAAGTAATCAACAGAAGGAGGCCGGCCCTCGATGCTTAGATTTCAACACGCTTGTTCTAAGTCATTGGTCACGAATCATAGATCTGTTGAACATTTGGTTCTGGGCTGGACAGAAAGAATTATTATTTTTTTTGTTAAACAAGAGTCTAAAATGTCTTTTCATTTGAAAAAAAAAAAAGAACATATGTGTTTAGCTTGTTCATCTGAACAATTGACTGTATAAGAGAACTGAACTGAGCGACCCCTCCCCCTTGTGCTCCAGATAGGAAGTACCTGTTTACTCCAAGAAGCCAAAATAGCCAAAAAATAGACTTCTATAGAAAAATAAACAGCATTCTAGGCATTCTATTTGTCAGAATAACCATTCCTGCTCTGATACATTTTTCATAACATGTTCTTGCTAATCCTATTTTTTTTTCTTTTCATGATATTTATTCATTATTAGAAGTTATTCAAGTTATAAACTGGCCAGTCAGATGCCTCAGTAAAATCATGGCCCCCACATTCGAAGCGTTTAATTGACAGATTCTCCCAAGCATGCTTTCAACTGTGAATTTCCAACAAGCTCACTCTTAATCGGTGAAAGTGGACCAGATCGGACCGATCACTGCTTATTTACGTCATCTGGTTCTGTGGCAGCATCCCTTTCGCAAATAAATGGTGAATTAATTTAGTTTGTTTGGTTGGAACTAGAAGTAAACAATTTTCTATGGGTGATGTCACACTGACTTGGTCCAGTTTTCTTGTACAGTCAGTTTTGTGCAGTGGAATTCTCCTGTAGATCTTTTTGTCAAATCCCCCCCCAGACAGGATGATCTGTTTAAAATGTATTTTAAATTGGTCTAAAATGTCTAAACAACATCCTACTATGAAAATTCTCTAGTCAATTCTCATCTCCAACAGTAAAGATGTTTCAAATGATGATGGGTGATAAAAGGGAGGAATTTTACCACATTTAGGAATAGAGAAAAGTGTGATTCATAAGTGTACAACTTCTCAAGGACAAATTGCATACAGTTTCTATCCTGAAGATTAAAGAGACATGAAACTAGCTCAAAGGCAGTGAAAAAAAGAGAGCAAGACAGAAAAGGAAGTAAAGTAAAAAGAGGAGAGTCCATCAGAAGGCAGGAAGGAGGATAGGCCGAAGGCTTGAATTGAGGAGATCAGTCTGCTTAGTGTCTGTCAGTTCGACAGAAGAGAGACTGAAAACAGCTGGAGGCTTTCTGCATGTGTGTGTACGTCGCTGCCAACAGCCGACACAGGCTTCGCTGTGTGTGGTGTGTTTGCGTATGTGTGTATGTTTACATCAGAGACGTGGGGCATATAGGAAGGGCAGCCAAAGATCAAAGACACACCCACACACATGTGCTTGCACGCACACAGACACACACAGCATCCAGCCTGTGCTGACAGTGATTGGCCAGCCTGTGTGACCGTTGGATGTGATCTCGATACCTGCCGAGATAATAGATTCTCCCTCTCACATACACACACAAACACGCACACATGCACACACCTGCAGATGCTCAGTCACAGCGCTTCTCACACTCTTAATGTGACGGGGCTGTCATCTCTGCACCCCGCCACAGACGGGAGGGGAGGGAAGATTTTAGGGTGTGAATTTTAGGGGAGCAGGAGACAAGTAGGAATCTATGGGTTTGAATTGAATTGTAGTGGGGAGCCAGGAGAGAATGTGACCTGTGTAATTACAGACTGTAATGCACTGGTACACAGTGTTCTGCCCCCCCTTACCTGCATCAATTTCTTGATATATTTTTTTTTTATTTCAGAAAAAAAAATCAGACTCCTAGTCCTCTTGTTGGCTTTTCTGCTGGGCTTTTTCTACATTTGCTTCTTCAAACCCTCCCTTCTCTCTGCTTCTTTTGCTCGTATTTGTCTGGATACTGTACTGCTGTGTTGTTGCCTCTCTTTGTGTTGATGTATTGTCTGTGCTGGTCTTTTTAACTCTGCACTCCTCTTTTTCTATGGTCCTTTAATCTTTCAGAGGTTGTCAGCATTAAATGGAACAGACTATATCAATTTGCTCCTTCGGTCGAGGTGCGGGATTTATCACGGACAGAAGCTGCAAACACAAAAGATGTGAAGAGTCGTAATCAAGACCCCAAGTAAAGTTTCATAATCAGACGATGCGATCGATGTTAGTGGTTCTTTATCAGTCCTGCTGTTGCTAGGCAGCTTTTCTAAAAATGCAAGTTCCTTTCACAAAAAGCCTTGCAGCTGATTGACTCAACCATCTGCATGTCTCATTTGTCACAGGCTCGTTTTATCAAATCATTTCAACAGACGGAAGTTGATGCTGGTATAAACACTTAATTATTCTTTTTTAATTAATATCCGCTGTTTGTTTGACAACATAAATAAATCAAAACCCTGGTTTAATTCACACAGCTGCGAGGGAGAAGTTGTTAAGGAAAGTTGATTACAAAATCGAAAGTTTAAAATCAAGCTTCGCCTTGTGCAGATGTTGGGGGAATTTGTCCCACTTGTTTTGTGTTGCTTCATTTATGCTTTCTGAGTAGAGGAAGAACTTTTTTCTCCAAAGCGACTCATGATCTCTTCAAGAAACAAATAGCCCTCAACGGTTACAATCTCACTGGGTTGAGACAGCATCAACTAATTGTGGCTCAGAACACAGCGCTCTAAAGGGACTTTCCAAAATGTGTTTTCATCTAATGTAGCACTTTAATTTGAAATGTATGTATTTTTTTATTTAATAGCACATGTGTTTTTTTACCCACCTTGAACCAGTCTTGATGTGGGACAACTTATTTAAGCTTTAGCAGTAGCAATGCAATGACATTTTCCCCACAATTCGGTTTAAATCTTGATTTTTAGGTCACTGTTTGATTTGGTTTGATATATGATAATTGTGTTTGACCAAACAACAACAAAAAAACAACAAAAAAGGGAAAAAAATGATTATTTTTTATTTGCCAATAAGTGAGTAACAATGGAGAAAAAAACATTCAGTTGGATCATGCAAGTCTGGTGTCATGGGATAAAACAATAAATACTAAATCAATCCTAAATATATCACAATTGTTTGTTACTTTCAATGTAAACATACTGGTGTGCAAGAGGGATGCAGTGATTCACTTTCCGCTTGATTTGGTTCAACGGTGTAACATACGGTTTGGTTTTTGATGGAGAATTGTGGCATTCGTAGTTAACAGTTCATGAAACTAATCTGAGACCAAATAGAGACAAAAATGTGAATTTCATGTGTTTGATGTGTGAGTAAGAGTTACTAACCTTTAGTAACAGTTTTACCTTTGCATAGAGTATTTTGTACCTGATAAATAGACAAACTGTGGAGTTATTATGAGGTGGCAGGAATCCAAGGTCCTGCATGGCGCCTAATGGTGTCAGATGAAAGGCAAAGCTGTGAATGTATGACTTGTCAGCTACCACCACCACCTCCCTAATTAACCAAAAAAAATCCTATTTCTATTATATCTAAGACTAATAACACAATCATACTCAAACAAAACAAAATGAAATGTTGTCTCCTAAAGCTTGAATATAAAAGACAGACATGCAAATTTTGTTTGACCTGTTTGTGTATTCAATACTTTGCCCCAGCAATGTGTCATAGTGTTAGAAAAAGTTAGAGAAAAGATTAGAAGTTGCAAGTGTGGTCTTTCATTCCTATCAGTGTTTTATTACTACATCCGTTACCACACATATTAGTGTGATTTTTCATGTTTTTATGCCTCCATCAAGTCGTGATCGTCCAGTCTACGCTCCATAGTTGCTGCATGTCTCTTTCCTGACCCCAGTTTGGGCGGAGTCACACTTTGACAATGACAAATGTTGGACTTATCAGAAAGTAATACTTGTCAAGTTAATTGTCAGACTCATCTCAGCGGCATGTGTGTTAAATGCCAAGTGCCTCTTATGACGATTGATGGAGCTGGTGAAGGATTCTTATGAGAAAACCCGCCTGTGGAGGAAAACACCTGTTTTTCCAAACAATCTCAGTTCCCTAGTCTAACAGGGTTTCTGTGAGTGCTGACCTTTTGTTGTGTGATTACACGAGAAGACCGTTCATGACTAATGTTTTCAGCCAATTTAAGAATGTAGAATTTAAAGACCAAGTCCCACTCAAATCATCTTTTGATCTATTTTTAAAGTGTTCCCAATGGTCTTTTACTTTTGATTATGTCATTTTTAGCCAAAAAAAAGCTGTTTCTGCAGAGTAGGAAGAGATCATTAGAAATTTTCCTCTGAGCTGTAAGTGGGACTGTTTGTGAGGAGTAAGCCTGCACTCATTTCCCATCATCCCTTCACATTCTCTCCTGCTTGCTTACGACCCACTACCCAAACCTAACATTACAGGTGCAACAAAAATAGTGGTCAATATCAGAGCTGTCCAGCTGTGCAGCTTTGAGCCAGACGCCAGCTCGGATGAGGAAGACAAAGACGTACATGGATCTATTTGTCTGCAAGTGGATGCATCAGAATGGAGCGGAGCAGGGAGCCTGTGGTCTAACGATTGTAGCTTCTACGTAATAACTACAAGCTTTTCCAACGGCATTTTTTCATCTGCTCCTGAATCACAACAATATGAATAACAAAATACTTAGAAGCACCATTTTAATCTTACTTTTCTGTATAAACGTCCTTCATCATGAGAAAAAGGCTTCAGGAACATGTTTAAAAACACCCCAAAGACAATGTTTACTTGAGTGGTTTTTTAAAAAATCCAGATAAAGAATTCTTCCCAATCAGATACAGAAAAACAAGGATGTTTAAGCTGTTTATTTAGGTTTCCTTCAAAACACTTGATGGACCTCCAAGAATGTCTTGGTATGTTACAACCTCTAATTAGGCGTGATGTTTGTATATTTCTTTTCCCGCATCTTGAGTTCCTCACCGCCCCCACTGGAAGTCTGTGTCTCATTGTAAGAAGTGAAATCTAACAGCGGTACTCCTGTCCTGATCTTCCTCTGTTCGCTTGTGTTCAGCTTTGGGCTCCTGTTATTTGCCACTTGCCTCTCATCCTGGCAGAAAGTATCAGTAATTAAGGCTCAGTGCCTGGCTGGCCACATTACACTCTTCTTAGTGTTTTAGTGAGGAGCGCTTGTTAAAATGGAACCACGTCGCTTTGAAATAAAATGAGCCAAATCCACCCTCAACGTTGGAATCCACCCGTCTGTCTCAGCCAGCGCAGGAGTGAGTCACACACCCTTTTGGAAAATCATGAAACCAAACCCAAATCTAATCTGTGAAACGAGATAACTTTTTTAGAGCCGGTGGGAGATTTGTTTTGCTTTAAAGTGCTTCCTCCTGCTATTGCTAATTAAAGTTCCCTTTGCTGTTATCCGGGATGTGTATTTATGTATTCAGTTGATGCTCACCCGCATTATTTTGGGTTTTCATCAAACTGCAAAGAGAAGTTTGCCTTACATTAAAATGTCCTTTGAAGTACAGCATAGTCGAGGGAAATACTATTTACAGACAGACTCTCATTAAATAAGAATTGTTGAAAAAAAAGAACTACAGCAAATAATATAACAAAGATGAGACTGGTTTTGACAGTGACATGGTGGGAAAGTTTATTTTAAAAGTTAATATCTGTTTTTTAATGAAAACATTCATTGTGTCAGATAAAAGTTTTAGACCGTCAATAGTAAATGTTGGTGAGGCCAGATTAGCAATAAATGCAGGTTTTATTCCCCATCTACTAGCTTTATTTAACATGCACGCCTGACATTCATTTTTAATAAGAGTTGATACAATTTTTCTTCCACTATTTTACAAATATTGAGTCAAGATCTCATACTTTTAGAGCTAAAACTTTTTCATCTTCATCCTCTCTTCTTCTTTTTTTCTTTAATAATGCCTTTTGATGAAATCTTCACCGGCCTGTGATCACAGAAGCAGACTGAGCGTGTACAGTTCTGGAGAAACATTAGATTAGGATCGATGGGATGAGCTGCACATCTACGACCAGCAAAATAAGTTCATGAAAAAGAAACATGCATGAAAAGCCATCAACAGTGAATTCAGGATGATTGATTTATGAGGATGTCATGGAGGTAAATGATGTAGAGCGTCGTCTTCCCTGTAATAAGGTAGAGGCAATGTTCTCCTCTGGGTCCATCAGTACATTTTTTGAAAACCTCTTTCAGTGTTTGTATGTCACACATGGAGCCCTGTGCACTGAAATATTTAACTTGTTTTTTTTTACCTACTGGTTCTGTGTGTGAATTGGAAAGCAGCCTTAGTCTTTAGAGGATAAGACCAGAATGTCATCTTCGAGCTTTGTGCAGCAACGAATGGAAACACACAAGATGAAAGTTTGACTTTTGCATCTGGAGTTCGTTGAGCCTGACTAATATGTCAGCAGCTGCCTTCGTCTGATTTTATGCACTTTCATACAGCAGATTAGTCACTAATAGCCATGGGAGGAGTTACAGGGGCAAAAAGATCCCCCCCAACCCTGTATTGTGTACGTCAAAAACAACTGGATGGCTGAACTGGCTGCAAGTAGGATTAGCCCCCCCAGAGCTTCACCCAGTGAAAATACACCCAAGAGAACCCTGGACCAGGACCAGAAACCGCTCTCTGATCCATCTTTCCAATTCCAGTCTGACTGAGCTCCGGTTTGCTCTGAGTTTCCTCAATACAAATAGACTCCATGCTTGGAGCGGAACAACGGAACCAAAATGGTTACCGGAGCTGCCCATTATGGGGTGCAACAGAGTGACCTAAACGATGAGACACAGAACCTCATTTAAATGTGGTCGGATGAGTGGAGGGTCATTAAAACAGCATTTAACATGATGCACATTGCTTCTCACACTGTTTTCCTGACATGTCATGAACACTTATCAGTGTACCTTCTTTGTCATCTAAGTTTGAGAAGTAAAAAGTGCTGGAATTGACATTGATACAGATGTTCAAAATCAGAAAGCGGAATAAAAAGCTTGAATAAGTGAACAATCCCGACAAGGATTGCAAAGTGCAGGACTTCCATTATTCCTTCTGTTGACTCGTTGCTTTGCTCCACCCTTGTAATTCCTGGCAAATGACTGAAAGGATTTTTAGTCAAGTGGTTTTGTTTACAAACTTTGGTTTGAAACAGAAATGTCCAATCGATAGTCTGAATACAGACCAAAAAAAGCAAGGTTCAGGACTCGATCTGGACCAGATTAAGTGACCAGCGAACTTTTCCAGTATGAATACACCCTCAGAAACACCTCTGTTTAATGGACAAATGGGCCAAAAACTGCAAAATTTTAAAAAGGTAGTTCATTTAAACTTCCAAAATTAAATATTTTACAGTTTAAAAAAATTGTGATTACATTAATGTATAGAATTATTGTTCCTGTGATTTAGCTTTAAAGACTTCAGCAAAGCTCTGTGCAAAGAATAAAACCAAGAACAAATGCAGTGTGAGGGAACTGCTTTCACCTCCCTCAAAAATAAAGTTCCTTTTTTGCTTCTCATACATCTGTGTCAGTTGTGCTTGCACGCAGGCATGTGCAAGTTTGTTTCATGTCACCGTTTCCACTGCTGTGTCCCTGAAGTATGACCACATGAGAGCACCTGTTCTGCTTCACGTCAGGAGTTTCCCTCTGAATTTCATTGGTGAAGCGATAACAGCCGCAGTCAGAAAACAGCATTCACACAGATTATTTATTCCAGGATGTGACAAACTGTGGCTGCCTGTTGGGCACATGAATGTGGACACCCACATATATGCCACCTCTAAGCATTGTTCACATAAAAATAACACATTAAGCTGACAAGAAACTGCCTCTGTTGTAGCTCTTTTGCAATGGTGGTTTTCTCGCAGATGACATATCTTTTTAGGGCGCAGCTCAAAACGACGTACAAGAAACCCTGCAGCTCCATCAGTGTCACAAAATACAGTGTTTCTCACCGACTCATTATGAAAACAAAAGGCCTTTGTGTGGAGCATAGAGGATCTTATGAGAGTTTCAGTGATGAACGCAGTCGGAATTCTTCTCTGCCTTGAAAAGGAGCAAGATCTTGATTAAAGATGAAAATGGGCAGCAGCCTCATGATGCCAGATAATACTGGCGGGTCCTTTCGCCTCTGCTAGACTTAAAATGTTTGCACACAGCAGCTGCAGAGTTGTAATAATCCTGCACTTAAGCAGGGGAATACGTCTGTAAACTGCAAACTTTTCAGAAATGGATACCGACAGACTTTCTGTCCACTGTGCACTTTGCTCTGCAAGAAATGCAGAAGTACCTTTGAAAGGCTTCCTTAAACTCACAGCCTGCAGAGGATTTTATGCACCTCTTAACTTGCTGTTCAAGAAAAAAAAAAAAAAAAAAGCACACCAAAACTCGAGTTAATAGGTTGTCAGCTGAAATGAGGGTAGCACACAGAAGCCACCCACAGCGTAAACATGCCAATTATTTGAGCTGCAAGCTGCCCATTAACAGAGAATTTAATAAAAAGTGCAAGTTTTTGTGAGCTGATGAGTCAGTCACGGCACGCTTCACTTTTTCCATACATTTTCCTCCGAAGGGGAAAAAAGAGTTAGTCAACATTTTGTAAATACTTAGATTTATAGAAAGAGGGGAAGGAAGGATGTCAGACCCCCATGGATAAATGAGTATTTGCTGACACATTTTGAACAATATCAACTGAAAGTCCAGCTTGATGTCTTTAACGTAGCAAAAAGGGTTGTAGTTGAGTTTACATCTTATGCTACGTTCACACCGCCCTCTGCAACGCACTTTCAAGTGACCACTTTAATGAAAAGTCTATGTAAACAGGTGTGAACGTGCATTTCATGAGCGTTCCCTCCTATCCACTGCACAGCAATTATGCTACCGAGCAACATTGACATTTTTGTCTTGTGACTTTTTTTTTGGATCTTGGATTCTGAATTTGTAATTTTTTGATGAAAAGGGTCTTTTAAATCTTTTCTTTCAACCCGTTGTCTTACTTAAGTCACTGTGGAAACGGTTTTCTCTGAAATTGCTCAACGCATAGAGATGTGCATAGTGCATAGTGATTTGCAGCCACTGGCACTGTGAGTCCAAGACAAATTTCCTTTGGGACAATAAAGTTAGTCTTGCGTTCACCCAACTCTACACACGTTTTTACGTCCATTTTTGGGCTCCACTTACAAAATGCGTGACCATGCGTTGGAAATTATACCAACTGAGCTTTAACCAATCAAAGACTCGGATTTGGTAGTGACATATAGGAAGTGACCTTTTTTAGTTAATGGAAGTGCCAACCGTTTGAAAATTGATCATGGAGGCAAAATGAACAAATCTGGTTTGTACCAGGCCGGAATTATATGACAGCAAGTCTTTCATACATCGCAATAGAGCTGTGAGTGAAAGAAAAGCCTGGAGGAGGATTTATGAGATTTGTACCGCTTCCACTCTTCCAGCGGTGAGGACGTGCTAGTTTCAGGTAGCAACAGTCCCGTGTGAGCACCATATCCTTAAAGCGTGTTCAAGAACTTACGTACAACGTGCTCTTGAACATGTGAACATAGCTTGGTGTGAACATACTGTAGATTCATTCATTCATTTTCCAATCCGCTTTATCCCTTTCGGGGTCACGGGGTTGCCGGAGCCTAACCCGGCTACTCATGGGCGAAGGCAGGGTACACCCCTGGACTGGTCGCCAGTCTGTCGCAGGGGCATACTGTAGATTTGGCAAAAAAACAATTGTGTGTTTATTTATTTATTTTTTTAAATTATTTTTCTATGTGGTCTTTTTGTTTGCTTTTCTTTAAGTCTTGTTTTCTTATAATTGTGTTTGCTTGAAATTATTTTATTTTAATTTATTTTTGTTATGTTAGGTAGGGGTTGATATTAAGAGCCTGTGTGTGTGTTATGCATACTTAATTTCAATTTACAGTGTTTTTGCTTGGTTTCTCAATTTGTCTTTATTCTACCATGTCATTGGTGTTTATGACTTGTTCTTTGGAGGACATTCTTGAAAACGAGATGTTGCATCTCAAGAGGCTTATCCTCCCATTTCAGTTCAAATGTGTAAATAAATAAAAAGAAAATAAATAAAATGTGTCTGGATGGAATTGCCTGGCTGGTGTTTGTGTTTTCTGTGAAAAAAAAATAGCCAAAGTTTTGGTAAAATATGTGGATTCTAGCCAAACACACACAGTGCTTTTGCTTCTTTAATATAAACCGGTATTTTTTTTTGTAGGTTTTACAATTTCCCATGATTTCATTTCTAAAAAAAAAAAATTTGATTCTGGCCCTGCTGATCTTATGCATCTACTGCGTATCTACTGTCATAGGATCATGATAGAAAAAGTTAAAGACATTCTCAGTGATGCAATCTACACTAAACTCAAATATCAAAACGTAAAAAAACTGTCTACAGGGACTCATTTAAGTCATATCCTCCTTGAGTTTTCAGCGTCTCTCATGAACTCTTCTCAATAAATACGACTCTCATTTTTCAGAGACAAAATGAGTATTACCAAGCACAAAACTGGAGCAAATTAGCCTCAAAACCAACTCTCACTCCAACCCAAACCCAGGTTTGTTCATGCATGCATGTCAGACACCTGCCCTATCACCTGCCTGGATGTGTCCGGCGCTCCGTCTTACATTTTTTCGAATCTCTTCACTTTATCGCAGCAGAGATAACGTAGAAAAGGCATTTCAAAATCACAGTGGGGGACTTATCACACAGATCATTTATCAACAAAGTCACAATCAAACATTTGCAGAGACTGCTGAAGATGGCTCCAACTGTGACATTTCCATTTTTGTGCTCAAAATCTACTTGCTCTTCTTTTTTTGGATTAATATTATTCCATGAGGCAGAAATAAAACATGAGACAGAATGTGAGTTTTCAGAGGTAGCTTCAGCAGTGAGTTGCTGCAGAATCAGCTCTGTTGTGCTGAAAATAAAATTCTCTTCCTTTCCAAATAAAGGGATTTCAGTTGATGTTATGCCTGCGTGTTCTAAAACCACCTGCTAAAAGGTGTTTATTATTTCATATTTAGTGATTCTCATCAAGATAGCAACGTTTTAAAGCTTTTACTTTGATTTTTTTTCTTGATGACCCTTCAATGTTTATTTAGGAGACCTCTAATTATTATTTATCACTTTCTTTGTTCGCAATGACTCAAATTTTTTATTACCTTCAGCTTCATGTTATAAATTGGCTGTTTTGCAATTTTAGATCTGAATCCACCATTTAATTGAATATGATGACACTTTTTTTCCCCCCCGAATAAAAAGTTTAAACATGAGAAAGCTGTTTGGTAAAATAATTCTGATCTCTTACAGACACTTTTTGATAAACCAAATGTGTCCTTGTGACAGATATTCTCCTCTTCCTCATCGTTCACCAGTTTTGCTCATCATCCTGTTACCAGGAAGCAAGTGCAGACTGTTATTATTATGAGTTGGCAAATGCCAATTACTGGTGATTCTGCTCTCCAGTGTGCAGTAAATGAGACAGACACTCCACATCAGCCGTCCCACACCTTTCTAATTCATGTCAGCTCTAAAGAATCTTCATCTCTTTTTTTTTTTTTTTTTTTGGTGAAATTTTAATGAGGGTTTGATCGTTCAAAGAATGCATGGAGTGCATCCGACCATCAAAGCTCCTGCTTCCACTGTTAACAGCAAGAACAAGAGCTAGATAAATGCACAAAAGGTTAAACTGATTTCCCATCTAAAGGTTGCTACCTCTGAAAGTGACTAAAATCAATATTTTTCATTAAGTGTGATGACATGACCTCTCGCATAACCTGCAGAATTATTGCACAGATCAACATGGTAGAGTTGGTATGATCAGAACACAGCTAAAGTCACTATTTTACATGAACTGTCTAACAAAACAGGCTAATGTCAAAACGTAAGCGTTTTTTTTTTTTTTCTCTTTTTTAACAACTTTCCTTTATTACTTTTTTAACACATATTGTATAATTTAGCAGTGTTCTGTTACATATATTTCCTTCACATTTTTCACCCATTCCTGCTGTGTTGGTGCGTCTTTCTAGTGTTTGCTTTCCTGCTGGCGGCTGAGAAAATTTTTGCAAAATATTTGTCATTTTTAAATATGTTTTAGACATGTTGCTCAGATATCTGGAATATTGTAGTCAATTGTAGTGATGAATATCCTTCCAGAAGGGTCTAACTTTGGAGGAAGACCAAAAGATATGGGAATATGGGAAAACTCAATTTTTGAAGCATTAACTGGAGCTGTACTTTTTTTTTTTTTTTTCCAAAAACTGAGAGCCTGCTGCAGATAAGCTAAATTTGTTGCAGGTTTTCTTAAGAATTATTTTTTTTTGCAATCAAATTTCAGCATCCACATCTAGCATTTAACAAACTGGAGTAAACTGTAAACTGTTCATTTCCTACTCCCTAGATCTGCTTTGTTGCTGATTTCTTTTTCATTATTTTGTGACAACAGTGTGTCCATCTGTTCCTGAATACTGAGTACTGAGACAGGTCACAATGTCACAAAGTTTGGATCATCTCAGACTGGTTTCTGGCGCGTGATAATGTGGTACTATACTCGTCGTCTCCTCAGTCACAAGATCAATTCAAAAAGGTTTCAGGAATTCTCATGAGGAAATGAGAAAGATGGAGCCCAGAAGGATGAAGTCACATCACAGATGGGGATTCTTCAGTATGGATCAAATTTACAAAACAAAAGGGGTCTAATAAAATATTGGCTTAGTGTACTTACCAAAGGAGCTATTGACTTGCAGTAGTGGCAACATTAATTGATAAAATAGCCTTTTTCTGGCTACTGGGACTCTCCAGTAGGTGGTGCTCTCACTTCCCACCTGCAACAGTTCACTAAAATTTGCCTCATTCATTGCCCTATCTTTCTTTCTCTTCATCTCCATGGTCTCCCGCTAAAAACAGTTCCCATCAACCTCAGCGCTGTCGCCCGCTTCACTGTACTGAGGAGCTGCAGTAGAAACAGTCGCCGCATGGATTCTACAAATCGTCTCCATCTCTTGTTAGCAGCAAACTTGCTGTATATTGATAGCCTTGAGCCCAGTTTAAGCTTGAATGCTCAACATTCCTGACAGCTGACTAAAGATGCTCTGTGGTCCTGAGGCTGCAGGCATACCTGACTGATGAAAGCTGGAGCACAGACGTGCGATGAAGTGAGTGCACGTACCTGCAGGTTCTTCTTTGCAAGGTGTTGCACAGTTGAATAAACACAAAAATAAATTGGAAATATTCATTTTTCCTCCATGATCAATATTCAAACGGTTAGTACTACGGTGAATTAAAGGAGACGTCCTCCATTCGTCACCAAATCCGAGTCCCAAATTGGTCAAAGTTCAACCTGCTTTAATTTTCAATGTGTGTTTTGTGGCTAGAACCCAAACATTGACTTGACTGTGAGAGTTTTAACATGGAAGATTCATTAAAAATGAACATTTATGAACCTTCACATAGACTTTTCATTGAAAGTGGTTAGAAAGTGCATAGCCGAGGGTGGTGTGAACGTAGCTTTAAAGAAAATAAGGCTGAAAAAAGGCTAAAATGCCATCTTATGTTTGAAAATCTTTGCATAAGGTCTGATAATAAGGTCTGACACCTTCTGGTCTGATAAGACTTAAGGCTTCATAGGTTTGTGAAAGCAAAATACTCTGTTCACATTACGAAGATGCTGTTATTAACAGCAGAAACATCACCGAGTGTTTTTGTTTTTGTAAATCCTTTCTTGACCTGTTTGATGAAGCAAATCATTCACGCATCGGTTCTAGTTTGAGCTCTTTTGCTGCCTTTCATTATTTGACAGCTGCTGACGATCAGCCAGAAAATGACTTGACACGAATGACATCATGACAGCTGACCAAAAAAAAAAGAGAGACAACTCGAAACAAAACAGCTGTGCTTCATTGCCTTCTATTAGGATGCGATTTGGACGTTAATGCAGATGAGTGAGCATCCCTTCAGCGCATTCCTCCTGTTTACACTGCATGCCTGCTTGCATGGGGAAAGTGGGGCACAAACAGGCAAATGCCACAAGCTTCTAAATGTCAATTAACTGTGATTCATTTCTCCAGAGCATTGGGAGCGAAGGTGGGGTGTGGCCATTTATTTAACCGCCTCCCCTTTTTGACTGGGGTTGCGAGCCTTTAATGGAAACCTCTGGATAGATGGGGTTTGTCGTGGTGCGCTGACACCAATTTTCGCGACAGCAGCATGTGCATATCTTTACCATGCCTCCCAGGAAAACAAACAAACAAACCCTATTATAACATATGATTATTTCTGACATTTGATTCAAAGGCTAACATGGTGGTAAAGCCACTTATCTCATGCAATCTTCTTCCTCTAAGCTGGAACAGTGAAAACTGTGTGGGAAACACAAATCAACAAACCGTCCAATAAAAGAAATAAAATCACAACCCATTGTTTACCTGAAAACCTTTAGATAAAAACATGTTTTGATATCACACACATCAGCTTCACATTCAATATGCATGACCTTATTATTATTCTATGTCCCCTTGTCTGCGTTTTGTATTTGCAAAGGTTTTTATGCATGTCAGTCACACGGCAAATGAGGGTTAAAAGACACAAGAAGTAGTATTTTTTTTACTTAAAAGAATATAACTGTAGAACTCAAAAGGTTTTTATTCTGCTAAAAAGAAAAAAAAAGTCTAAGCGGTTTCAGTCCTGCGTACTTGTCATGCAAGCTTTGATGTAGCTGCTGATACTCCGTGTGTTGCCTGCAGTCTTTTTTAGATTCCATTAAACCTTTGCAGTTGCAGTCAGGATGAAAAGGTCATTTTCTTTTGCTTTATATCTTTCACATCACTTCTTCTAATCCACACCATCCTCTGCCTTCAGCCATTTCTTGGTAAAAAGCGTTCTTGTATGCATCACTGCAATTGTCTCTAAATCTCGTTTCCATTTCCCATAAAAACCTCAAATGAAAGTGAAAGTTTACCACCTATATCTCTCCCTTCATTTCTTTATCAACCGCCTGACAGCAGCCTCTGGGAGGTTGTTAAAGTGATTACAGTCATTCAATTTAAAAAAATCTCTAGTATTTGTATTTTAATTTTTTTTCTGCTAGAGTTAAAATTATCATTTATTAACAATGTAGGCATGTAGATACGATGCAGGTTGCTCCCAATTATTGGTCTTCCATTCTAAATGTCACAATATTTATTTCGTATCTTTCCACTCGTGTGCACAAAAAGCCTGTAATTTTGGTTTGCAATTATGAACTCAACTGAAATGACGTTAACTGCTTAAATTGCTGAGAAAAACCTTGTTTTTTACCTGAAGTTTGAGATATACCTGTCTGTTTTCTTTAGGGCCTTTGAGCAAAAATGTAACTCCTGCCCCATACTCAAAAACTCACCAAAATGTGCACACACCTAATGATTTTTTTGGCATAGTGAGCATAGTAAGCCAGTAATGTGAAGGGTCCTGCCCAAAGACCCATACTGGATGAAGCTCATCGCAGCCCCTGGGAAACAAACCCTGGTTTCCCATGTGCCAGTCAGAGGCATTCAAAGGAAGTATTAAAACTATTATCGAATGGCTGCAGGACCTATGCCTTGGTGGCTATTTTGTGGCCTAATGTGTCTTGTTCGTGCGATCTTCACAAAATATTACGCCATCTTAAGTCTGTAACCTTTAATCTCTGTCTTCGGGAATAGGCCGCCATCTTGAATTTTCTATTAAAAAAAAAAAATCCCCTTTAGTACCTTTGACAAATTCAAACTCCTCCTAAGGATTTCAATCTGTTGCCTTCTAACTCCTCAAGCTTCATTGCTACTTGGGAAAGAAATCATGGTTTTAGAAGTTGTTGATTTTAAACATTAGCGTGGCGAGCTAGCAAAAGTGGTGTTTCCCTGTTGCTGACACATTCTTTACCAGAATATTTTGAAAATTGAAATGATGAATCGTTGGCTCAAGCTGAACAAAATGATATGACACATGATAGGAACCTATTAGGAATGTGGGGGTGGTTAACAAACAACCTCAGTTGCCAAGGAAATCCAAAAACATATTTTTGCAGAAAAGATGACGCAGATGTGTCAATCACCCACAGCCAACTGAAAAATAAAATGGTTGCTTTGGAGAAAAAAATATTAGAAAAACTGATATTTGGGGGAAAAAAAGGGGGTTTATGCTTTGTTTATAATATAAATGTGTCACATGCAGCTCTGACCAGGGTGGCTGAGGCAGAGAGGGAGGGGCTTGTAACAGCCAATGAGGGCGAGTCAAAGGGTGGTAGCAAAGGTGGGGAAGGGTGGCACCTGCTCGCCATATGATGCCACTCGTGGCTTTGAATTTTTATTTTTATTTCTTTGCTTAAATTTAAAGTCACATGTGACATTTACATCTAATTATTTTCTTTTAGAAACTGACCTACTTAATGTTTTATTTTTTTTAAAAAGACACAAGATAAAAAAAGGTAAATTTATTTCAGACTCTTTTCTAAGACTCACCTAAAATTCCTAGTATGAGTAACTTTTGTAAGACATCCAACCACAGTAGCCTATTGACAAATTTCACTTTATATTTTCTGAAAGTTTTTTTTTCCCTCCAACCAAACCTAAACCAAAAGACGAAACTCGAAAACACAATCATACTGCAACAAAACACTTAAGTGACAAAAGGACGGACAAAAGACTGAGAAATGGAAGCTCTTGAAAGTTTTCAAAACGGTCACAGAAAGGAAACTCTCTGTTCTTTTGTCTCTTTGAATTTGTTCCCTTCATTCACCACATAATATGCTTGTGTAAAAACAAACACAATTTTCTGAATCTTATTGTCAGAATGTCTTTTTAAAGCGAAAACCCAGAGCGGTGATGAAGTCTCAGCCCTCAGACATGCCCGGCAGAGAGCAGGTGTTAGGTCTGCACAGCACAGAGGGAGACGGTGTCACCCTTTCCTTAATCTGGCCTGCTGAGTCAGTCAGTTCAGTGTCTGCAGACCTTCGGGAGTCAGCCTCAGAGGGTATGAATCATCTCTGATGAAACCTGCTGCTGTTTGCTCTCCTCCTTTCACTCCCGCAAGGTCTTCCTTTCCCTCCTTGTACCACTTTGAACACATTCAAACTTCTGCCTCCTGTTCTTTTTGTACCCTCCTACAGTTTGCCCCTGCTGCTTAATTGCCTGCAGGCTTTCTGCTTTAGTCTTTCCTCTTTCCCCTTCACTTTGCCTAAATCTTCTTTTGCATCTCTCCATTTTACGTGTATTTTTTTACATTTTCATGAAGCTGTTTTATTTTTTACTTCTTAGCTCTTTTGATCTCGAACACATTTTTTCTTTTTTTTTGTCTGAACTCATTTTCAGATTTCTTTTCTCTACATCTCTGCTTTCATTACTTTCGTCTGATTATTATGAGTTTGTTTGCGATCTCGGCTTCAGAGTTTGCGTGTGTTTTCCTTTCAGGCTTTGTGTGTAGAAGTTTTTAATTAGTGGGGAAAGAGAAATGTCGGAATAGTGAATAATCTCACATAAACTTGTGTTCTTAGCAGTTTTGCAGTCGTGCAAAACGAGTCAGTAACATTTGTGTGTCAATATGGAAATGGGTACCTTTTTTTTGATAGCTCATTGTTTCCCTGGGGTTAACCACCGTGGCTCAGTGATTGATTCGGCATACATATGCTCACATTATAATGGAAAGCTCTGATTTATTCATGCATTCCAATGCACAGTAGGGTAATCACATGCAGGCATGCTGTTAAGCATACATATGCCTTCATGGGCAGAAGAAGACAACATTCTTCTCGTTTGCGTTCACGTGGTTGCACACAGGCCACAGATCTACAAACAGGCAGCTCTCACACTGTTGTGTGACTGTTCTACAGCTGATTTGCTGGCTAAATCCCTCCCAGCCCATTCACCTCCATGCAGCAGCATGTAACTTATTGTCCTAATCAATCCCTCACACACTAAGAGGCTTTTTCAGTGGAGCCACCCGGGGCTAGATGGTGGCTAGTGAGTGCTTATTCCCTTTTCTTGTAGGGAGAGCGAAAGTCTGACTCCCCTCAAGAATTTTATCTTTCCAGGCACAGAAGCGAGCTGGGGGGGGAGCAAAGACCTTGGTCGGATTTGATCCCAGGTCAGCGGGGGGGTAATGACAAGGGTGTGGATCTCTGAATGAGTGCAGAGCAGGCGGAGGCAGAGATGGGAGGAAAAACAAAAGCACATCTTTCTGAGAATTGGAGTGACTAAACTGAACATCAAGAGCTTTGACATGGATGCTTATTGTGACAAAGTGATTTAGTTCCAAGCCTTATGCAATCAAAGAGTCCACAAAAAAATAACACTTTTCCTCTCATGATTGTTTTTGGATTCTGCCAAACACATTGAGTTGCTGGATTTGGACCAAAATGCTCTGAGAAAGGATTACAAGTTCTCAGTTTTGCCTCCTCTGTGTTTCTTTTGTTTTCCTGCCTCATACAATTTTATTTTTCATAGATGAGATTACACGCATTACAAGTTTATTACAGCCTTTTTAAAAAAAAAACATTCACACAATATGCAGCATCTATTCTGAGCATGAGATAATGTCTGAAACAAGCATGTTGTCAAATACTGTTGAATTCTGCACAATGAAAGCGATATTTTGTTTTTACAAGAGATCACTTTATTATGAATGACCTCAGCGTGTGTTCATGTTGTGAAACTTGGGGTAGAGACTTTTAATATCAAATCAAAACCTTCTCATGCTTTCCAAACAACTTTTCAGTGGAATCTCTTTAATCAGAGCTTTCCTTTTCTTCAATAAAACTATGATTTCTTTCTTTGTCAGCTGTAGCGGTGTACATTTGTGGTTGTATTATTTCTAATTCAGTTAATTTAAGGCTAGAATTATACATTTTATGATAACATTATCAATAATATATTCAATTATGAGTAAAAAAATAAGGGATATTACTTAAAATAAGATGTTTTAATGATCAAGTGACTCAACAAGAGAAAATAAGTTGTTACATCTTCATGAAAAGGTACTAGTAGGTTAGATTTGTCTTTTACCGGGGGGGGGGTATAGTTTCCTTCTACCCACACCTTTTCAAGCAAAAAATCCAACTCATCTTGACTTTAGTTAATAATTGTTATATTTCACGGATCACGTGACCTAAGTGTGTGTATTTTTGTATGTTACTGCAAAAATATCTGGAGTAATTACACTGCTAAGACAATGACAGTTTTGTTTCTTAATTTTTGTTATTTTATTTTTTATTTTTTAATCAATTCATTTCTTTATTTCTAAAGTGAGTTTGAAATATCTGTTTGATTTCTTGTTGTATTGTCTACAATTAATGCCTCAAAGAAATCAATAAATCAAAATAAATCCAATCAAAAGTCAGGCATTAAAGGATATTTAAACTACAAACTACTAGACAAAAATACTTGGTTATATTTTGTATTTTTGTAGTGTGGTGCCAAAAAAATCCATCTGGGGATTCTTAATTTTGATTTTGAAAACTTGTATTTTGGTTTTATATTTACTAAAGATCTGATGAATCTGCAGACTCTTACTGAATGATAGAATATTTTCTGGATGAACTTATCCTCCTAACTAATGAATGGACTTGTCTGCCTATTTACTGATAAATGAATATTGCAATTGTCTCATAAAGTATCTCAAGTTGAGTTTGTTTGCTTCTATAGGAGAGTTTATTCATCCTATTGTATCCTGTGAACTATAGAGAAGAAAGAGAATAAAAACATCCTTTCACCATAAGACATATACACCAGATCAAAAAGAGATCTTTTTTTTTAATTTATATAACTCAAATTTTCCTGATGCTTTCAGAACATTCTGTCAGAAATATCAAAGCTATATTCGTATGTTTTTCTGCAGACGCCCAATTCTCCAGAAGATTTTTTTTTTGTTCTTAAATCTGACAGACTGACTGGTAGCAACACCGAATTTGTTTCATTAAAGGAAAAGGCTTTCACAGCAGTGATCATTTTTCTTCTGAAGCCTTAAAGCAGAAAATGCTGGTTGAAAAGAACCCTTGGAACTCCTGATTTGAGCCTTCGATGAAAGATTTCTGAGAAAATTCGCATCACTCACTCGGACTGAAGGGCCAACAGGTAGTGTGCGGCGCTCAGGCGCTGCTCAGCCCTTTCACCCCTGTTCACACTTAAAAGGTGAAAGCCGCTCCACTGCTTCGTTTTCACTGAACCTTCTTAGGGCTCGCTGAAAGGCCCTGCTCGCCTAATTGTACCTTTCAAACTTAAGGGACAAGCTTCAGGGGCCCTTCACTAAATTACAAAACAAAAGAAGCCGTGTAATGCAACTTAGCATTGTTCCAAGAGGGCAGCGTCGTGCCAGGGCTCCCGGTAGACCTGTTCTGCTAGAACAAAGGTTCTGGGAAAGACGGTGCCTCAGGGCTTCTTACTAAACACGGATCATTTAGATTCCTATTCTTTAGTTTGAAAGAAACCTCTTCTCACTTATCAAACTTTCTTTTGCCTTTTTTTAAGTAATGTCACAACAAACACACAAAAAAGAACTTCAATATTGTTGATTTTACTGGTATCCAGTAAAAAAAAAAGGGTTCATCTGTGTGGTTTTTTTTTCTACAGGCATCCACGCTGACAAAGTGCGGGTCGAGAAGGAGGTGGAGGCCTATCCCACAGAGTCAGCTACTCTCCGCTGCCAGTTCATCGGTGAAGGAAGCACAAAGCTCACACAGGTTGGTGAATGACGGCCGTCAGCAGACTTAGCTCAGTGCTAAAGTTTGACAGCTCTGGATATTATAAGTACAGTCGGTTCCAGGAGAAATTTAAGTGAAGAGGAGTTTTCATCATAGAAACAAACCAAAGGCTGATGTGCATATTCAGTCATTGTGACTTGATAATTTTGTTTGTTCGTTTCTACACATTTGTATAGCCATTAAAGGTTTGTGCTTATAAATTTAAGTCTATTTTTTACATGTATTTAATCAGGGATTTTATAAAGACAGGACATTATTTTTCAAAATATCCAAAATTGTAAAATGCATCAGCCAACAACAAGCTAAAAAGTCCAGGATATCCCCTTACCAGCAAGCATTTACTACATTCATTTTTTCTGTATGGTCTTTTTTACCAAAAAAGCCACTATCAAACAAGGAAAACAAGTAGAACAACCTAAGAAAACTGAGGTTAGCATTAAAGCAACATTGTATTAATTTCCATTTTGATTGTAGTATAATTATACAAACTGACATAAAAACATTTTAATGGTGAAGTAAATCAACTTTTTTTGCCTGTACAAATGAGGCTTTAAAATAGCTCACTTGTTGATCCTTGCCAAAATTTTTTAGAAAGTTTAAAAAAAAAACTTTTTAATTCCTGAAATAATATTCCAAAACTGTCTTCGTGCTGCCCCCTAGTGGTTGAAAGCAGTTAGTAATGTTAAATTTTGTGATTGGTCAACTGGTGTAAGTCCACGTCATTTCAAAAGTTTCTTATCACCATGCTCTGCAGCTCCGGAATAAAAGCCCCACCCATCTTTGAACAGGGGAGGTTGCTCTCCGACTCACACTCCTACACAGTAGGTGGCAGAAATGCACCTCAACGTCGGTGCCTCCTGCTATTTAAATTACAAGCTGAGCGCAGCGGAGCTATCTTGCTAGGTAAACCGGCCCCTGGCCTGCTCGGGCCTCCTGAAATTTTTTTTTTCTTTTGATTTTGTTTTCTAATTTATATCAAGACAGTAAAAAAAAATATCCTCTAGTTACCTCAAGCTAACCTCACTGTCAATCACAGATCCAGAACACACGTCCTCTGCTCAGCTGGCCTGCCCTAGTCCCGCCCCCTTTTTTGCATCAAACCTAAGATAAGAGTGGAGTCAGCTTCCAACAGTTTTTCGGGTACAAAAAAATTGGATTTCTGGATTAATTGTTGTAAATAATCTGAAACCTTTGTTTGAATGGATTTTTTTTTAAAGTTTGGATGTGGTTCCAACATTTTAATCATTTTCAAGAAGAAAATAAAATCAAACATTTTATTCTATTGGGAAGACTTGTAAAAGTCTGGATACGCCTTTTTAAGTGCAATGAAAATATTCAAAAACATAGCATATTTGGTGTTTACTATTCTTTTATAGGCTTGCCTTTTAGGATAATGCTTACAAACAACTAATGTCAAAGGTTAGAGGGGAATGACGAGGTAAATCAGTACTATAATACCAGATTTAACTCTCAATATCATTAAAACAATGTTCGTGGAAACTAAAGAAATAAAATGTTGAAATCATTTAACATGTTTTATGAACATTTTTGAAGGCTTTCATGCATAAAGCATAAAACAAAGAAGTTATCTTTATGTGAGTCGGTTCAATACCAGTTTGGGTGTTCCCCTTCGTTGCTTTGCTTTTACTTATTTAATTTTATTTACAGGTGCAGTTATTCAAGCAATTTCCCTATTGTGGGATCAATTTCAGTTCTATTTATTCTATTCTAACTTTCTTATTAATTTTCACTTTTTAAGCAAAATAAGTCATTCTTATCCCAACATGAAACAATTGTCAGCCATATTGAGGTCAATTGGAAAACAAAGACATTCGACTAAG
This sequence comes from Adrianichthys oophorus, assembly GCA_036245035.1. Taxonomy (NCBI): domain Eukaryota; kingdom Metazoa; phylum Chordata; class Actinopteri; order Beloniformes; family Adrianichthyidae; genus Adrianichthys; species Adrianichthys oophorus. The sequence goes on along the minus strand of BSAI01000106.1, from coordinate 13,088,794 downwards.
ACATAATTTTAATTGAAAACAAAAATATGCTGTTTATCTCCAACATGTTTCTCTTTTCTTGTAAAGTGCTTTGGTAACACGATGGCATTGTAAAGTGCTTTTTTTGTAAATAAAGTAGCATTTCTCCATAAATATAACCAACATTCCTTATTTTACTTAAGAAAGATCTTTGACCTTAAATAAAATTTAAATTTGCTTGAACAAATAACTTGTCATAATATTTATGTATATAGTGTGAAATGTTTGCATGTGTTTTCTTCACACACAGTTACATCCATGTGGTTCGTATAAAACAGCAATAGATTCTGGATCTGTTTTGTAACTAAAACTGACTGCAGTGAGAAAACCTTTTTCCTTCCTTTTTTTTGTTCAATTATTTCTCTCCATTTTCAGGCTTTAACAACTTTTAAATCTCCTTCCTCTTTTGTTTCCTTCTCGCTCTTTTCCCACTTATTGAGTTCTATTATTTAGAAAACAAAACATTTAAAAACAAAGTATGCGCTGCTGTATAATAAAAATGTCAGCGTAATAATCGTGTTTTGTCATTAATAATGCATGCAACCAAAAATCACTGTCAAAAGATTTGATCTAATTTAGTCAAAAAATTGCTCATTTGCTGCGCCTCCGTTAGCCATGAAATGCTCATGGAAAGCTTAGCCAAGTTGCATCTCCACAAATGCTAAATGTTTATGAACCCCAGCCTGAGGCAGATGAAAGCAACCAAAGGGGAAATATGTTGTCTGTATTGCACAGCGGTTTAGAAAACCACAAAAAAATAATAATTTTAATAACAATGCTGGGGCAAATGGGGGTAACTATGTAGACCTAAACACACTAAAAAAACGTACTTTTATCCCTTAAAAGGTCACATTTTTAACAAAGCAGCACATGCTATTGGCAAGAGCACAGGGTTCAGCATGTTGGATCAAAGTTCAAACCTGAATCTGATCAGTGCAAATGGGTGAATAAAATATAATAAAATACTTTGAAGAATGAAAGACTTTAAAGACCCTTTTGATCATCTTTGGATCTATTTTAAAAGTGGTCTTTTAATTATGATTATGCCGTTTTTAGGCAAAGTTCAAAAACTTGTGCAGTTTTCTAGGACATAGTTTCTGCAGAGCGGCATCAGATAATTAGAAATTCAACTTTGGGTTCTGGAGGGAATTATTGGTGTGGAGCCTGTCCCCATTTCCCATCATCTATCTGTTTACACGTTCTCCCCTCACACTACCAACCTAAGATTACCAGTGCAACAAAAATGGCGAGCAATTTGGAGATTTTCAGCCACACAGTTTGGAGCCAGATGCCAGTTATATTTAATCTTAATTTTATTAAAATGTGTCCTCCATTATGAGAAAAATGCTGCAAGAACATTAACATTTTTATCATATATTTACAGTTGCATTTTTAAACCTAGACTTTGTGAAAAAAAAAAACTCTAGAAGTACCCTTTTTTTCTATATTTTTCTATTTATTTTAAACTTTTCTTGCTTCACACCCTCCCGGGTTATAATCTAGTCTATGAGTAAATTGTTTACCTCCAAGAAAGTCGGAATTGCATTTTTTCTCGACAAACAACAGCTGCAAAGGGAGTCTTAATCATTCATTTTTGTAGATATGTGGGCTTGCATCTGTCCCCCTTTTTGCAGCTTGTGCCTTTGCTGGGTTTTTTCCTGTAGAATCTTTTACATCTAATAGATGTTCGCTAAATGTGTATTGATGAACTGTATTCTCCCTCCATCCTGGTCCACCACTTTAGCCACTATTGACTGCCACTTTGAAAACTGCAGAGAGAAATAAAATCAATCTCTTATAACATCACGGTATTCTCCCCGGAGGCAGAGTCTCGTACAGTCACAGCAGAGTCAATATTTTTCACAAATCACAAATCTGACAAAGAAAAGGTTTTGACTGCCCTGAAGACAAACGTTTGGAAGTGAAATCAGGCATTTTTTTTCCTGTTTCATTTCAGATATGGTAAGTTACTGTGAATTTTAGACAATTTTTATGACGTTTTAGGCTTGACATAAAATCAATATTGGAGCCAACGAGCACTATTTACACTTATATGTTTCAGGAATCCTGCAGTCCTTATGTTGCCTAAAACTTTAAACTTTAAATTTGATATGTTTTCATATTCAGTGCTTAGTTTTTCCAGATGTCACTAGAATTTATTTATTTTTTTGTTCTCTCAGGTGTCTTGGATATGGGAACCTGTTGACGGTCAAAGGGACAACATAGCTGTTTTCCATCCAACCTACGGACAAAGTTTTCCCAACCTCTTATTCAGGGATCGAGTTAATTTTCTCTACAACAACTTGGAGAACCCCACTATAAGGATTTCCAACCTCCGGATGTCAGACGCTGGCCGCTACACCTGCGAGTACGCCACCTACCCCACTGGAAATGAGCAAGGGACCACCACCCTCAGCATGCTGGGTAAGTTGAGTCCCACACTTTAATTAAAAAAAAAAAAACTTTTGCTTAAAATAAACTTGCAGCATTGCACATGTTGAGTAAGAAGCCAGTAGTCACACCTTACAAACAATTAGGGTGCGGTGTAAGGGCACTGCACGACAGCATCACCTGCACCTTATAAGTATGTCCAACTTCCATTATCCTTACAAGATACACTTACCACAGGATGGTATGTTCTAGTTTTATGATACTCCTCGAGATAAATGATAAATGATGAATACTTCTATAGGACTTTTCTTCCTTCCTCGAAGGCCCAAAGCGCTTTTCAGTTACGGTCCCATTCACCCATTCGCACACACACTGTCACACACTGATGTCGGCTTTGCTGCCGAACACTGGCGCCAACCTTCCACCAGAGGCAATGTGGGTTCAGTGTCTTGCCCAAGGACACTTCGACACATGGGCAAGGCAGGGATCAAACCGCAATCTTCCTATCAGAGGTCGACCGCCGTACGGCTGCACAGCCGCCCAGGTGACCACATGAACCTCAAAGGAACTGCAAAACACACCTGCGCTACCTAAAGATGCAGCCACACCTCTCAACGACCCTCTAAACCGGGTTTTGGCAACCCAAAAAGCCGCAGCACCCATACAGGTCGACCCCCTGTACGAGTGCATGTGATTAAGCCGTAAATCTTGTTCATTTTAGAGAAAGTATATCTTGCATATCAGCTGATAGCCACATTTACAATAATTCCCTTTCAACTTTTACTTTGAGAAAAAACATTCAACTTTTCCTAATTGCATATATTTTTAATAACACTACTGTTTCACGTCCCTGAAATCAAAAACCATTATTTCTAATAGTAGTTCTTTAGCATCAAAAGATCACTGTTATTCAGGCTCCAAACACAGTGGTATATAAGTATATCATACCAGTATAAAAGCAATAAAAGCATAATTTCATTTTGTTTTTCTTTGTGCAAAACTTCGGTTGAAACCACAGTAAACCTGAGAGAAATGAAATAATAACGTTTCCTCACAGGTATGGTGCATTTTTGAATTAGTGCAATCAGATCCTGGCCAGTCAGGCTTCCAGCACTCCACAGGCTTTTGAAAAATCCAGTTTTTCTTTTTCTAAAGTTCTCTTTCAACCTCATCATGCTGGTGACCTGTTTAACCAAATGAATGACTGCATTTAATCACCATGGCACTTTTTGTTTCTGTTCTGTTTGATTAATGCCAGCTCCCCCTCAGGTGTCTGTGTTAACATGTTGATTCAAGGAATAATTTTTTCTTCTCTGTGTGAGCTTTTCTGTGCTGATCACAACTTTTTTTGCTCAAAGTTTTTATTACACATTTTCAACTAAGCAGATGTGTGAATACATTTATCATTGTGCAATTGTTTTGTTTTTGTTTTAAACCTCAATTTCTGTACTGCTATTCCATTCAGTTTAACCTACAAGCATGCTTTTTGTGCACATTGCAGTATCAGTAGAACATTTTTGTCCCTCATCAAACAGTTGAGTCTGAACTGGCTTTTCTGTGTGGAGTCAAGTGTTGTGGAGCTGTTCTCCAGTGTGTTCTTTAAAAAGTCTGATTGCTTATGCGGCTCCGTTCGGCTTGTGTTTAGGTGTTAAGACCCTCATTTGGAGCATTTTATCTTAGATGGTTGTCTGGCAGTCTTTTTTAACCTCTCTGTGTTTCTGTCAGGAGCTGCAAAGTTCAGATTTCTCAGCTGACTTGACAGAGGCCCAGTTTGTCCAGGTTTGCTCCATTCATGTGTTTGTGTTCCTTGTCTTTCTCCTCTGCGTTGCCGGGAATGTTCGGCTTAGTGTTGCAGAGTTCTGCTGACAGTTTGTGTTCCAGTGGGTGGTGTGAGTCAAACAGAGGGCTCTGGTCTGTGTGTTGGTTGTCAGCACACGTCAGTGTCGAGCTGGCCTCTTCTTCGTCGTCTGTTCCTGCTGTCCTGATTGGATTGGTGAAGTAAAGTCCATTTCCTGAGCAGAGGCAGACTCACCATTAGGCAAAGGTAGTTGATCACCTGGGGTCCCCAACAATCTTTGGGCCTTGAACTGCACAAAAGTGTCTGAAATAAATATTGTGCCCATCATTATTTAACTCTGCCATATAAAACACCCCAAATCACTGAAATGGCATAAGACTTATCATGTCAAAGTGTTTCGTCCTCCCCACACCTTTGCAGCAATGGTATATTCCAGTGAACAGCAGGTGGAGAACCTCAAAAGTAGGGAGCAGAGGCGTGGTTGCCAGATTGGGCAGTTAACAGCCCTTTTTTTTTTTTAACTTCATTGGCAAAAAAATAAAAAATGCTTTAGGTGGGTGGACATAATTCGGGCTGGTTTAGGGTTTATTAATACTCCAAAAAAATTATCTTCACAAGAACTTATTTTTTTTTAAATCAAATCTTTCCTTTTTATGGTTCACAAGAAGATTTGCTTACATTTTACGCCACCTACATTTGTGAAAAGAAAAAACAATTACAAGAGCAATTTCCACTTTTGTTCATGCTGGGCAATGAAGTTGTTCTAAAACTTCTGATTTTGGATTTATTTTGTTTTTGGATGTAATATAATTAAAAATGTGTTCAATCAAATCAAGAATTAATAAATAATGGTTAATTATTACAGATTCACTGATTAATATTTTCAGGGTTGTTTCTTGTGTTTGGGGATTTTTAGATAACCCCATAGCTATCTAGAAACACTGGAGAGTTTAAATGATGCTTTGAAGAGTTTTTTTTTAAAGTGGTCAAATGAAGCATAGTTCTCTGAGTGACTGTAAAAAGAGGAAAAGGCAAAGAGAAAGCAAGAAATGTGTTGTCATACTTCCAAGTGTGCTGATAGACAGACAAAATAGGAAAAAGAACAACAGATCATGAACTCAAAAAGAAGATAAAGAAAGTCAAGAATGAGAAAGGGGACAGACAAGGAGAGGACATGCAAAGAGAGGGACAGATTTTTTTTTTATTTTCATAGGCCACTACAGGAAAGGTTACTGTTTTGTTCCTTCATTCATGTGTTTGTGTTTCTTTTGCATTCTTTAGTAAAACCTGGCATATTAAAGAAAAAAAAGACGATTGTCATTTGTTCCTACTAGAAGGTGAGTGACTTATAACTTTCAATAAATGTAATGTTTTTTTGAGTAAAAATAATGTATATAAAGCACATTTCTTTAAAATTTAATGTGATTTCAGTTTTTAAATGCTTATCAAAACATTTGGATTCTTGACATTCTTGCTATAAAGTGGACCAGTATGGATGTTATATGACATCTTCCCCTTGATAAAATAAATACATAAATTATTCAACCGCTGCAGAGGGCCCCATCCTGTTGTTCACCCGGGGCCCCCAAACTGCTAAGTCCGCCACTGTTACTGAGTTTATAAGTCAGTGCAGGCATCATCCATGTACTGCATTCAGTGGATTGCTTGTTTTTGTTCCCTTGGAGGACTGCAGGACACGGTTCCTCACTCCTCCGTGTCAACACAGGATCATTTCCATTTCCCAAAGCTTTCCATTAGATATTTCAGCACACAGAATAGTTACAAAGTGATAGAGATAGAAGTAAAAAAAAAAGTCTCTTAATGTTCTGTTATCAGCAAGCTGCACCACCAGACATCTCAAGCCTTTGACAGGAAGAAAAAAACTGAAACAAATTCAAATAATAATGCTGCAAGTTGCAGTGAAATCTGGTGCTGTTCATTCTCCCACATTTCCTCTCATTTTTCTCTGTTCTTTTTCATAGTTAAAAACAATAAGCATTATTTTTCTCAAAGAGAGTTATAATATATGTTTTCTGTTGCTCGTTTTTACAAAAAAATGTCCCCCATCATCCATTTATTTTGAAAGTTTAGAACTGCTGTCCTGTAAAGAAGGCCTGACGATGAAAGTAAAAGTTCACCTCAATAATATTTTGTGAACTAAAACAGGAGAGAGACACTAAATGTTATTGCTCTCAGGAGAAAACCTGGAGACATTTATTGGTTGTCTGGCAGACTGTTGTGATCCACGTCCGCTTTGGTGCTGCAGCAGCTGGCACAAAACAGAAGCAGTCTGGGAAAAGCCAGCTGGAAAGCTTCCTCGCTTTTTTTTGTCTGCGGCTGACACACTGCCAAAGTACCTGGAAAAAGAAATGCCTAAAAGTCAATGAAAATTTATCCAATTCTGTGTGTTTCTTTGAATACGGAATCCATACCAGCCAATCACATTAGACCTTATTGAGTGCACAGCTGCAGGCGGTGAAACACTTTAAATCTAAACTGATCCAGAAGAACCCCAAACACGTCAGAACTTATTTAGGTATGAAAGCATCATTCTGACAGAAGTTAATGGGCTGCTCACTTGGCAGTGAATGAAAACACATTGTCTTGGATGAGAGCCATGCAAAATAAACAGCAGCCAGAAATATATTCAGATTATTCTGGATTCAGTGGATGAGCAGGACCCAAACACAGTGGCAGATGAGGGCGAATCCAGCGAGCGAATTGCTCTTATTGTTGTGAATTTGAAAAGACTGAAAGTTCAGAGGTTGAAGCTGAGGAACAGAATAGAGGGCACAAAAAGAATGGAGACTGGAGTGCAGTTTCAAAAAAACAAACTCAGAGCTTTGAAGTCAGCTAGCAGGCAAACATGTCATTTTCTAGTTACTCCAATTTAAAATTCATCCAACTTTTTGTCTGTTTTCAAACACTTTCATGGAAAAGAGTGTGGCTTTTTAATTGACAAGTGAAGCAGTTGGTTATCTAACATTTATCATCGTAGTTTGTTCCTCTTTCATTTTTTTATTTGATACAGTCTTGAGTTCAGTAGCTACATCCATAAAATATCTTTAAAATTGCCCATTTACAGTCAGAGTCAGTTGACCGAGCTTAGACTATGGTCACATATCCCAAAATGCCACCAAGCGGCCACTTACATTTTCAGCAAATTTGGCAGGTGGCCACGTGGCGGCATTTATAATAAGGAGGTGGCAGTTGCATTTTCATATGCCTTTCGGTGGCCTCAGAGGTTTTAAGAAAAACTTAAAATTTGATGGTGACCGGATGATTTTTCTCTAAAAGTTGACGTTGGTCAGTAACCGTCCGGGCACTTTTCGAGGTTGTGCGGTGGCAGTCTTGTGCCAGGTAGAGATAAAACCATTACGAAATCAGGTGACAGCTGAGCGGTTACAGGGCGCGTCACCGGCCGGCAGCAGCTCTGACTGGACGATGTATAAATGTCTTTGGACAGTAGCCGTCCATATCAAGTGCCTCTGGCCACCGGCTGCTTGGTATCCTGGGGGTATAAAAAAAGCGGACCATTCTGTCGTCGCAAGTTTGGTGTGGCTGAGCGATCTTGCCAAGTGCTTGGATAGGTTGCTCGTTGACACTGGCACTTAACTGAAATGTTTTTGCCTTTGTTTTCAACAAATTGAAAATAATGCAAATATCTCCAGTTGCCGAATGCCCCTACAAATTCACCCATATTTCCCCTTTCTTCCTCTATCTTTTTTTTTTTTTTTAACTTGTCCTGTCCAACAGCTGAGCAAACAGATATGAGCTGAGAACCTCTTGTATTAGACAGATTTTACTCTTACAATCAGGGGTTATAAATCATAGCGAACACAAAATGTATGTTGGTATAAGCCCCTTTTGTAATTTAAACCAAACTTTATTAATATATATATATTTTTTATTTGTGTCTTTTTTGTTGGACCGGACGGAAAAGGAAAGGGGAAAAAGGAGAGAGTTGGGGGGTGGAGGGGGGGAAAGAGAGATGGTGCATTATAGCAGTTAAAGAATGGCTACAGGGAAGGGAAGGTAGAGTTGTTAATCTACAGGCAACAAAATGCTGGATCTTATACCCATTGCAATAGTGAATGTTGGTCTAAAATGGGCGGGGCCTGTCCACACACTCAGCTGCCACAAACATACCTGCCGGCTCCAAGAGTGTTCACAAACTTGTCCACATCCAGTTCACACGCACACTTGTGCATACCAACCAACACATGTAAAGCATTACATTCCGTCATGCACACTATTTGAAGGTGCAAAGGTGAGCCGACGCCTGTACTCAGGTGAATGTTATGTTAAGCTGAAGTGGATGATGGAATGCACAAAAAAGGAGGGAGAACCCCCAGCCATCCCCACACCAAGACACCCGCGCCGACCAGGGCCCGCCCCCGCACCCATACTGTGGGGTCAATGGAGGAGATCCACCCGCCAGGCAGCCCAGCCAAGCACCCAGACCAGGGCCCGCAGGACAGCCACACGGGCCCCCAACACCCGAGTGCAGTGAGGTACGGAAGCGCAGAGCGCAAGGCCCAGCCCAGTCAGGAGAGCAGCCCTCCCACCGCGCCAGGTGGCCCAGCGCGGGGCCCCACCCCCGAGAGCCCCACCACCCCAGACAAGCTGCCCACCACCACCCAGGAGTTCTGGGCATCCCCCCACCCCAGCCCCGGGTACGAGCCCGGGCCCCCCATGGGAGACCCGCTCCAAAGCTCCAGGCAGCTGCGGAGATCCAGAAGAGAGCACGATGGGGGTCAGCTACCCCCATCTAGAAAAGGGATGACCAAGAGCAGTGGGGGTCCCCGAAGGTGTACATTGCCTGACCAGGCTCTCCTAATGTTGTGACCCAGAAGGGGCTCGGCACCCGAGGGTAAGGGCCAGAACCCGCACCACAAGGACACAGACACCCTCCAGGCTCAGATGGAATATGATCCCCCGCTCATGGACTTGCCAGAGGACAAAGGGATCCCTCTCCCCGTGCGGGGAGGGGGCCGCCGGGCCCAGGAGGCCGACCCCCAGGAGACAAGGCCACCGCCGCTGAAGGCCCTGTTCCCTCCACCAGGGATGGGGTAAGGGACAGAAGATCAGTAGTCCCACCTTCCTTGTGTAATGTATTTGTGTGTGTGTTGAGGTGTGTTTCTTGTGATTGATGGGTGTGTGTAATAAAGGGTGCAGTTAAAATTGGCGAGCACGGCACTGAGGACATCTCCTGATTGCTTACAGGGATGTCCAATCGCCCTCTCACCAAGGAGCCCTAAATGTCTACGGTGCAGTTAAAATTGGAGGGTAGAGCACTGAGAGGACATCTCCTGCTTGCTGGCAGTGATGTCCTAGCACCCCCCACCAAGGATCCTACGTGTCTAAGGTGCATTTAAAACCAGGAGAAGGGGGCGAAACTGTGCGGAGACCATGGGAGGGGTGGACCACTGCCAAGTGGCTCGGCCCCTCGAGGTATTCCGCAAGCACGCCCCTCCTTCCAACCTAATAAGTGGTCGTATGAGGAAGGAGGGAAGGTCGGGGACAGCTACCAAACTGACCCCCGATGATGAAACAACCGTCCCCCCGCCCCCCCCAGCATTGGGCCCAAGTCTCCCCAGGGCAGAGGCCCCACCGCCCGAAAGCCAACCCCCCAGGCCCCACACCCCCCACCCCACACAAAGAGAGAGGAGCCCAGAGGGGGCCAGCCCCCAGGGCAAGCCCCAGCCCCTCCCCCCCAAGCACCGCCCCTGTAGCTACCTGGTCAGGTACCAGCGGGCCCGAGGAAGCCCCTAGGGTCCCGTACTGGTAGTGGACCCCCCCTCTTGCCCACAGACATCCCCTCCCCTGGCCCGCTCCCCCCAGACCCCGCAATGGTAGGCTTTACCTGGAGCAATCGCAGGCCCCAAGAGGGTTGCCCCACCCCGTCCCAGGGCCAGAGAAGGAGTGACGCCAGCCCCCAGGTGCAGCCGGGCCGCCCATCCAGCGCAGGCAGACCCCCCAGGGCCAGGGCCCCGCGCAAGCCCCCCCAGCACACGCAAAAGGACCACCCCCCCAGCCAAGCCAGACCCCCACCCAATGCACCATCCACACCCCCCCACACCCAGGCCCGGGAGACCATGCGGCCCCCGCGCTTGCCCCACCCAGGCGCCGGACCAGACCCCCCGACCAACAGCGCCCCCCTGCCCCCACCAGGCACCAGGTAGACCCCGACCCCGGCAGACAGTCAAGGCGCGGCGACACCCAGGAATCCCGCCCCCTAAGTTATGGAGTTAGCTATGGGAGACCAGAGAGCCCGAATTCCTTTTAAGTTATTTGAGCTCTTAGTTGACATTTTTTCCAAGCTGATATGATCTAATAGCAGATTCATGTAATGACTTACACTAATATTTTTCTTGTTTTTCCAGTTTAATAAAATTGTCTTTTTTGCTATACAAAGTGTTATGAAGATTATAGATGCTAAACTTCCCTCTGTGTCGATGGCACTCATGTCACCCAGCACACAAAGTGAAGGTGAGGCTGTGATTGAAACCTTAAGCCAGACTGATAAATCAGCACATACCTGTTGCCAGAGAGCCTGGACAGGTGTACAGAACCACAGAGCATGCATGTAATTGTCAGGTAAATTACTATCACAATGCTTTCTTCCTCTATCTTACTGTGAGCGATCTCCAACCCTGTATTAGTGCGCATCTGCAAGTACCTAGATTTTTTTTGTTTGTTTTTTTCATTAATTTCCATTTTGTTTAATTTACATGAGCGAAACTGTCAGCTCCCACTGTTTACACAAATTATTTAGCTTTATTAGTCACCTATAATAGTTTCATTGCACCAGAACATAAGTAACAAAGTAATGAGGATTTCTATCGTCTAGTAATTGTAATTAAATGGTCATAATTTGGAATTTTGGCTTAAGTGGGCACTCAGTAGACTGGCTCGCAACGCTAGCCAGCCTACCGGTCCGGCAGAGCAAACAAGTGCCTCCGTCCAGGGGCCGGTAAAGCTAGCAGGGTCGCTGCCCAGGCTGCAGGTCCCTGGGCAGCAGAGCCAATGTGGGCACAGGTGGGGCCACCATGGAAACTGCGGATAAACCCAATTGGGGCCCACATTTTCGGCCCACTTTTAAAACATATGGGGCTCACTTGGCCTTACTGGCTGGAATATATTACCAAAAAAATCCTCAGAAAGACAGCTGGGTCTTTAACCTGGATTTAAATACACTGAATGATTCCGCTGATTGAAGGCTTTCTGGAAGTCTATTCCAGATCTGTGGAGCATAGAAGCTGAATGCAGATTCTCTATGTTTAGTTTTGACTCTAGGAACTGACAAAAGACTGGATCCAGATCATCGGATCCAGATGAGCGGAGAGGTCTGGCTGGTATATACTGGGTCAGGAGGTCAGTCATGTACTTTGGTGATAAACCATTCAAAGCTTTCTCAACCAGTAGCGTAACCTTAAAGTCTATTCTCTGGCAGACAGGCAGCCAGTGTAAAGACCTCAGAACTGGACTGATGTGATCTACTTTTTTGGTTCCTGTGAGAACATGAGCAGCTGAGTTCTGAATAAGCTGCAATTTCCTGATTGATTTTTTTTGGTAGTCCTGTGAAAACACTGTTACAGTAGTCAAATCGACTAAAGATGAATGCATGAACTGGTTTCCAAGTCCTGCTTAGACATTAGATCTTTAATCCTTGAAATATTTTTGAGATGATAGTAGGCTGATTTTGTGACTGTCTTAATGTGTTTATCAAAATGTAGATCTTTGTCCATCACTACACCCAAGTTTCTGGCCTGGTTGGTGGTGTTAAGATGAATAGATTGAATCTCTGTAGTGACGTCCAACAGTTTCTCTTTAGCCCCAAAGACAACAACCTCAGTTTTGTTTTTTTTTACCTGAAGTAAGTTGTGACACATCCAGTCATTAATGTCCTCAATGCATTTACCTAGAGCTTGTACAGGGCCTCGGTCTCCCGGTGTCATTGTGTGTGTCATCTGCATAGCTATGGTAACTAATGTTGTTGTTTTTTATAAACTGGGCCAGTGGGAGCATGTAGGTTTTAAATAGAAGAGGTCCCAGGATGGAGCCTTGGGGAACTCCACATGTAATTTCAGTTGGCTCTCATGTGAAGTTACCAACTGACAAAATATTTCCTGTTTTCCAGGTACAATTTGAACCAGTTTAGTACTGGCCCAGGGAGACCCACCTAGTTTTCAAGTCGTTTGAGTAATATAGCGTGGTCAACTGTATCAAATGCGGCAATGAGATCCAATAAAACTAGCACTGACATATTTCCACTGTCTGTGTTCAAATGTATATCATTAGTCAATGTGGTCAGAGCTGTCTCAGTGCTGTGGTGCTGTCTGAAGCCTGACTGGAAGACATCTTAGCAGTTGTTTCTTATCAAGAATTCGTTTAATCTTGCCTAAAAATTGTAGATTTGATATCGGTCTGTAGTTGCTCGTTTGTGTTTGTCCAAACTGTCCTTTTTTAGGAACGGGTTTGATTACAGCTGTTTTCAGTGGAAACACAGGATTAAAAGTTCTCTCCGCTGCATGTTTTGCTCACTTTGTTGAACGTTGTTATTCTGTCACTTCATTAAGTACAGGGCAGCTGCAGAGTGATGAGCAGAGGCACATAGGATGCTCCTGTGAGGCAGCTCCCAGGAGAAAACATGCCAGAGTCCAAAACATAGTCCTTCATTAAGAAGACTGCTACACAAACACACCAACCCACGCAAAACAAGAGTTTTGCACGAGTAACACACAAGGTCATTCTGAGTGTTTTTGAGTTTGATCAACTTGAGCATTTTTTATGAGGTCTGTACAAGCACTTAAGCTAAGACATATTGTTTGCTTGAGAAGCAGTGATGACCATCAGAAGATGAGGGCAGTGGCATTCATTCAATAGCTGTCATAGAAAAATGGTAAGAACAAAAAGAACAAAGCAGACATTTGAACCTTAACTTGAAGGAATAAATGATCCAAAATCCTCCTAAGCACAAAGAACCTTCAAATGACAGGCCTTGAAGTGCTCTTAGTTCAACAGTTAGTTTGGTTTATAAATGTGATGTTTTTGCCGCTTTTACAGTTTCACTTTAAACTCTGATGCATCTCTAATACGTGTTCACTGCCAGTGATCTGCATTAACCTTGAACTTAAATTGATGTGCTTCAGCATTTCCGTCAGCTTGTTCTTAAAACGTCTCGGGGAGGAATCTTTCTGTCGTTTTTGTACATTTACGAGTTAACAGGCAGAGCGATACGAGCTTTCTATCAACATTTCATTTTAAATAAAATTGTGACAACAAAAAAAAAAAAAAAAAAAAGACTTGTTTTATTTTAAGGCAGAGAGATGAAATACTTCTGGGGAAAAAAGGAACATCTGTGTGTGAGGAGCTTGTTTGCTTTAATTGCTTCATGTGTTACTTAGCATGGATTTATTCTTGCATTTCAGAATACAACGCCATCTGTTCCCCATGAAACTATTTACATGCTTTTGCTTAAACATCTATTAGATTTCCCAGCAAACAAAAAGCTGAAGTGTGATTTGATGAAAACAGTCCACAAAACAAGTTAGTTCTAGAGTTGGTGACATTTTCAATAGAGGGGGTGTTTTGAATTACTTCCTGATAGATGGAGCAGGACTGGTTCCAGTCATCCTTTCTCACTTGTCTTTAGTGTCACAAAATTCACAAAAATGGAAAGCTCAACTCAATATCATATTTGGAAAAGTTTTTTTGTTTTTTTGTTTTGATCTTTCATTGTTGAAATACCCAGATCATTTGAAGAAAAATCAGTTTGTTTTACCAATAAGATATGGAGGAAAGACATTATAAGATTCTTTTGGCCTCTTTTTTACATGAGCTCCTTCGTTCCAGTTCATTAACATTTTCAGCAGACTACATTCTGGCTAGCTTGGGAATAATTTTAACATTTTTTTTCTAAAAAGTATGTATCTACTGACAAAAATCTGAAGTAAATGCATGTTTTAGGTGAATCCTCATTATTCATTCTAACCAGCATTAAGTCCCTCTCTGATCATCTTGTGTTCAGTTGTGGTCTTTTAATCATGATTTTTCTATTTTTAGCCAAAATCAAAAAACCTGTGTCATTTTCCAGGACATAGTTTCTGCAGAGCAACAGAAGTTTGTTTAGAAATTCGCCTCTGAGTTGTGGTAGCAACAGTTGTTGCGGAGTTAGCCTGTCCCCATTTCCCTTCCTCCATTTTTTTTTTCCTCTGCTCCTGATTTACACCACTCAGGAATGCCTGTTGTATCTGGAAAAAAGAGTTTACAGAGATTGGAGTTTGGGTGAAAAACTGAGCTCTTCTAAGTAACAGAAGTTAGAGATTTGAAACACACCATGTACGCACCCAGGTTTTCAAGTATCAACTGTTTTAAAATCTCACTATTAGCTAGACATGAATTAGTACAGCTTTCCTCTGTTTTTTTCTTGTCACAGGATAACCTTATTGATGATATTAAGTTTCATGGTTTAATGAGGGTTTTTGTTAGGTTCAAAACCCAAACATTAGTAAATCTGCAAAGAAACACAA
>BSAI01000106.1:13049959-13074042 GCA_036245035.1 Adrianichthys oophorus | reverse complement strand
GAGTAACTAAAGAAAACAGAATAATAAAAATCATAAAATCTCTAACAGTTTTTCATATGTTAAAGCTGCTGTTTAAACAATTTAAACAAAGTAAAAATATTGATTTTTAGCGCAACAGATAATAAATGAGCAAAAAAAGTATTTTTGAGGATTTTTAAAATAAAGATATGAGGATCATTTTAAACTTTTGTCTTTATCTCATCCACCTCATAGATTAAATCATGTTCAAACTGCTCTGATTTGAGTATTGTTAGTGTTTTTATCAAGTTTTCTCAGGAAAGTCCTGATCTCTGATGGAGAGTTGCTTCATCAGTGCATCCCAATAAAACTGGGAGGATTTTGGGAGGATCATAACCTGCCTCGTTCACTTCACTCTCCCACTTAATTACTCCTTCCTCACAATGCCTCGGGCCAGTGTGTGAGTAGCTGTGGACTTAGTTGGATGCAGCGTCACAAAAGACTTCAAGGATGGATGGTCCTGAGTTGTTAAAGCTGCTCGGTCAATTAAAACCCTTTCCACCGCTTTCCTTTCACTCCTGCCCGATCACAATCTCCCTTTCATGTTTTTTTCCAAAAATGTTTTGTTTTTTCTTCTTTATATTTGCCTCCTTTTTACCTCAGGTCATCCTTCAGTAATTTTAGAGCTTCAAACTTAAAATGTGCTTTTTTTCAAACTTTAAAATCTGTAATTTTTTTTACTTATTTGTTTTCAATAAAATAGACAAAAGTCCCCTATTCTTAAACAGCTGACAAATAGTTACTTGAGTTTTTTTGTTTATTCTAAAGCCCGCCTGAGGCTCATAACTGACAGATTTGTATGTGGGTCGATGAGACTGTTTCATCTAAAGACGCAGAGAAAGAACAGATCAGTCGGTGAGGTTCGGTGAAAGGTTCAGACTCAGTTTTGAAATAATTCAGATTGATTGAAAAATGGTCCACCTCATGATGAAAAAGCTTTTGCATGCCAGCGCAGCAGGAGGCGGCTTTGATGCGTCATTCCTGCTGTTATGGAATAAGTGAAGCATGACACACTTAAAAGCTAGAGGCAAGAAACTGATTCCAGCTTTTTACCCAGAGTCTGAGCTGATCGGCCTGCTTGCATGACTTAGTGACATGCTGTCATCTGTCTTCATCCATGTGTTTGTACAGAGGCGGCTAGAGCAGCCACAGACTCTACTATAGTAAAAGTACCTCTTAGTAAAGTAACTGATTTATTCTGGCCTGCAGCCGTCCTGGACTGCGACGACCAGATTATTTTTGCAATTCTACTTTTCACTGCGCCTTTGAGCAAAAACCATTAGTTTGAGGCATCTCTATAAAATTTTACACATATGCCACCAGGTTAAGTCTACAACCACCTTTGACCTCAGAAAGAGGCCACCATGTTGAATTTTCTTTTAAAAAAATCACCTTAGTATCTTCTACAAATGTAAACTTTTGCTCTATTGCCTCCTAACTCATTCAGCATCATTGGGAGGCTGCTTGGGAAAAGATGTAGATGGTAAATTTTGAATGGCGTAAATGTGGCAAAATCGCAAAACTGGCGTTCCCCTGTTGCTTGCAAATTTTTTTACTAAAATATTGTAATACATAGGTTTTATACATGTTTAATACATCAAACCTCATGAATTTGTCACATGCAGCTCTAACCAGGGTGGCTGGGGCAAAATGAAAGGGTACAACGTCCAACACCGCTCACGACTTTAACTGTTGTTTTTTCTAATTTGTTTGAGTGCTGCGGTGGAAGACTGGGTGGTTCCTGTCTACCTGATAAACAAAGAGAATGACATTTCATTAAGACAAACACAAAGTTTTGTCATTTCTAAAACAGCAGGTGTGCAGAGGTGCATCCTTTGACTGACATCTTCAGAGTGAGGAAACTGACATGTTTGATTGGGGCTTATCAAAATGTAGATTAAGCTGCGCCGCCTGGAGACAAAAAATGCAATGATAAAACTGAGACAGCTGCTTTTCTTTGTCACTTTACTAGATGTTCTGTGGGCCAATCGAATCTCTTTTGCATGTCAGGTGTAGTGAAAACATAAAACACTGTTTCATTCTGTCTCATCTGTGAGATAGGAAGACATTTATTAATGAAACTGATGAAAAGGAGCCAAGAAAACAGAAATAAAGTCAATGATCCACACAGCTACATTAATAAATGTAGTTACAGCATTTAAGTACTGGTCACATTTAGTTGCCAGACACATAAATCAGTTATTTCTGAACAGCTTGAACATGTCAGAGTAATCCTGATTTACCGTGTCATTAATCACTTAGTTAAGTCTTAGTCGCACCGGAGTGGTGGGACTCTGCTTCTCTGGTGTGTGTTGAAGTGTTGATAATTTTCCATTAAACCTGTGGGAAACCTAGTCGTTCGCTTTAGCAGGGAGATTTCCAAAAAAAAAAAAACCTGTTAATTTATTTCCTTAAAAAATATCAACGTTTTCATAGAAAAACTGCTCATTTCACTACTGAAGTGTCAGGATTTGACGATTCCTTGGGGATGGCAAAGCTGCATCAACTGTGGGGTGATGGCAGTTTTCCAAAAACGTGAAGGTTTTGACAAAATGTGGTTGAAATAAAAGCAAGTAACTGCCTCTCTTAGATGTCTAAGGTTATGAAGTTACATAATCTTATGAAAAAAATAAAACAAGATCTCAAATGCTCAGCCAGATCTTCTAATACGGGATGGTGAACACGTTTGTGTTCGGCGTTTGTGTCTCTGAGAGGCTGACAGTCCTTTGGACGCACTCTTCCAACAGAATTTCATTACATCCCTCAGTGTACATGCACAACAAACAAACTGACAGATTCCTGTTTTCTTTGCTCTCATCCCATCTCTGACCCCCCTCCCTGCTTGATGTTTAATTTCTTTCTCAACTCTGGATTTTTCATCTCCTCTCACTGTGACCTGTCTCCTTCCCCTCAGGTCTTTCTTCACCGTGTGGATTCCTATTGTCTTCTAATGGTCTTGTCTTCTCCCTGTTTCCCCATCTTGTCCCCTACAGCCAAGCCCAAGAACTCCGCGGATATCGTGACTGCCCAGGCCGGTACAAAGTCCGTGGTGGTGGCCCAGTGCGTGGCTGCAGACAGCAAGCCGGCAGCCACCATCAGCTGGATTTCCTCCGTTAGAGGCAATTATTCCATGAGCAACAAAACCGGGCCAGACGGCACGGTGACAGTACGCAGCGAATACCGGCTGGTTCCCACTGCAGACGACAACAACAAAGAGGTGACCTGCGTGGTCGACCAGAGGACGCAGGAGCGACAGTGGACTCAATCGCTCAAGCTTTCTGTGGAATGTAAGCACAAACACTCATCCCTGCGTCATCTGCACTGTTCAAACGGACGAATGCACTGGACCTTGAAAGTAAAACTGTGAAACAAGATCTTATGAACAAACCTACAACCAGGAGTAATGACCATTATATTCACCACAGAGTTAAATTACATGAATAAATCCAAAGAGGTTTAGAATGTCAGACAGAAATAAGAGCCTTCCAGTATTTACTTTGCGCTTGCAATAATAGCATCACCTGTCATGTGATACATTTTGGTAAAAAAAAACTTAGATAAGAAGCTTAAAATGACCAGAACTGTGTCTGTTAATCAATACATCTAAAATGACAAGCAGCCCTGTAAATTCTAGTTACAGCTGTTCATCGCACACCCTTGTTTGATTTTGCCCTGTAATTTATTATTCATTAACAGTGCAAAAGCAGGGCTTTGTTCATGATTAACTGCAGCATTCTTGTGGTTTATGGAGCCCACAGTTTCTCCTTAAACTGTAATCCCTAATTGTGACAAATAGCCAGAATATAATAAACTGCTTTTTTTTTAGCAGGTAAAATAAATGCTGATGTTAACGCCAAAGCCCGAACTCCATTAAAAAAGCCTGGAGTAATGACTTGTGAAAGGAGTTGAGAGAATTTGTTCCTAAACCCACATCTACACAAAACAGTGCAGCACTGCTTTGACTGAATCAAGAACAAATCAGCGCTTTGGGATGTTGATCTTTTCGTGTCACTTGTGTAACCTTCCTGTTATCTGCCTGCAGTGATGGAACAGATTAGCTTTGTCCATCCTTTTTTCTGTAATCTCCAGTTGATCAATGCAAACACACACATGCAGATTAAGATGCAGCACACACAGCCAAACAGACTGCTGGCAGAACTACTTCATACAAGATCACAGGACTCCTGGCTCGTGCTAAAGGAAAACATCTGCCTATCATTTGTGAGATAGTTATGTGTCTGTGAAGCAAAAAGAAAAAACTCCTACTTAAATAAATGGTTCCTCGTAAACATGAAACATTCAAAAAAAGCATTTATGTTTTGAACAGCTAATGCAGTCAGTATTACATTTATTTTGCTGTGACACCGCTAATCATTTAACATTGGATCATGGAGGAGAAAATTAACTATTTGTGCACGATCGAGGGACAAACCCCAGTCTTCATATGTCGAAATAGAGATGTGAAAGAAAAAGCCTGGAGCAAGACTGGAAAGGTTTGCACCACTTCGACATTTTGCACCAAGCTTCTTGTAGGTGGCGGACATGCGCTAGTAAACAAAATGAAAAAAAAAAGAAGAATCTCCTTCTGTATGTTGAAGAACCCACATATAGTGCATTCTTGAACGTGCATTGCATGCCCAGTGTGTTTGTATCTTTAGATATTTGTGCGCAGGTACAGGAGTGTGCTACATCCAGCAGTACGCACAAACCTCATGAATCTTGCTTCAGGATTTTCTTTTCTTTTTTCTTTTTTTATGTTTTAAAATAGATGCTACCCAAATGTTACAACCAAATCCGAGTCCCTGACTGGTCAAAGTTCAACTGGTTTAACTTCTAACTTGCATTTAATTGTGCTGTCATTTTGTACGCGGAGCTCAAAAACGGTCATAAAAACTTACAAGTGACGCATGAACGCGAGAGTTTTGAATGTGGTAGCGCACGTTTACATAGAACTTTTCATTTAAAGCTGACACTCACGCATTTCCAAGCCCACTGTGAATGCAGCTTTAGTTTTAAGAGGTTGAGAGGGACCATATCTCCTGTGTGGGACTCTTTTTGGAAGAAGTCGAACACTTTCACTCTCCCCTCCACCTTGGTCCCTCTTTTTCTCATTGCTTTGACAGTGTTCTCCCCCTCCTCTCTTTCTGCAGCATCTTTTCATGTTTCTAGATTTTCTTTTTGGTGTAAAACATGAAAGCAGAAAGCTACTAATCCTTTCTGCTTCTTTTAACTTCCTACACGTTCCACTGTGGGATGGAGTTCATCCTAACTGAGTGAGGAGTCTTGCGTCAGGGACATGCAGAGATTTCCCCATCTCACTGCCACTTTGATTTGGGGGGAAAATCTCTTAAAGTTACCAAATGTTTCTTTATTTTTAATGTTTATCTTTAGATACAGCGAGGTTCATTTGAGAAAACGTGTGTAATACAACATGCAGACAGACATCAATCAATCCGACATAATTACTTTCTTCATTCTTGCTGATGTCATTTCGCCTAACATTTCGATTTTTTTCACGTTTTGTGCCATATTTTTACACAGCAAAAACTGTGGCAAGAAGTTGGTGGAAGTATACAATTTTTGCTTTTATGATTCTAAACTATTTTCTAGACAGAAAAAAGCAAAAATGTTATCCTTCCAGTGTTTTTCAGTGACATTTCTTTGTCTTTTGTCATGTTTTGTGTCTTCCCCTGTAAGTCCCACCAGGTTCAGGTTGATAATCATCCACAGCTGATCACAGTTCAGTTCATTACCCTCAGTGCTTTTAAATATCTGGTTTTCAGCTCATCTGCTTTTAGATTTTTGTGTAATGTTTAGTTTTATTTGTTAAATATTTGCATTGCTATAAGTTCCTGACAATAAAGTAAAATGTTTATTTCAAATACTCTGTTTGGTCAGATCTCCATGAAAAGGATGCAGAGAGGACTGATAAACCTGATTTATTTGAAGGTTTTAGTTTGTGAAGCATTTCCTTAGCTATATTCTAACATAATTGCTGGTCATATGTGTGGATTAACTTTCTCTTGTGGTTTTAATGCACGCAAAACATCCACAACTTACCCCTTCAGTCAGATACTTTAGCTCTTTTATTCGTACCATGAGTTTAAATTGTTATTAATCCCATTGATTCACTTTTTTGTTTTTGAGCCTGTTAAGTTTATTTTAAGGTTAAGGTCAGATAATCAGCATAAAATATTAAAACATTTGATTTCACTCAGTTTTCTGTACATTCGACATGTTTTTTACATGTTACCTCAAATGCAAGTGCATTATTTAAATGGAACGGAGTGGAACATCTTGCAGGTTTTTAATGTCAGGCTGTGTAAGAATGTAGCCTTTTAATGTTTTACTTCTAAAAAATTGATTTAATTTAATGGCAGAAACAAAAGAAAAAGTCTTTTTTTTATTTTTTTTTTTTATGCAATGTGTCTTGTACAATTTTTTTTTCCAGACCCCCCGTCTGTCTCCATCTCTGGGTACGACCACAACTGGTACGTTGGCCTCTCAAACGTAGAGCTGATCTGCCAGGTCAACGCTAACCCGCCGCCCACCGCCATTACCTGGAAATCGTAAGGTTTTTCCCTTCTGTTGTCCAAAAAATTCAGAGAAAGTCTTTCTACCAGCAACAGTTTTACAGCAGGTGTAATGTACCATTGATCCTTTGTTTTGCTGGTTTAGTAGGAAGTTTTCTGACTTCCCCTGGAATAGCTGGCAGAGACGTGTTCAGGTTATATTTCACATTTGCACCACCAGGAACTACACTTTTTTTATTATTCACTGTGTTCAGTCCTATTGCTTTTTTTAATGAGAGCATTTATTGTATTAGCGTCTCATAAAGACAAACTATGATTTATCTTATATAAAAATAATAATTTTATTGCTCTTTCCTGCTCTCTTTCCTTCCTTTTCTTTGAGCAAAATGTTGCTGTTCTACACATAATGTATCAGAGTAAATTTCTCCTCTGCGAGATCAATAAACAATGATTAAATCTGATCTAGTCTGCTTATAACTAATAAGAAATTGACCCTTTCTTTTCAAAAAATTCAAAGTTTTAGTTTTTTTTTTATATTTTGTTTTGAACAAAAGGAAAGATTATAAAAAATATATATATAAAAAAAAAGAAACTGAAAAATCCTTTGGTCATACAGTAAGTATTGAGCCCCTTTGCTGTGACACTCATTCTTTTTCAAAGGATTCCAGCTGTGTTTAATTACACTGATTGGACTTGCTTAGGAAAGCCACACACCTGTCTGCAGAAGACCATAGAGCTCACAGTGCATGTCAGAGCATGTGAGAATCAGGAGTTGGAAGGAACTCGCGGAGCTCAGAGACAGAATTGTGACAAGGCACAGTTACAGAGGAATTTCTACAGCACTCCAGGTTCCTTAGAGCCCAGTGACCTCCTCAATCAATAAATAAAATAAAATGAACTTCCTTGAATTTGGCAAATGGCTGCCATTATGCAAGTAGTAACACATTTAAAGGGGGTTGCATTCTTTTTATAAACATTTTTTGGGGAAAAAAAGCCATTTTCTAAATGTAATCCAAACATACTGATTTTCGTTCTTGTCTCCAGGGCTTCTGGTCCTTTGCCTGACTCAGTTGTGGTGGCAAACGACAAGCTGACTATAAGGAAGGTGGATGATGCTGTCAACACCACCTTTATCTGTGAGGTCAAGAACAAGCATGGAGCGAACAGTCACCGCATCAACATATTTGTCAACGGTGAGTCTTTTAAAGCACCGACAGCCCACGCTCTGCACGTGTGCAGTGTTAAGCAACGGCAAGTTGCATGAACATCCAGAGGTGAGGCGGCTCAGTGCCTCTTCAGATGTGTGCTCACACACATGCAGGTGGCATCATGCTGACGTTATTCTATTTGATCGTGCAAAATTGCAATTCCCTCTTAACACAACAGCACACACAGTAAACACACATGCAGTCCAAATTCCATCTCCACCACGCTGATGCATTCATGCATGCACAGAAATTCCATTTTTTTTTCTCTCTGAAACGCACATGCTGGGATCAGGGCTGATGCAAGAGCTTCGGGGACGCTGGTCTCTCCATCTTCACGGTGTCTTTTATTGTTTGTCTCCTCACTGGGACCTGGTGGAGGGTGTTGATTGAGCCTTTCCCCACAGCAGGGCCAAATAGCAGCACAAAAGGGGCCAGTGACTTCAGATTGAAACATTCTCCTGGAAATGGGGTTCAGGCCACCACAATGATATGGCTGCATCACGGCTGGACATGAATTGCGGCTCACAATTTGGAGAATTGGCTCTTATTAGGCAGTTTTGGCCCTGCGGTGGACAAATCAGCGTTAGGAGTGTTCATGGAGCTCCAAATTATTCTAAAGTGTTCAAGTTGGTGTGAGCCAGTTTGCAGAGCTTTCTGTTGCTTCAACTCTTTTAACTTTTCCTGTCATAGCAGCCACAACAGTTTTTACTAACCTGGTCTCACTCCTGCTTTTCTCTGTCTTTTTTGTCTTTGAAGTCCTCTTTTCGCTCCATAGCACCCCTTTCACACAGTGACAGATTTTTTATTTTTTTTTTAGTCAGGAAACGGGTTGAAGAACTTCTCTGAAAAGAAAAACAGCACATTGTGCGCCGTCTCGTTGCCCTCACACAGATCTAAAGGTACCTCATCGAGGGCACATAAGTAGTGTGGAAAACTTTGACTCACCCACAGCGTAACAAAGGCACATCAGTTGGGTCTTGATTTGTGTGAAAAGGGATTATAATCATGGGGGATTGCAGTCCTAATCTTTCTGATGGGGTCTTACTCTTGTGCTTTGGTCCTGCAGTGATCATGCATCTGTTGCCATTGTGTTTGTTCAGGACTTTTCTCTTCTGGTGCTCTCACCGCTGCACATTTTTCTCATGGGGGAGCACACATTGACATGCCTGAAAAAAAGCAGGTTGTTAGAACTTCAGATTTCCTTCCTATAGTTCTTTTTTTTTTTATGATCCTGCCTTTTAATGCATGTTTTATTTTATGAGAAATAAATAGCATTTTAAGCCTCCAAGTAAAAAAAAAAAAAAAAAAAACACCTTTTCATGCAAGAAAAAAAGCTAAAAATCAACATTTCGAAAAACCGTGGGAAATCGGAGCTGGCAATTTGAATTGTTTTTAAGGGAAAACAAAAGGTCTTTGTAGCCAGCCGTGTTGTGAGTGTGGGAGGTTCACAAGTGGTTAAGCTGCTACTGTTCCTGCTGGAAGCCAAGTGTAGTCACCGACTCAAAGTATCAAGGAGGGTATGCTTTCCCCATCAAGCGCACACACGCATGCACAAAACACAAGGCTTAACCCACCGAAATCCCTCACAAACGCATGTAAAACCTCCACCAAGTCCACACACATGCTTCAAGGACTTAACACGCACACACTCATTTTTTCCATCTTCGTAAGTACCTGAGATCAAGGCCAGACTGTGATTTATCCTCCTCCGTTTTTTTACGTGTCCTTCATGGTTTGCTTGAGTTGTGCTGCATTCTAACAACATCATGGGTGTAAAGTAAAATGGTGGATCTCACAGGCGGTGAGTGCTGGAAGTCACACTGATGCACTGTGAGCTGACAGGATGCTTTACTCAACACGAAATGGCCTTTTAGCTCTTACTTCAGTCCAAAGTGACTTTCCACAACTAGAAAGAGGAACTGCAGCAATAGATACGTGTGAGGATGTAGACTTGCACACAAGTCTCCTTCAGCAAGCTGTGTCTGCCTTGTGGCTTTGCTTTTACAAAACGCAGAGAAAGATTAGAAAAAGAAGACATATGTAAGTTTGATCAATTTTAGCTGCAGAGTAAAAACAACATTATTGGGTCCCTTTTTTAACCTGCCAAACTGACCAAATGAGACAAATTTCCAGTGTCAAAATGATTCAACTGAGATCAGATCATCAAATAATCAAAGACGTTTCAAAGTCATGCTTTTACAAACTTTAGAAAAAGAGCTGGTAGAAAAATATAAATTAGTATTGGGAAGATGACATACACGATTTGATAGGCTGGGATCAATTATGTATTGTTTTGTTTAGCAATAAAGGTCATCCAAGCAAAAGTTACACAGTTCTTGGTATTTTTACATCATAGATGTAGTGGGTCCTGCTTGTAAACATTGCACCTCAAGGTAAACTGACTAGCTTCTGCAAAAAAGATTTTTAAAGATTTTTTTTTTAACCACTGTTGTATATTTTAGCATGTTGTTATTGTTTCAATCTTGGATTGTACTTAATTTTGCATCATGAGATTCCTTCAGATTTGTTGTGTTTGCACAGACTTTTTCATATGGTGAAGTAAATTTTGTATGCTTGAACTTTTCTGTTCTATTCTGGGGAAGTGAGGGGATTTTTCAAAATTATTTTTTGGAACTAATTCTGCTTCCTCTGCAGTGTTTCTGAAAGCTCTGGCTGATGTCTTTTTTAACAGAATCTGTGGTTTCTTGGAAATGACCAATATTGAAGTGAAGCAGAGTTTGCACGCTGCGTCTTCTTTTGAAAGTCTAGCAGACTCTTGTCAGCCTTCCTGCATGCTTGACCCTTTTTTGGAAGTTGATGTGTTTTATCCACTGAAGCGTGGCGGAGCAGACTGAACATGAGGTGCAGCAGCTTGAGGTGTTGTTGCTGAAACATTTGTGAAACGTGATGCTGCATTTCTGAAGTGACTACACGCAGTGTCAAGTACAACTCTGTCCAAACCAGGCATTATTTAGAAGACAATAAAAAACATTATTTAGATTAGAACAGAATAAATGAGGGCTTTTTAACCTCTTTGTACTTTGCTTCTGTCAACGTATGGCCTAATTTTCCAGAATAATTCCATTCATTAAAGTCCCATTTTGATGTCATCTTGTAGGACATAGTTTCTGTACAGCAGCAGTAGTTCATCAGAAATTAACCTCAGAGTTGTTGGTGCAGAGTAAGCTCCCCCCTTCCTATGATCTATCTGTTTACACGCTCGCCCGCCAGCTTACAGCCCCTCACAACCCCAACCTTACATTTCCTGTGCAACAAAAATGGCGAGCGACATTGAAGTTATCGGAATGGACCGGAGCAGGGAGCTTGTGGCTTGCTGTAGTAGCTTCTGCATCACACTTAGAGGGGCCATACCATGATTTTTTTTTTAGCCTTTCAGAGTAAATCTATATTACCTTTGGAACACTTAAAAAGCAAATTATTTATGAAATACGAGTTATTTTTGTGAACTGGGTGTGTCCGCGCATGCAAACATGTGTATATTGGGCATAAACAATGAAGGTTTTCCCGCATCACGGTTAGCTCTGCAGAGAAAGTGTTTTTGTGTGTGTGTGTTAGCCTGGTGGCGGTGCTGGCAGAGCAGACTCTTCGTGAAAGGGGCTGTTCTCAATCTATGACATCAGCGCGTGGGAACCTGCTTGTTTTTCTAGCTAGGGGAGGGGCTGCTGCAGAGAGCACAGGTTTTTAGAGGATTACTCAGAAATGTGTGAACGGATCAAAATACTGCTTTGAGGTTGTTTATAGTGAGGAATCAACAGTATAATACACTTAAAAGCTCAAAAAGTTGGTTTTTCAAAGTATGGCCCCATTAAAACGTTTTCCAATGGCATTTTTTCATCTGCTCCTGACCTACAGGGATTTGAAAAAACTAATATCCAGAAATGCAATCTTAAACTTATTTAATATTTGTGTGTGTGTATGTATATGTCCTCCATCATAAGAAAATGACACCAGAACATGTTAAAAGCAGCAAAAACATGTTTTTTTTCATGGGGAACAGGTCTTTAAAGACTTTAAAAATGAAAAAAAAGCTAAACTGAATAAACTCCTATTGATTTCAAAAGCAGGTAAACCCCAGACTGAAAGTAAATGCTGAAACTCCCTCCAAGCTCGTCATGGACCTCACAGCCAAATCACTGTTTTTGCTTCTCTGGCCAAATTTAAAGAGAAGCCTCTCTGGAAATCTCCCAACTCTCCAGATGGCCAGTCTGTCACTGTTAGTAAATTGCAACAAAGAGAGCACTCGATTCACCTTTGTGAAAGTAGTTACAGAGTAAATCCTAACCCTCAAATAAAACTTAAGCACACGTGAACTTAAGCTGAGGTGCTAAACCCTACAAAGGAGTTTTGTCAAAATGATGTTCAAGTGCCCAAAACTTTCAACTCCAAACACTGAATGTAATCACATGAACGATTTAGTGAGAGTAATTGCCTCCAGCTAGGATTGTTGAATCTTACTCGGATCGCCAGGGCCATCCCCACTTACAGTGTCAGATTTGTTGTGACTTCAGTGAAATTTCTCAGACTGCAGTGAAGATCAAACACATTTTAAAGGAAAAGTGGCTGAGTGGTACTGATAGTTCAACTTTTCTGTCTCTGCAGTGATGCTCTCTGGGAAGTCATCTGCCGTACTATGTGCGGATGGAGCCAATTACCTCAGAACAAAATGCCTTTTGTTGAAAGAAATCGTTACAGTTCAGCTTTTCACAAGGAAATCTCTGTTTTTAAAAGGTCAACATAGTTATCTGCTGCTGCAGAGGGTGCTGTCCAATCAAAACCATCAGGGTTTCTCATGCCTTCATACAGCTAATCTGTGTTGGATTAAAAAAGTGAGATTAGTTGAGTGACTTTTAGTTGGCATTTGATTTTTACAGTGCATGGACTCATGGTTTGGCTTTTCTTTGGACTTTCTACAACACTACTGACTACAAATGTTTGATCTGGATATGCTGCTTTAAATGTCTCCATGTTTGGATCCAGCTGTTTGTCATGCAAAAGCTTCCCCATTACAACTCCCGCACTCGCCATTAAGTGTTGTGATTAACGCTATTCCCAGCCTCCCAACGTGAGTCTGAAACTTTGAGGCAGAAAAAGCCTTCAGCTCTTAAAAATAAGCTGTTTAACCCCACCCCATGTACTTTAAGTTCTAAGGCTCAACACCCCCTTTCCAATTTTCCTGCTGAGAACGGTTACCGGCTCCTCTGTGTTCCTTCACACGGCAGATGAAAGTGTTCCACTGACTGGTATTTCTGCCTGCGTCAGAAGCCATGCTTCCATTCAGTCTATACAAGATCCAGAACTTTGAAGAGTTGGATGAGGACAGTGAGCAGGGATGCATGGTGGAAAACAACGGGCTACTGGAAAGAGTGAGGGGAAGAAAGATGGGATGGTGTGGAGCGTGAGGAGTGTCTGTTCTCCCAGCTCGAGGTCTCAGGAGCTAATGCTCCTGTAAAACTTCTGGAGTATGTAGTGTTCTGCTGAAGACAGTAGTGTCCACTGCACCAAGCTTCCTCTCAGCTCCTGCAACCCCACCCTGAACCCCATCAATCAACATGAACATGTAAGCTTTACACACTTGCTGGGTTGCCTTGGCGCCAGCTGGATCTGCCCAGGGAGGCGTGCAGAGTTAAAGAGCAAGTTGGCATAAAAAAAAAAAAAAAAGATTGAAGTTGGGGGCGATATGAGGTGGAGTGGGCAGCGGAATAAAGAAAGAGATTGCAGAGAGGCTGAAAGGCGAGATAAAGGCGAAAGTTAGGCGGTTGTTGGGGGCGAAAGAGCAAAACTGGACAGAAGGTCCTCCAAAACCACAGATGACTTCTGGTCTAAGAGTGAACTGTGACCCCACTCTGTCCTCCCACTCTGTGCCCATCACTCTCCCCCCTTCAAAAAGAAAGTAATTTTCATGGGGAGTCCAGCTGGCACTGGGCTGGAGGCTGTTTAAACACACACACACACAAACACACACACTACTGTGCATTCACACCCTTCTACACTCTGAAACATACAATCACATCTATATGGACTAGTGGAGAGACATTTCCTGGATAGCCTGCAGCAAGTGAGAGCTCTCTGCTGCAAAGACACATAGTCACTTTGAAGAAACACTTGCACAAACTGAACCCTGCAGCTCTGTGCATAAGATAATCAGATGATCAAGCCAGGGGGGGGATTTCTGGCTCCAAGGCTGCGTGACATAAAGCCGTAATTAACCTTTGTACAAGCTTGATGAAGCATAGATTACATGCATGGTGATGGAGAAGTCATGAAGACTCCTTCAGTTTTTTACTATTCAAATACTTGATGTTCCAAAGAAAGATTTAGTATTTAAAACAGAGAAATTTTATACTTCATCAAACACTTCCAAAACTTTACAGACCCACTCCAATGAAAATGGTCTTTTGAACATTTTTCATGATGGAGGACGTATATAAAGAAAATTAAGCTTAAAATTGCAGTTCTGTGTTTTTCTTCACTGCGAATCAGGAGCAGACAAAAAAAAGCTGTTGGAAAAAGTGGTGTTGCAGGTGCTACAGTCGGCAGGCTACAAGCTCCATTCTGATGCATCCACTTGCAGACAAATAGATCCATGTTCGTCTTTGTTTTCCCCCTATGAACTCCCATCTGGCTCTAAACTGTACGACTGGATAGTTCCAATATTGCTCGCCACATTTGTAGCACCACTATTGTTATGTTGGAGTTGGAAGAGGCTGTAAGCTAGTGGGAGATGATGTAAACAGGTGGATGATGGGAAATGAGGAAGGACTTACTCCACGCCAACAGTCCCACCCGCAACTGTCCTAAATCCTAATCCTATCTTAAATAAGACCACTGGGGATGCTTTTAAAAAGATCAAAAGATGATTGGGACTTTAAGAAGTTGTCTCTGCTTCACGATATTGCTTTTCATAAAGCTACTCTTTTATGCTGTTGAGTGTCTTTGGGGGGCTTGAACCTGTCCCAGCTGTCTTTACGGCAGCCTGGCCAGGTCAGCAGTTCATCCAAGAGCCAGACTGAGAAAATCAACTATGCATGATTATTCATAGCTACCGTTTGCAGCCAGGATTCAAACAAGCAACACTTTGTGCTGTGAGCCAAAGCAATGCGAACATCCTGCAGAGCAAAAACAAAAGTCCCAACCACAAAGCACTTTTGTGATGTCAGAAACCCATGAAGACCTCATGTGTGGCACATGTTGCCAAAGAGGTGTAAGCTAGTCTTCAGTCAGAACTGAGTCTCTGTTATGCACATGCATTAGAGCGGCAGCCTTAGCTGAGACGTGCATGTCTGCCGAACTTCCTCTGCTTCCGTGGTAACGAGCTGTAAATTGCTGCACGACAAAATTCTCATTTAATCTTCATGTTTTGATGAGCTGATTCACTCTCCTCCGCTCTGGGTCGGCAGCCATAAAACGGTAGCATCTGGTGGAATAGCACGCAGTCCTGCTGAACATCACAGTGATGAACTCTAGCATGTGTATACTTAAATCAAATTCTGGTTTATGCTTTGGGTTATTTATGCTGTAAGCAAACTTCCATTGCAGACTAGCACGATACATTTGTTAAACTTTGCTTTGTCTCCAGGGAGATTGTCCCAACAGATCTTTTAATATTGTGTTATTTTATTTATTCACATTTTAAAAATGTAGAAAGGCATGCTGATTCTTTGTTGTAACCACATCATTATTGTTAGTTTCCTTGCTATCTTGACTTAAATATTGCAGATTCACTTGTTTAAGTGGAAATTTGTTCTGTAGAAAACAACAAAAACAAGCAGCGCCGTCAGTGGGATCCAGCATGATGTCCGGCTCATCAGCCATCAATGTCTGCAGGTCTGTCAGGTTCATTGTTTGTGCAGATTGAAAAAAGAGGGACCTCAGATGGAAAGACGTGTCATTTGCAGCGAGCAGCACTTTAGTAAAACAAAACAAAGTTTAAAATTAAAGAGGCAGCAAAACAACAACCTTAAAAATCCAATCAAAAAGTGAAGTGATGATCAAAATGATCTGAAAATTGACAGATTATTCTGAAGAGACAACAAAACAAGGCCTGATTTAGTTTTTACTCTTTTATTCATTTAGCATTATTTACACCAGTTCACAGTAAAAAACATCTCTGGATTGAAGAGGGTCATCAAGCTGTCACCAGGTGCTGAAGTAGGCCGGAGACATTGAGTCTGAGTGAACCACCTTCCTTGTCAACGCTATTTGCAACTGTGACCAGAAGGTCTGTGGTGCCTGTCAAGGCGGCAAACCACGAACCTGGAGGTGGTCGCTGCCACTGTTGACTCTCGACTAAGGACATTGAGAGGTTAAAAGATAACTTTAAGGATGTCATGTATTCCAACAAATCATTTTCCGCTGAGAAAGCAGAGGCTGAAGACAGCCGTGGGCCTGTCAACCACTTTAACTGAGTCACTGAGGTGGTCAGAAGTCTTATTGGTGGACGACAACAAGGACTGATGAGTATCTTAGGTCTCCAGATGTTGTGAGGTTGTCTTGGGCAACATGTCTTTGTGTGATCCTTGGGGACAGTACACCTGGACTGGTGACCAGGGTGGTGGTCTTTCTTTTTCTCCAAGACAGATGCTTGGAGGATGGGCTCCAACTATTGGAGACCTCAAAGGAGATTGAATGATGCCAGTTGAGGTGGCTCAGGTATCCCTTTTGGATGCCTCCTTGTTTTCTCCCTCAGGAGGGATTCTGGTCATCTCCCACTGGAGGGAGTCCCCAGGGAAGAGCCAAAATGCATTGGAGGAACTGTCTCTTTCCTGGGCTGGGAATGCCTTGGATATTCCCATAGATCTGAGGGAAGTTCTTGTGTAAAGGGAGCTGGCCTTGACTATAATTCTTATACAAATAGAGGTTTCATTTTATGAAGGTTAGGAGACTGTCTGCCTTCTGAGCAACAACAGAGAAGGTTTAAAAAATCCCACTGGGCTTCTCCTAATTTGTTGCAGCCTTGTTGTCTGATCTTTGCTGAAAGAAAATGTTGAATACATGCAGTTTTGTCAATATTAAAAAATGTTTTAAAGAAATGAAAAAATGTTTTTATGTTTTGAGACACTGGTTTCCTTGTTGGTTAGTGATCTCTTGCCAGTTTTGGTTTTCTGAATCCAAAACTCCTCACAAAGAAAAAAACAAAATCTATAAATTCAGTGAACAGACTCTCTTCTAAAACAGTATTGTAAAATAAGAACTTAGACTGACTCTGAGGAATCATCTTTTTTTTTCTGATAATGCAAGCAAATCTCTGTTAAATATCCAGAAGCGACAACTGCAGCTACGCTGTTGGCCCCTTTTAGTGCTGGGGCCTTGGCCACACAGGGGGGGACATCTGTCATGATGATAAGAGCCCTCCAAACGGGCTTCTGGGTTGCGGCTTATCTCAGACAGAAGCACACGTAGACGAATTAGACTGGAGTGCGTCGTCTTTTGGATGAAGAGTGGAGGTTGAGGAGGTTCACTTTTTGTCCTCGTATCACTGGATGCACAACAGCAGCAACTTCATAACAGCGAACACACACATTTGATTAGCACAGCAATGTGTCAACTCTAGCCTCAGCACTTTTCCCACAGTCATTGCTTGTTTTCTTAGATTTATCAAGTTTTTTTATGCACACACAACAGAAAACCCACATACAGAAAACATCAATTTATCTTTTAAGTGTTCATTCACCCATAATTGATTGCAGTCTTTTGGTTTATTAACAAAAGCTTAAAGCTCTTGTTGATCTCTTCTTACCGCTGAAGAGGATGCTGCTTGAGAGCAATGTTGCTTCTATTAGAAACCCATTTAATCAATCTCTGGTCCCACTGGTCACGCTATGAGGAGTTCCAGTATCTCACCATCAGTGATGCTCCACTTCATAGCAAGAGGGATCCTCTTCTCTTCTGCTTCTTTGTGTGAGAAGAGGCAGAAGTTGAACTCATTTACTTTACACAGGAGGTGTATCTGTTTAGATTATCCCTGCAGGGTCATCATATCAAATCACAACATAGTTTGCAAGTCATGTGATTTGGCTTCAGCTTTAGGTTTGATACTCAGCAATTACCTGAACTTGGGACTGTCACAGGGATCCACTAAAAAAGCTCCCCCATCCATGGGGCTGCTGTGTTTCAGAACATCTGGTTGTCCGGTTCATCTACCATCTAAGTCTTAACCATTGACTGTATATAGAGAACTGGACAGAGCAACCCTTCCCCCTCGTGTCCCATATTGCAAGGTCCCAAAAAGCCAAAATCTCAGAGAAATTGAGAAATACACAACTATTACTCAGTAAATAGATTTGTTAGAATAACCATTCGTGCTCTACCTTTTTTTTTTTTATATACATGTTCTTGATAATCTTTTTTTTTCCACGATATTTTTGCTGTACTGCAAGTTATTCAAGTTATAAATTGACCAATCAGGTGCTTCATTAATAGTAGGTGGTCTCACATCGAACGTTTGAAAGTGTTTAATTGACAGATTCTCCTGAGCCCGCTTTAACTTATAGGAAATAACCTTACATCACCAACATGGAACATAATCCTGTGTCATATTATAGGCAGCTTTTTTACACTCAGTTCAAACTCTGCTTTGACATGAAGTAGCTGGTGTAAAATGTAGACTAAGACTGACACGGACCAATCACAGCTTACTGAGGATGTCTGCTTCCAACATGGCGATGGACATGTCGTGGAAAAATTGGGACTGAATTGAATTCATTTGGTTGGAACCGGAAGAAAGTCATTTTCTTTGGGTGATGTAATATAAATACAATTTTTTTTTTTTTTTTAATCCAATACATCAAAATGGATAATGGATTAAAGTTAATTCTGGATTATTATGTGGAAATTCTCTAAGTTTCATGGCTCGCATGATTTCTAAAAAGTAGACGATGTGCTGAACGTGGCTCTGCACTCAAAACAAGACTCTATATTTGCTGGGAATCATAGGAGTTTAACTTATAGGAAATAACCTTACATCACCAACATGGAACACAATCCTGTGTCATATTATAGGCAGCTTTTTTACACTCAGTGCAAACTCTGCTTTGACATGAAGTAGCTGGTGTTAAGAATTGTAATTGATTACGGATTTATTTTCTGCGACACAAGAGTTTCTCCTTACAGGTTGGTGGATTTGAATTCATTGTCTGTTCATTTGACTTAAAATACTGTTTATCTCGAACCGTGACATATCGGTTGAAGAAATGCCATGCCAGGAATGGGATTCTTTAAAAGTGTAACATGATTTATACAAACTGAAAATTTAATTGGAATTTTAAATTGACTCGTGAAAGTCTGCAAAGACCAGCGGTGTGTTTTCTTTGTAATATTTCTCAATGACGGCCTTTCACTCATAAGAACTAATTTAAATGCAGTTTTGCACTCACTGTTTTTTGTGTTGAAATATCACATTTTCATGGGTATGCTGATAAAAGAATAGTCTCAAATCTATTGCTGCTACACCAGGGGCAGATTTATAATCACACCATGAAAAAAATAAAATTCAATTCACAAAAAGAAATTTCAGGAAGGTGTTTAAAGGTCATAATCTGATCCTGAGAGTTAGGATTTCACCTTAACATTTAGCCCAAGGTCAATTTAAATGGAATAAATTTAAAGGAAGACTTTGGGTAACTTCTGTTTTCTGAGGTAGAAGTGAGGCCTGATTAGATTCACACCTCGATTTGATTGAAAGTTGTTCTCAACCATAATGGTTGTGTTTTTTTTTTTTAAATGTACGACAAAAGCAAATTTAGACTTTTCCCAAGGATAGAAGAAGAAAAAAGAAAAGCTTCAGAAGGATAAACTTGATAGATTTGAAAGGTACGGAGGGCAAAGACCTGTTGGGCTGTTTCCAGGAACCTGAGCCAAAAGTTGGACTTTTATTTCCTGTTGGCTCAGGTCCTTTTGTAGTAAAACAAGGTTGTGAAGTCTAATAATTTAAGTAAGATGCTTTAAAGGTCAAAAATGGGGAGTTTTTCCGTGAGTAGCCTGAGGTAAAACACAACTTCGATTGAAAGAACCAGAGCCAGGTGCACGCATGCAAGAGAGTTTACTCTTAAAGCTCTGTTTTGAAATGACGTGTTTGCCAATAACGGCAAACTGTAGATCATCGTACATGAGTCTGGACAGTGTTTGGTTTCCACTCTATCAAAGTCAGAATTGGGTTTTATTTTAAACCGATGACACCGAGTTCTGATGAGAAGAGCTTCAGTATAGTTTTTTAAATCCTAAAACTTTCCAAATGTCCCTCTAAAAATAAGTCAGAAATCTTAAAATTCAAAAAAAGTTCTTTGAAAAAACAAATAACAATAATCGTACCGTAATAATCTGCCAGTGGGGTAAGAAAAATGGTCTTACCAGGAATTTAAAAAAAAAATCTTGTTACTAAGACATATTATCTTAAACTAAGCCATTTAAAAAGTTTTTCAATAAGATGAGTTTTCTTGCAAGAAAGGCATTTTTTAAGGCAGTTTGTCCCAAAACAGGGGTATTTTTACTTTAAAATTCAGTTTTGTATGTTTCAAATACTTTTTTTCAAAGTGTTTATTTTGAGACACTTTTTACATTTTTTTAGTGAATTCATTATGAGTGAAGACATGTCACAATGTCAGAACCTTTATATTCCTCCTGTATTGC
The DNA here is from genome assembly GCA_036245035.1 of Adrianichthys oophorus. Classification (NCBI taxonomy): domain Eukaryota; kingdom Metazoa; phylum Chordata; class Actinopteri; order Beloniformes; family Adrianichthyidae; genus Adrianichthys; species Adrianichthys oophorus. The sequence goes on along the minus strand of BSAI01000106.1, from coordinate 13,053,638 downwards.
TCAGAATACCAGCAGCTCATTTGACCCAGGAAGTCACTGTCACACCAGAAAGTTGGATGTTTCTCTGTGCATGACAGTAACTGACTTGATTTGCCATCTTCAGACCAAAATATCTGGTATTACAAATGAATGAAATTTCACATAGCAGCAAAACTGCAGATACACTGATCATGTTCAGTCCCAAACTTTCCCACTGAAATCTGTGGAAAAACTATAATGGGAAAGAAAAACATTATAGATCCTCTCTAAATCCTAGGTTAGTATGGAAACATGATGGTCCTGCAAGCTCTGTGGAAGATTGACAGACCATCTGCCACCATGAAAGGCTCAACAGTCAAGGAAGGATGCAACACAATTCGGGTTGTCTGGCGATTTTTGGACTGAAGAAAACATGCTTGTTAATATTTTATTGTATCTTTCGCAGCAGTATCTTCTAAATGATACATACCCGGACCTCCGGCACCTGAGGAAGCATCCAATCCAAGAAATCCAAGATTTGTCTTTCTGTTTTTAAACTGGTTGCAAAAACCGCAGTTCTTCAAGAATTTCGACTGTTGCTACTTTTTATTGAGTTTGATTTTTTTGAGTCACACACACATAAGTGACCTCCAAACTGCCACAAAAGATATTGTCAGAGGAATAGATTTACTATTGGCATGGATGGCTTTTCACTAAAATGCTTGGAGAGCTTGCACAAACTCTAAAATAAGAAATGTCTGTTTTTCAGTGTTTTGTGCTTAAATATTGCATGTTTGGGGGTCCGCCTGGTTCACACAGTGAGGATTCAACCCTTTCCCACTTACTCCTCTGGTTCTGAAATGCAAACTCACTGACAGAGAGCAGCCAAGGCACTGCTGGTTTCAATCAGAGTGAGGTTGTGTGTTTCTTTGAATACACAAATGAGAGAACGTTTTGTACCATCATAGCTTACTGTGCCCAACTCCGCTGGGCTTAAGTCTTCCATTTCCTTTTGCAGTGGTTTTCTGAATCTGTCTTCCAAAGCCAGACTCCCCCAGCAGTCGGGCTTCAGCATCATTACATGTAATAGTTCACTGCTGGTCCACATTTCCAAACACCTTTATATAATCAAGCTAGTTGTACATCTGTGAATGTGTTTCCCTTACAAACCCACATGCTGTGTTTTACATGCACAAACGCGCGTTGCAGCCATGTGCCGACCCTGCTTTTGCACGCAGATCTGCTTTGCTGTGCTCACATTTGGCATTGGACTCATGCACAGGCTCATTCTTCACTGGAGCTGCAGGGTCAGTGGTTCGTTGTGTTCTGCGTAGCTGAGGTTTGGCGAGGGAGCGCCTCATGATTACCTCTGTGCTTCTGCTACTACTTTCCATTTCGGTGTCAAAGACCCTGAGCCAAACTTTGCCTCTTTCTTCTTCGCCTCTCTTTTTAACAGCAATTTGCTTTTCTACACACACACAGTAAACACAGCATCAGTCACAAGTTAGCTGACACATCCAGCAACAGAAGGTCTTTAACTCCACAGAAATGAAAACACACTTAGTCACATTTCTCATTTCTCCCACTATGAGAGATCCCCTTTTGTTGTGACGCTTTCTATGCTGCTTTGAGTGGGTTTATTAGCATGTGTCTAATAATGGAGAACTTGGGCTGCTAATCCTGCAGACCGGCAAGCTGTATTTTAATTAGCCAGCAGTACATGCTCAGGGTCAGACTGCAATCGCAATCTAAAGCTAATCCACTGTGAACTGATCAATGCAGAGGAATGGACAGCGGGTGGGGAGGTTAACAGGGAGGAGCAATGAGGGGTGTTAGGTTAGATGTTTGAGGGAGGCTTTAAAGAAAAGGAATGCTAAAGACAGGAGAGGGCAGCAGATTAGTTTCTTCAAGTGTTATGAGTTACATTTATAACATACTCTGACAGCTGTTTTGACTTCGGGATGCAGTGGATCAAGCAGAACTTTGTAAACGGGACTGGAAATTATGTCTGCCGATGTAGCTCCCTACTTCTACAGAGATGCATCATTTTGCATGAAAGCCTAACAAGCAGTCAGAGACACAGATGCACAGCTTGACTAGAAGAAACACCCGTTAAGCATCTGAGATTTCCCAGAAAACTTTGAACAACTGGTTTCACCAAAAGGCAATCAGATGCCATGTTGTCAACAGTGCTTTTTATTGAACTAGAAATTGACTTTGTATGTTAAGGATTGCTTGATAAACATAAACAATCAAAATAACAGTAAATTTTGCAAACACTGTGATATTCTATCGAAATGAACTCGTAATGATTTCTGGCTTCCCATTCGCACTTTCCTCATTTGCCTTTGGAAAGTTTTTTTCTTCCAAGGTTTGACATTGAAATGCTTTTAAGAAAGCTTCAAACAATATAAGTCTGAGCTACATTCACTCTGTAGTGGCCACTTCCAATAAAGAGTTGATGTAATGCAAGCTTCAGGCTTCTGCATTCAAAACTGTCGCCATCAAGCATTGCTTCACAAGTTTGTAGGACTGTTTTTGGGGCGTGTGTCCAAAACGCTTAGCCATTGAACACACAAGTTAAACCAGGTCAAACTTTGACCAATCGGGGATTTGGTCGTGACGGACGGATGGGCGTCCCTTTTCGTTCACGCAAGTAACCGTAGCAAAAGTGATGACGGAGGATGCATTAATAATTCCAGGTTTGTTCCCAGCTGAAATTATATCAGACTTTCATATATGGGGAGCTGTGTAGTAAAAAAAAAAAAAAAAATGCTGGAGGAAGAATCGCAAGATTTGCACCACTTTAACCTTCGGCACCAAACCTCTTTCAACCATAGGTGGTGGACATGCGCTAGTAAACTCTAGACAGAAGGAAAAGAACCCCCCCCCCTGCTGGTCCAGAGTGAACGCCATGGACTAAACGCCTGTTTAATACCTGTCAAATTACTCGTGCGTACCTAACTTCAGCCTCAAGTTTAAAGCATACAGAAGGCTGTGAAGCACAGCTCTAAACACAAATAGTGGTCAGTGGTTAGCTAGTGGTATACGGATTTAGCGGTTTGTGTTGTGCTGAAGGCTCAACAGCCTTAGAGCATGAAAATAAAAGCATCTCTTGCCATGTAAAGCTGCTGTAAAGTTAACAATTTGATGATTGCATGTTAATCAAAAGAACACAGCTGTGTTTGAGCACAATTCTGGTCTCAAATATAAAATAGTCATACATTTATAGCAATTAACCTCCCTGGTTTGGAGTCACAATGTTAGTGTTTTTTTCTGTTAAAAAGTTGAGAAGATTTCTATTAAGGTGTAAAAAAAATTCCCTTGATGAACTTATCTAGATTTTAGGTTTTGAACCAGCCTCTAGGAGGAATTGAAAGTGTTGCACCTTGATCACATCAAGAAGATCTGGTCCTGATGAAATTGATGGATGTTCAGCTGAGAGCGCAAGTGCCCATGAGTGTGTGATCCCTACATGTCGGTAGACTGAACAGTCATGTATGGGTTAGCCGTGCGACTGCCAGTTAACTCTGAATTAAAAAAAGTTGCCGTACAGAACTTTTTCATGTCTTTGTTGTGCATTAAATTTGTTCCAGAGAAAGAGTCGGAGCTGAGGTGGATGATGCCACTGTTGTCTTGATGTCAGTAATTGCTTTCATACTCCTGCTCATCAGGAGGTGGGGGAGCAATCGGGGCTAAAAGAACCGTGCCCTTAATCTTG
>BSAI01000106.1:12985876-13049949 GCA_036245035.1 Adrianichthys oophorus | reverse complement strand
TTAGTGATAGAGATGAATTGAGTGAGAGGGGGATATAGAGACAGAGGAGGGGAGAGAGGGAGGCTGATGGCAGTTTCTCACTCAGCTGCTTTTGTTGATCAGTATCAACAGCCAGGCTCTGGATCCAATCAGCTCCCTGCGCTCAGCCGAGCAGAATGAGACTGGAAATATATTTGGCAGAGCGTGCACACATAGACGCATACCTGACAACCAAGCAGGACTCTTGCAGCAGCAGGGATGCAAATTCAATACATAATGCAGCACAGACAGAGTGTAGAAGCTCCGGATTAAGACATATGAATGCGCCCGTGCACATATGTGTGCACAAGTTTCCATACATCTCAGCCAAAGCCTGCTCTGAATTGATGAAGCTGAAGACATGTAGGTGTGAGACATTGCACTAATTATGCAAGTACTGCCATGGCCTCTCCATCAATAATGTTCATTAAACTACTGAACCCACTCCAGTCAGCAGCTTTGTGTGTGCGTGGCAGCTGCGTGTGCGCTTGTGTGTGGAAGCTGACTGGTGAGCAGTGAGTAAGCTCCACAGTCGGGTGATGGATCATCACAGATTTGCATTAAATGCTGTTTTATTTGGACACGGCTGGCTGCAAAAAGCTATTTTTTATCATCTTTGCCCGTTCTGAGCCTCAGAAGCTCTGAAGATAAGAAATCTAGAACATCATCTCGATGGCAGCTTCGCAGTCAGTCAAATAATATACTTTTCACGTGTCAAAACTGTTGCAATAAAGCAGGAAATGTTAGACATTTTTTTTAGAAAAAAGGACGCCCTGTTGGCTTTTGGTGTCATAAACTTCACATGAACTTTAAAGCCAGCAGTTTATTTATTTCTTCATGCAACCTGCTTTAATGAGCAGTTGTCTCTTCAGGAAACAAGCCAGGTGGCACATCTATGTTTTTTGTGTTTTTTTTCCCCTAACAAGCTGGGGTTGTCTTCTATTCACATAGAGGGAAATGAATAAATGAACTCTATAGGAGATCTGTGAAGTGTAGGTGGTCTGAAAACAAATCTGAGGAGTGACTGCATCCTCAGGCAGAATTTGAATCGATACACTCGTCTTTATAGGATGGGCTTGTCTCTGTAATTGCAGGCGACCCTGTAGAGCCAGTGGGTGTCTGGTGCTCAGTTTAGAGTTTGATCTGATCAGACGTCTCACTTACAATCATATTTAAAGGCTAATTGCAGGTTTTTTGTAAGATAGTTTAAAAATAAATCCAGTGATTCTCACTTATTTCAGGTCATCAAAAATGGAAAGTCCATTTCCACTGAGCTCCTAATCTTCCCCTCCTGGAGGCCACCATGTGACCCATTGTAATCACATGCATGATGCTTGTGAAATGTTTGGATGTAACGACTGAGAGCACGTTCTTCATGAACTTTTGAGATGAGGCTTTCCACTGAAAGATATTGATGTCAATCAAAGAATCACTATAAAAGAGGTTTTTACCACTTTTTCTCCTTTCATATCAAATGGTTTTACTTCATTTTCGAAGCTTTTAGTTGTGTTTTGCCAATAAATCTGCTTTTGATGAAGGATTCTTTTAAATAATCTGTTTGTGTTCATGCTTTTTGTTGCAATGTTTATGCTTTTATGGCTGCATGATGAGGCAGGTGGATCTATTTATTTCTTTGTTTAGCAGAGTTAAGTCATTCTCTTGCATTCATTTGTGCTTCTTTTCTCTCCATCTCTCAACTCTGCTTATATTAAAAAAAAAGAATATGCATTTTTGCTTGCAATGATCTTGACAGGTGGAGTTTTCTTTAATTAGTTGTTGGTCTAACTTTTGTGCAAATTTTATCTTAATGTTTCCAGCATTTTGGGGCCATTTACCAATCAACTTAATTGGTGAGTTTAAGCTAGTGCTGTTTAAAAGCATTAATGTCAATCATTTGGTTTTTATAAAGCTAAGTGACGCCATTTGTCTTTTTGTCTAAACAATGAGCAAACCAAAAAGGTAGAACTACAAAAGAAACCGTTTAAAAGCAATACGTTTAAAAAGAAACGTTAAAAAAAATGGGTGTCTCGTTATTTTGGTGATTTGAGTTGAAACACTGCAGCTTTTTACTGCAAGGATTTCTGAAGGTGGTCAGGATTAGGAACTCCATGCACTCTGCCAAAACTCAACCTTTTGGTTTCCTTACAGTGTCTTTTTATGGCTGCATTTTTACTGCTGTACAGCTAAAGTGGTTGAACATAGCTGGTGGTTGGAGCTTATTCCCTCACAGGCCACACATTCCTGTGGTGTCTTGTCACAGTGGGGTGCGTTGGTAAAGTCTGTTTGTGTGCTAAAACATGGTATGGATGTGCAGCCTAAAGCCAGTGGAATGGCTGTGCTATGGGGTGAACTGATGAATACAAAAGTCTGTTTGGGACATGAAGCTTTATTTGCATGCCACTCCAGACTGAGGGGTTATTAAGGCAAATTGAGGTTGCTGTAATTGAGCTCTGTGTTGTCCTATGTGTGCAAATGGGTGTTTGTATGTGCAACAGCTGGGTGCCAAAATAGCAGGGAGTCTGGAAAAAAAAAAAGTGAAAAGGTGCTTGAGAAACCTCCTGAAGTTTATGTCTGCATGGAGAATAAACAGAGGCTAACTTAATTTGATTTTTTTTTTTGTCTACATGCATGCATTCATTTAGCTTTTCACGTGAGCCATGCTCTCATAGCTCTGTTTAATGTAATTCCTTTTGCTTTCAAAAGAAAGAATAATATATTGAACTTCACCGGCATACACATTTCACATCATCTAGCAATCGGTACCTTCCTTCAAACCTTGTACACTCCCACCCCACCCCAGATCCCCTCTTGTTTGTCCTGTTTGGTTCCTGTCCCATCTGCTCGTTTCGCATCAGAAAGCATCCATTCAAAAGCTGGAATCTCCGAGGACAGAGCGCAGCGAGGCTCAATGGGCCAAGACAAATGCCAGAAAAAAGATGCTTTTGACTTTTCCCCCTTTGCACCTTCAACACCACCATTGTTGGGTTATTTCACTTTTTAATTTTTTTTTTTTTTTCTTGCTTCATCTTTTTTTTTTTTTTCCCCAAACTATCCTGACTATTTCCTCGCTGTCGGGGGTAGCGGAACCACAGATGAAAAGCAGCGGCTGGAATCCCTGATGAACAGACAGAATGGAAGACGATCTAGTCAGGAAATTTCCTCTCTGGCTGCGGCATCCGGGGTTTGCATGAGGAAATGATGGAGATAGTCATGGAAACACTGGTGGTCGTGTGTGTGTGAAGCAGTGTGCCATGAGTGAAGATCAGGGATAATCAGGGGGTAATTTAATAGACTCAATATGTGTGTCTGCATGTGTTCGTCTGTGTCATCAAGGGTGATTAAGCAGAGTGTGTGATTTACAATTACTGAGGTGTGATTCGCATGCACACTCAGACTTTGGGTGTTTTTGCAGTTTGAGTTGGCTCATTGATGAGTCTGTCCAGAAAGCTGACAGAAGTTGTCATTTATGTTGCTGAGGATGCTCCTCTTTTTTTTGTGATGGTGGATTATGTTACATAACTTCAGCTTTTGTTTCTCACATTTCAAAAACAGTTGACGCTTTTTAAAGTTGCCTTGGAATATTTTTTTTCCTACTTGAAACTTTAAAATTGAGATCAAAATGTTGTCTTTGTGCACAGAAGTATATTGGTTAAAAAGAAAAACCCTCTGTAGTGATGGCACTTTATAATTTACCTTAAACAATAAACTGTATTTTCCGTACTATAGGTTTAGAACGCATAGAATTATAAGGTCTGTGTATGTCATAAATAAGGTGTATTAAGCAAGACAAACAAATCACAGATACGTTTGTCAGTCAGACTTTGAGTTCAGAGTAACTCTAGAACTTGTTTGTAACGCACTACACATTAGCCACCTTAGGAGCGTTAGCCGTGGCAGCATTTTCACAATACCTGTAACTCCCAAACGTGTTTCCAACGCGTTAAGAAAATAGACTGATGCACCAAAAACTCTCTACCTCGTTAATACCATGTAAAAATAAAAAACTGAAAACAGTTCAACAACCTTAGCCACGTTAACGTATTAACAAATAGCCTACCTGTAAGTCTCAAACTTGTTTGCAGCGTGTAAAAAAACAGACTGATACAGCTAATACAAAGGTTTTGATTACACTAACTCCCAATCATGTTAGTAACACATATAAACAAGTTCAGTAGTGACCAGTAACAGTCAAACACCCCTACAGATTAGCCACGTTAGCGTATGAACGAAACCTGTAGCTTCCAAACTTGTTTGCAACATGTAAAAAAACAGGCTAATAACGCTAGAACAAATGCTACCGTGGCTATGCTAACTCCTTGCTAGTAACTTTTTTTTTTTTTTAAATTGCAGTTCGACAATCCACACATTAGTGATGTCCCAATAATGCTCAACCAAACATTTTAACAGAGAACTATGTAGCCTACCTCTCAAAATTACTTTGATATCAGTAAACACAAAAATAATTTATTCATATTTAAGGTGCACTGTCGTTTTTGGAATAAATTAAAGACTTTTAAGGGTGCCTCATTGAGCGAAAATACTGTATCAAAGACATGCTTCAAGTAACAAAAATCAAATCCAAAACAAAGAAATTTAATACATCGTATTTGTGGATGAGTCAAACATTGACCATAAAAAAGGTTCTTGGTACACTTAAGGCTCCAAATCTCTCAGTATGTAAAACTGCTGTGCAGAAAAATACTCTTTACAATAAAAATGACCATGCACCATTCATACATATGACAGCATTTGTCTTGTCGTAACAAAAGACTAAAGGCATTAGACGCAGTTGAGTTACACTGCGGGAAAATGTTGCTTTAACATCCAGCAATTCCACTTCACAGGTTACCACGGTGATAAAGACATGCGCTGCAGGATTTGTTGGTACACACTGACACTGTGAGCGTGGGTGGGAGGATTACTGTGGTTAAAACTGCAGCAGACTTCAGTGCTGACCAAACAAAACTGAGGCTGTTTCTAGGTGTTGTTGCTTGACAGAAAATAATTGAAGGGACTAGAAAGTGGTGGTGAAAGTGAAGTGTTTGAGAATCCTATAAGAATTGCTTCCTATTGGAGCATCACCGTCCAAAGTCTGACATAATTTTTATTTCTATGCAGATGATAGTGTTACATTATGGATGATAATTCCCTTCAAGGTGTTCATGATCAGAAATGAATGGACTTCACAAAAGCAACTGTCTAATGCAATCAGGACTCCACATCATCTATTACTTTATGATAACGGACACCTTGTCAGGCATTCTTCTTTAATAGATGATAATTATACATTAAAATTAAATTAGCACAAAATGTTGCCACACGGGGGGCCCAAGCCAGGGTCTTAAGCCGAAAGCAGGAGATTAACACCAAAAAAAACTGCAAATTCTTTTGTAATTAATTGCGATTAATTTGACTCTCCTAAGAATAGAATTACCTAGAATTACCAGATGGTCTACGTGGATGATGGTTATGCATATCTACTGTCCATCACAAAGGGTGTAGTGTAACACAAAAGACCTTTCACCACTTCTGCAATAATAGCAAAATTTCACAAAAACAAACCTTTATAGAAAAACCCATTGGAGGATCGTGCTGTGTGGTGACAGTGCTAACTTCTACTGACCAATAACTCCATCAAAACTGAGATCAGAATGAACTCACAGGTTTCATTCCATGTGAAGACCATGAGGTGTTGGTGTGTCAAGATTGCGGTTTAAAACAACTGACAGTTGCTATATCCAATGGGCTATAATTGCCTATCACCCAAATGAGAAAGCAGTTGCTTCACAAGCGTAACCTAAGCTCTACTTACCTTCCTGCAAGCCCTTTCATGAAACGCATATGAAGGAACTTATTTTTATTACCAGATTTGGTGGTTACATTAGTTCACTTATTTGTAGTTTTTGCTTATAAAAGTGTACATACAGTACTTACAGTAGCTTTAGACAATCACAGTATTGATTCAAGTCCAAAAATTCAGTTTTTAATATGTCCAAATGAACTTTCAGCTACACAGTTCAAACGTTTTTCATTAGAAAAACAATGTTTCGTCATTTCCAAAAAATTGATGTTTGTCATGAGTTTCAAAGGAGAACTAGCTGTTTGGAAAAGCGGTAAATAATTGTGCACCCAGTTGTTCTTCTAAATAGTACTAAACTTCAGCGAGACAACAGGTAGCCATATTTAGCTCTGGAAAATTGCTATATATGAAGAATATAAAGAGCCTTCAATCCAATTGTACCTGCTGAGTCGGGTCAGTAGCTTGAGCAGAAAGGCACTTTTGATGGCCATCATGTAGTTTTCAAGTCTGATTTACAGGAACTCAGTATGCTATTGCAATAAAGCCCAGTTGGCTTTATTTTTCATATATGAACAAAAGCTCATCAGCTGCAGTGAGTCAAGTATTACAAGTGCCAGATGTACTGTTGTTTTGAGTTCTGAAAATCTTTCGTTTGCTTTGCTTTTGTGTGTGTCACACTTGTTTTGATGTGTCCTTTTACCAAAAACTCAGTAAAGTTTGAAGACATTCAAACACTCAGTCTTCTTTGAAGTCAGCCTCCTTCAGAGGGAAAAAAATTACCTCCCGTGTTTTAAAGTCAGTGCATTAAACTTGGAGGAGAGCTTGTTTTTTCCTCTGCTCACCATGAAGTCAAAGTGTTTCTGCACCTTCACAGAGATTTGGAGGCATTTGTTGACAGGTAAAATTAAAAAATCCCCAGTGTTGGTTTTCAAAAGTGGAAAATCTGCACATATTTTCATAGTCTAAACTTTGCAAATATGTGCAAGTGTAAATTATTTTCTTTGTCACTTGTATCTCGTTAAAGGGAGCTTCTCCATAGAAATTCAGCTTCAAACTGAGTGTTCACTTCAGACACGAAAGCCGTTGGATTTCCGTCTGCAGGTCTTTTCTTTTGTCACAAGAAAAGACCTTTTTTGAAGTTTTGCGTAACAAAAATTCCAATTTCATGAATGCAGCCTGCATTTTTTCAATGATTTGAATGATTTGCACTGAGCCTCACAGCTGTGTTGTAGAGTGTACAAAGCTAAAAGCATGGCTGACCTTTGTCTAAAAGGAGACATATTTTTCAAAACTTGACTCTGGTTCCTGAGGTTTTTATGAAATGTCAGCGGTCAGATTACTATTGGGATATTGTAGATCTGTCTTTCAGTATAGAGGTCATGTGGGGAGAAAAGCATGAGAAAACATACACTTCCAAAGGAAATAAGAGGGGGAGTAGCAGCAGGTAATCAGCCAATAACACATTTTCATTTATTAGAATGTTCTTGACTGAAAACTGTGTCTAATGAAAAGCGTTGCTCCCCGTAAAGCCCTGAAAACGAGGCATCTGGTGTTATTTATGCAAGAAATTAGGTTTGAGAATAAAAAATCCAGAAACGTTAAAAATGTTAGGTCTTTGATGATTTCCACTTTGCTGCTTCATCACAAACAATCTCTTTCAAATGGTCTGTCCTGCTGTAAATGCAGCTAGGAAGAAATGTGCAGTTTTTACTGTTCTCGCTCTTCCTCTTTCTCCCTGTTCTTTCCTTAATCTCCCCCATGTTCCTGACACTAATACAGAGACTGATCTGAGCCGCCCTGACTTTCTCCGTGACATTCATCACTTCTTAAAGCAGCCAGCTGCCTGTGTTGAGGAGAAATGGGAAAGCCACGTTTGACACACAATTTTCGATAAACTTTTTTTTTCTCCCCGTTTCTAGTCTTTTAGTCCTTTTTGAGAAAATGCACAGAATAGTGTCTAAACTGTCTCATAAGATGCTGAAACGGAATTTGCCACCAGAATTTTTCAGAAATCCAGTAAACTTGCCATTGCAAATCATTGATCATTAAAGTTTTAGTGCATTTTGTGTAAACGGAAAGGAAAGTGCTATGCTGTTTGTGTTTTCCCCATAATTTACAATGCAGTGCACCTGTCATGGATAAAAGCAGACAGAATTCAACCATAAAGGCTTTAAGTTGTTATCGAAGCATTCTTTCATGTCTTTATGGCTGCTCAGTTTATTGGCTGAGCAATTTGTGTTGGTTTTAGCACAACACCATACAGTTGAGGCTTTTCCTTGTGGTTTTGAACATTCACTCAACTTAAACTGTTCCTACATATTCTCAGTGATGCGAGAGAAATGGCTTATTTGATCATGAAGTAATGATTTAAGATTGGCTCAATATTTGGATGGCTCCAAAAAAAAAAAAAAAAAAAAAACTTTTGGTCACTAATTTGCTGACATTTATTTCACAATAATGAATTCAGCTTTTTGTCCAATTTTGCTGGATTGCACATCCAGCAGGAACATCGTTTTCAGTTTCTACCTAAGCCAGCTGATCACGGAAACACTGATTTTTGCAACTGTTGAAAAAAGTATTCTCCACATCAAACAAACATTTGGTCACTGGGTTCTACAGTCTAATCTATCCCCAGAAACCTGGGAATGTTGTTTGGTAATCCAACATTGTTGATGAGGACACATTAAAAGTTACCTGTATCTTAATATATTTTAAACCTAAGTGAAGGAAAGATCAGGTATATTTCAGCTATTTTAGTCAAAGATCGTTGAATCAGATTTTTCTACAATTTAACGGGAGTTGGAGGACTTCTACTTCTTTGGTTGTGTCTCCTGAATTTTAAAAAAAACTAGTACTAGTTCCCAGTGTGTTACACTGACAAGTTCTTAAATATGGCACCTTTTTTCCCCGTTCTCAAATCACGTTTGTGGAACAGCCTTTCTTTGTCTCTAATCAAACTCCAAATTCACTGTTCTAAAAAGAAATTAGAATGATTTTTTTCAAACTTTATTTAATACAGGAAAGCTTACCTAATCATCTTTTATATTTAGTCATGCTTTATGAAAACTGTAATATATGTGTATTTAGATTTTTTTTTTTTTTTTTTTTGGTTGTTGTAAATATGGCTGTTTTTTTGCTAGCTTTGTAACTGCATGTTAACATCATAAAGCACTTTGAAGCCCTGAATACTTTTCTAAAGGAATTGTTTCTGCAATTTTGTATAGCACATTTCGTGTACAAAGACAATTCAAGTGCTTTACATAAAAGAAAGAAAACTATCAAAAGAAATATCGAAGGGGAGCTAAGAAAAATGAGCAAAAAATAATTTCAGTGTTTTATTTGTGTGCTGCTTGTTATTCTTCTGCTTTAGTGCTCCTCAGGTTGACCTCAATCACAAACACAAAGAGGACACAGTAGATGTACAGCTGCAAAGTTCCAGACTCATTTCCGCTGAAACACCAGCTATTATCCCCGTAGCTTTGGACTTGGAGGGAATATTGGACTGAACATCCTGCTGCTGTGTGTGTGACCTGATTTATTGAAAAATGAACATGCCAGCTCTAATGGAGCATTGTTCTTTATAGCCTTTACAGAATAATAGCCTTTTAAGCACTTGATTAACAGAAGGATGACAGCTACCAAAGACATTCCACAAAACGCCATTATTCAGGCGCCTCTCACTCAGGCACTTGATGAATGCCACTAATTCCAAAAATATAAGTAGCACGATAAATATAAATAACACTTTGGCTTCTTCAATGCCAAACTGTAAGTTTAAAAAGAGAAAAGTAGAGCAGGAAAAGTTTGTTCTTTTTTTTTATCCTGATTGCCTTCTGTTGCTTGAATCTTGCTCTGACGCCGTCCCCTAATTTAGACATCATATCCTTTCCCCTGAGTCCCGCCTCCTTTCAGATGCCCCATCTGCATCTCCCTGGCATACCCCCCTCTGCATCCCTGTGTGAGTCCAAAGCAAAAGTGCCTGAAATCAAGACCTTTTCTTTAAAGCCTCCTCTCATCTCTGTTCTCGCCTCCAAAAACTCACTTTACTTGCTCTGCTCTCTTCTTGCTCCATTCCTCTTTTCTTTCATCTCTGCTTTTATTTTTTTCTCTACCACACTCTTTGAATGGAAAATTTGTATGAATCAAAGCTTCTCGGTCCAGGTTTGCTAATACCAACACCCCTGCTGAGTTAGATGCCGTAACTCATTTTTGTGGAAGTCATCATTCTGTAAATATATAAATATTAAAAAAACAATTTGTAGTAAAAATGACAAAAATCTGCCAGTCTGCTTGGCAGGCAGGGCAGTTTATACCAGGAAAGCTGGTGAAATCATACAGATTCCTCTAGAGAGTGATGTTTTTTTTACTTTTTTACTCTAACAAGAATCCTCTTGTTTAAATTTCACACTTTCCTTTTTCCTTGGCATGCTATTCTTTCATTTTTCTCAAAAGTATATTGGTATAAGCCTCACTTTAAAAAAAAAAAAAAAGTGTTTTTGGTGTTTTTAACATGTTCTTGTGGCATTTTTCTGATAATGGAGGGGATATATTAAGAAAATTAAGCTTAAAATTGCATTTCTGAATATGTCTTTATTAGAATCATTGCGAATCAAAAAAATGCAGTTTGAATAAGTGTTGATGTAGAATCTATTACGGCAAGCCACAAGCTCCTAGCTCAACTTCATTCTGACACATGCACTAGTAGACAATAGATCCACGTCTTAGTTTTCCTCGTCTGAGCTGGCATCTGGCTCAAAACTGTACTGCTGGATAGCTTCGAAATCGCTCGCCATTTATTTGCTCCACCTATATTAGGTTGGGGTTGTGAGGGGCTGTATGCTAGCAGGAGAGAGAATAAACAACGGGGGGGGGCTTACTTCTGTGCCATCAGTCGTGTCCAAAATCAGAAGCAAATTTCTAATGAACTCCTGCCGCTCTGCAGAAACTATGTCCAAGAAAAGGAAACAATGTTTGGATTTTTGCCACATTCTGGCCCTATCATTCACTTGAATGTCAATAAAGCAGGAAAAGAGCGGATGCTGAAAGGAGTTTTGGACGATGTCAAGTGGTGGATCGGTGTGGGGGGCTCTGGATTTTAGGCGCAGTTGTGTGCTCATGTCCCTGTCTTCCGTTAACCCTTTCATCTGTCTGTCCTTGGTCTGCCTCTGTGTCCGTCTGTGTGGCTTTGCTGTGATAAATCTTTGAAGCATATGACAAGGACAAGAAGCCCACCTCTATTTGCTGATGCTGTAATCCCGCCTTATGTCTTTTTTTTGGTTTGTTTTTGTTTCTATCAACTGAAACAAGAATGGCGATGCAAACTTGGCTCACACCAACAGGAAGTTAGAACAAAGGATGTTTACATTTATAAAGGCTATGCCCCATCTGGCATGAGGGGGTGGGGCAACCGAAACTGAACTGAACATCTGGACTGGCTTGCATTTAGAGCAAAATTTAGCCCAGCCAGCTGCTGGGAGAGGGTGATTCAGTCCCATTCAGCCTGATCTCAGCAATGACTGACTGCACCCCTACCAAGGGATTACACTGAGAAGAACATTACTACACACTTGTAAGAGGATTGTAACACATGTGCTTTTACCATAGCACACTTGCAGTACAAGAAGAAGTGTGAATTCCTCCTCCAGAACAGCCACCAACTCCTTCCCTTTTCTTGTTCTCCATTCACTTTTTCATCCCTCCTTCCAACCCCTTCATCTCCTCTGCAGAAGCCTTGGAGGATCCGTCCAGTACCGGCGTAGTGGCAGGTGCAGTGATCGGCTCCCTCCTGGCCTTATTATTGGTTGTGGCGCTCATTGGAGTTCTCCTGTCCCGCAGCCGACGGCAGCAGAGGCGGGGGTACCCCAACAATGGGGAGTCCATGACAACTGCCAGTGGGGGGAGTAATGGAGACTATGGAAACAAAGCCCGTCTGCTCTTTATCAGCTCTGGCAATAGTAGTAAGAATGGCGCCAGCACAAACAACAACGGGCCCATGTACACCTATCGAGAAGGCTGTGATGCCACAGGAACGCCAACAGAAAAGGCCAACAACTACCACCCTCATCACCTTCATCATGCCTCATCTGGCAACCCCTCCACTCCCCATGACATCCTGCTTTGCGCTGAGATGGACGAAGCTGAGAGGAGGAAGTACGACCTGGATGACAGCTTGGATGAAGAAGAGGAACGATACGATCACTTTGGAGAAGGTGGAAATGTGCCGCCGGGAGCCTATCATCCCCACAGAGGCCACCAGGAGGAAATGGACGTGTACCTGGACGACGACATGGAGTCTCAGAGAGACGGCTCAGTCATTTCCCGGACTGCTATTTATGTCTGATGGAAAGCAAAGAAGAGGGCTAAAGGCCCAGCAGAGGAGATGAGATGAAGAAAGCGGGGAGTCTGTCAACCCCCTCCCCAACACTTTTGAAGTCACAGCCACTCACATTCGCTCAACACCCGCCAATTCATCATGAAGAAACAGCCAACATCAGTTATTTCCTTTACTTGTCAGTGACTGTATCTTTTTAACAAAGAGGATCGACAGAGTAACAAGACACAGTTGAAGTGACCTCTGGCTGAATGTGTGACCGTACCCGCATCACAAATAAAGGTTTGATTCTGCGTATGAAACTGCAGAGGGACAACACAAACCATAAGCAAGTCTTGACGCAGTGCCGCTTCCAGCTTTGTTCTCGTCTCTTCCGCTTCGCTGAGTGGTTTTGTGCCGAGTGACTGAAGTGCTTTGACTTTCTACTCTATCAGCAGTTTCAATTTTGTTGATCACCAGGATCACCATCACCGTTTAAAACATCCAGTTTTGATTCAAAGCCACAAAGGAAAATCCTCAACAACCTGTTGAAGTCCCCGAAAAACATGGACACTGCTAACCCCAGCTGAAACTTCAGAACAGCCAAATGTTTCACCCCGGCACAAGTTTCTGATCATTCCAGGAGGGACTTTGTGTGGGTTGACTCCCACTGTACTCCACGACACCACCTGGTTTCCTGTTGGGAGCTGCTGAGGCGAGGGGCCTCCAAACTGAGCAACATAACAGACTTAACTGTGTGCTAATGTGTGGCTGGCTGTGCTGTTAATGATGTGCATCATCTGTATATTAGGCGCCATTCCACCACAGCACAGTGGTTGTTATTGCTGTTGTTGTAGATGTTGTTATTGTTGTCGTTATTGTTACTCTTGTGTAATGGTGTTGATCTTACGAAGGAAAAGATGCACCGGGAGCCTTGAGGGGGGTCTCACACAGCCCCACATTGGGTCGGTAATGACTCATTACATGAACAAAAAAAAATGTGCACTTATTTTTCTTGAACTTTTACCAAACTTTTCCTGCCTGTTCTCCTGTTTCATCTGACCCTTCTCCTCCACTCTATTCATTTCATTCACTCTTTCTGTTGCACATGAATTGTATATTTCTTGGTTTTCCTGCCCTCTGACCCCAAACACTCATTTATTACTCTACACTTCTTTTCTTTACATTTCTGGCGGCTCAGACGAATGTTGACAACTGTGTGCAGAGGAGGAGGATAACCTATATTTTCTCTCCTGTCTGTATGGCATTCAGTGAAGCACATAATTCACAGGCTCTGTTGGAGAGATTAGTCACCCCCCACATACTGCAAAGAGTTTTTAGCTGTGGAGGGAATAAAAGGCAAAATCACCGTCTAGAAAAGATCTAGGATCAGGTGAATGAAATCTGAATCCGACTTTCTTTATCACAGCACACCTGACGGAGAGAAGGAACTTTTCCATTTCCATCGATGGGACACAGTAGCTTCTCTTGTTCAAGAAAGAATGCCAAATTCAGGCTCTGAATTTTGTAGTTAAGCCAATTAAAGAAATCGGTGTGGATTGCACCAACTTGGTCATAAGATTTTTTATGAATGATGTTGTGTATCACCATGGCAACATTTTCTTTTGTCCAGCAGCTCTTCTAAGCTGCACTAGGAGGTTCTAGATGATCCCTGTAACTAATAGTGATGTTAGTTAAGATCTCATTTGCAAACTCAAACCAGCTGCCTGGGCAGGATAGACACCTCAGACTTGATTTATTTGGGGAACTTTTAAACCCGTTAACCAGAGCCAAACACAGATTTTAGACCTGAAAATGAGTAATTAGTGTCCGATACATTTAATTCAGCCACGAGATTGTCTTTATTTTTAAGGAAAAACTGACATTTTCAATCTACATACACACCGGGTGTTAAAGAACCTGCGTTCTTGAACGCTCATTTAGCATACAGTGTTCAAACTGGACTGTCGTTACCTGATACAAGCGCATGTGCTAACGTTTGGAAAGGCTTGGTGCAAAATGTCAAAGCGATGCAAATCTTGCTTCAGGCTCTTTCTTTCACAGTTCTATTTTAATATATGAAAGACATGGCGTCTAATAATTCCGGATGGGCAGAAAATTTCTCACTCATGATCAATTTTCAAACAGTTGGCACTTCTGTGAATTAAAAGAGACGCCATCCATCTGTCATAAACACATTTAAGTCCCTGATTAGTCAAGTTTAAACTGTTTAACACTCAATGCGTATTCTATTGATCGTGTGTTTAGTACAGATCCCAAAAACTGACTTAACTTGCGTAGCGATGCATAAACGTGAGTTTTGGACATAGAAGCCTCAAATTTGCATACACACATTTACATGGACTTTTTATTGGAAGTTTTCGTTTAAATGTGCATGTCCAAATGTGTGAACGTAGCATTATGTGGAGCTGCAGAAAATGGAGAAATCCGCTAAAATCGTTACATGCCAACATGCAGTATTAGTAGTACTTTATGATATTGGTTCAACACTGTTTAATAATAAAATATTTAGACAACTCCAAATGATGGGAGTGACCGCAAAGACAAAGATTAAAAAGAAGTGGAAGAAAATGTTATATAATGATCATCACATGGAGACTAAAGGTGAACTTGTATAGTGTCATGGACTCATGCGTGTCGTAAAACATTGAAGGTGACTTCTAATGTTGGACATGAATTCAGAAAATCATTGTACAGTCTTAGAGCTTTTGTTGTAAAACGTCTGTGCTGTGGACAACTTGCCGCTGCGTGTTATGTTATAAAATCCTTCTAATGGATACCAAGAGTTTGAATCTCTTCTGAAGCTTTTCTCACACAATGCACTGCACACACAGTCTGGATTCTGGCTGCTAAATTAGAGTTGTTCTCAAAAAATTACTTCAGTCCGTTTGCATAGATCTGCCAGCCACTTCAGCTCCCCTGCAATTTCTCTGAAAGACTGCAGAATGAGAGGATGAGAGAACCCAGCATTTCAATAAAGCACTGAGATCTGCGTCCACTGTGCTGTGCCCAGACACTAGAAGTGTCCACTGACAAGTGCAAGTGTGAACGGAATGTGCTGAGAAACTCCAGCAGATTCTGGAAAAGAGTGAAGACGTCTAAGCAGTTCAAAGCTGAGCTCTTATGTTTCAGGAACACGTCTGCCTTATTTGTTTTGTTTAAAATAGACATTTTCTCTCAGAAATTTTTAATTTGACTGAATGTTAAATCGTATTACTTGTTCTTTTGAATTTATGTGAAAGAATACATTTTATTTATTTTGAAGGTTACCCTGATAAAGAAAAAAAAGTCTATAAACGATTGTTTCCTCAATTAAAATACATGTTCCAGATCAGTGTGTTTGCAAGCCAAATATAGCACAAAAGTTTTGAATTATTATTATTTTTGTTCATTTTTTTTTATTTTTACAAAATCCCAATATTGACTGCAAAATGTGTTACACCTAGAACAAGCAATCTGCACAAGCATCTCAAGGTATGGTGGCAGAAGACTCATTGTTTGGGCTGTAATTAAATCAACCAGAAACTTTCAAAGGTGAAACATGAAATGTCTGATAGATAGAAGTTGCCTTAAATTAAGTTGTGCTACAACACAATAAATCACGCGTGCAGCTGCGAATCCACAACAAGGTAGCAAAGTGTTGCCACGGACCAAACTCGCGTCTGAGTCTCAATTTTGTCTTTGCAGTTAAATAAAACAGGATATGTGCAGCAGGACTTCTCCATGACAATGTGTGATGACGCCAACACCATGCAGTAATGTGGGTGTCATACAAAAAAAAAAAAAAGATTTTTAAAGTGAATCAAGCTCTACCTTCTTTACATGACTAGATATCATGGCGGTTGTGAGCTGCAATTCTTACGACTGCATACACATTTTATAATGTATAGCTACAGTTTAGCAAAGTTAAAGTCATGAAATGACTTTTTTTTTCTTTCACACTCATTGTCTTATTCAGTTTCTGAATTTACTGTTTTATTTTTTTTTTAAGTTTAGCAACAAAGCAAACCAGAAAACTTTTTTTTTTTTTTTGTGGTGGTGGTTTTTGCCATATTTCACACTTTCTCAAATCCCATTTCATTTCAAGGTGCAGTTGTTACACTCAAAGTTGTAAGAAAATGACTGAATTTATTACTGAAATTACATTTGATGGTGAAGAAACATGAAATGACCTTGAAAAGGGAACTTCTCAAGAAAGTGGTGATATTTGGTTGTGATCTAAAAGTATGAGTTTTTGCAACATCATAAACATTGTCATAATAGTTGTTAAGGTGTTATTACAAAACATAAACTGTAATGACTGTTCGGCAAGCATTAAAAAATATCTGCATTTTAAACTTCACAGTTGCTGACATCTTTTATTTCGTAGTTTTTGCAACCATGTCAGTTGCGTGTCTCTTTCCCAGTGCCGAGCAGGTTACTCGTCGTTGATTGTTGTGGAACATTATGCTCCGTGCAGTCTGTGACTCTGTATATGAGACAGTCGTATCTGCTATCTTAAAAAAAAAAATGTTCAGTGGTAAAACTTTTTGGAGCCTCACAGTTTGTCTGATCATGTTGCCAATTGAGTTTAAAGCTGCAGCTGTACTGTTGTCACATATGACAAGTTGTAGAGCTTGTTTATTATATTACTAGTGAATATTTAATTGTGCTTTGTACTGCAGGGAGTGCATGCATGGTCCTGGATTTTCAAATTCTTCAGCTGTTTATTCCGATTTCCTGCTGGATGAATCATTTGGCTAGTAATATAGACACACTGGTCAATGTTTGTACTGCATTCTTGTGTAAAAAAATCACTTTTTACTAATTTAAGTAACTTTCAATGAGTTTTATCTTTTGGATTTTTGGATGTTTAATCATTTTCTTCATTTTTGCAACATGCAAATTCCTATACTTGGGGTTTCTTCTTTTAAACAGTCCAACTGATCATTAAAGCCTAATTAGTTTGGAAGTCTTGTACCATGTTTGCACCCTCAGTAAGAAAACTTATCAGTCATAACTTTTGTTTTTTGCATAATCCATTTTCAATAAAAGAAAACCTTTCTGAGACAATTCTCTGTGGAAAAATGTGTAATTAATTAAGCTGAACTGTGTTGTTAGTCTATAAATACCTCTGTTTCCTCGGCACATTTGCCAGCACAGCGCAGTGCAGCTGCTCAGATTTACTCTCTTCAGCTTCTACAACAGTTCTGCAGCCCCTTCAATTCTGGTTTTGTGGAAAACTGCAGTACACATCCTCAAAATCCAAGCTCTCGCACCTGCCTATGCATCAAGGAACACTGGTGTCTGTCCAAATACTTAATTTGTGCATTTGCATACTCATTTGGCTCATAAAAATCCCAAATTTAATCACAGATTCCTCTAAATAGACCAGTGGTACTGGTCTATCATTGTTTAGTGAAATTTACAGAGATGCTACATATATGACCAAAATCTTCTACTTTTTGGTTTAACATTCATAAATCAGAAAAATAATTATTTCAATGATAGAAAAATGCTGTTACATGTGTTTGATTACTTGTTTTTGCCTGCAAGAATTTCAGTTTTTCAACCAAAATATTCTAGTATCCAAAGTATTAGATAGTAGAATGAATGAGATGTTAGGTTTTTACCCCTTTAATGGGAATCTCTCTGACATGCAGAGCCCTCTACTGTTGAGTCAGTTTAACCCTGACTTTAAATAGCAAGCCAGAAAACACGGAACTCCGATTTTATCAATAGATCTAACAGATTTGCTTTGCTGTGTTTAGTAACAGTAACAGTAAGTCAGACTTCTGCAACCTTGAACACCAAAAGAACCCAACAAGAGCCACAAAATCAAGCTTTACTATTTAGAAAAAAAAAATTATTAATGCGACTAAAACCTGTACGTTTTGAATATTTTAAATCACTTAAAAATATATATGTTTTTACTTTTGACTGCAGCAAATTCCTTTAAAAAAGGCCTCCTATTTCAACTAGGTTCAAATGTAAGGAAATGTGAAGAATTCAAGTCAAAATAGGCACCATAGGGGGTGCACCATCATCCCTTTTCTCTTAGTGTTGAGTGTCAACAGGACAACGAGAGTTTAGAAACAAGCTTTAGGAAATCTACACATGAATATGCAGTTATGGTCTTTAAGGAATTTGTTTCTGAATAGAAACTAAACACTTCTCTGCAGCAGAAGATAAGAATATGTAGACCTACTTTAGCTTTTTCTAATAATACCAATAGTGTGTTATAATATTCATAATAGTAAAAGTTATTCGAATAATCTGACAGCAGATTCAACTTTTTGCAATGATTTTGCTCAGTTCTATGATGTGCATTTTAGAGGAGTGGTAAAGCAGAAAATGTCTCAGATTTTTTTTTTTTGTAACTTGTCCTGTCCAACAGCTGAGCAAACAGATATGAGCTGAGAGCCTCTTGTGTTGGACAGACTTTACTGTTACAAGCGGGGGTTATAATCTTCGGACACACAAGGAGTATATTTGTATAAACCCCTTTTTGTAATTTATTTTAAGCTTTATTTATATTGATTATGTTTGTATCCTTTTTTTGTTGGACCGGACAGAAAAGAAGAAGAGAGAGGGATGTTGGGGGGGGGGGGGTACAAAAAACAGGGGGAAAAGGGAATTTTGGAGAGGCCCGGTGCTCGAGGGCAAGGAACAGAACCCACACCATAGAAACACGGACACCCCCAGGCTCAGATAGGATGTGATCCCCTTCTTATGGTCTTGCCACAGAACTAAGGGATCCAGGAGACATGGCTGCCGTTGCTGAGGGCCTTTTTCCCTCCGCCAGGGATGGGGTAGGGCAGTGGTCCCCAGCCTTTTTATGGCTGCGGACCGGTCAACCCGTGAGGATTTTTACCACGACCCGTGGGTGGGGAAGATGTTAAGGTGTGCAATGACAAAGAAACAGTTTACTTGAATAAGAACATGTGCTTTAAACTTAATAAACAGCTCTGACTAAAGATGCGATCATCATTTCTCTCAGTCATCTGACATGTGCATCTGACGAGTTTATTTTACTATTATGAGATCATCTCATTAAAAAAAACTTAAATACAGTAGCAAAATGTAACCAACAAATCTATTATTTATATGCAATAAGACCCAAATCAGACTACTGATTTGTGCAACCTCCCTCTCCTTACCTTCACGTTGTTGATGTTTTTGTTTAATATTTTGTCCTTATTTATATTTTGAACCAATGTTTTACAACTTACTACAACTTTGTTTTATGTATGTCATTGCCTCTGTGCGTGATGGGTTCTTTAAAATTGTTTTGCCCAGTCTTAAATAATCTGCTGTCACACAAGAAGCTCTTTTAAATAAAGAAAAAAAACTTGAAAACATAAAATATTTAGCACTTTAAACAGCATTTGCACTTTCACTATAAAGTCCTTTAAACTTTCTGCAGAGTGGAAGAAGTTCACCAGAAATTTACCTCTGAGAAATGGGCGGGACTATTGGCAGGAAGTAAGCCTGTGCTCATTTCCCATCATTACTTTGTGTACACTCTCTCCTGCTTGCTTACAGCCCCTCACAACCCCAAGCAAACAAAAGCGGTGCAACATAAATGGCGATCAGTATCAGAGCTCATCCAGTTTGAGCCAGATGCTAGCTCAAATGTCACACCTACAAGTTTTTATCAAACTGCATTTTCACTGATTCACAATCTGAAAAAAAACTACTCAGAAATGCAATTTTAGTCTTTATGTTCTTCATATACGTCCCCTATTATCAGAAAAATGCTACAAGAACATGTTAAAAACACAATTTTCCTTGGAGTGGGTCTTTAAATGGGCTAAGCAATAGCCTAGGAAAGCAGATGAAAGCCCCTTGAAGAATCTGATGAGTGAATAAGAACAGCAGTTACGTTGGTTTCTATTGTTCTTGAAGCCACATAGTGAATTTTGCCTCTTTTTCGTCCCCCGTCAGTTTGTTGTGTGAAGCAGAAATGGGGTTGCAATGGTTACAAGAGCAACCTTCTGATCTTCAGTGTGTCTTCCCGCTTGGGAGGTTGCAGTTTTGAGCGCAACTCCTGTCGAGTCTTATTCTCGCCAGTGTGAGTGTGGCGCCCATGCTTTGCAGAGGAGGCTGTAACAGATCACTTGGCTCTGTCAGAGGGAAAAAGGCTGGAACAGAGGGAGGGAGGATGAGGGTGGTAGCCCAGTGCTCCATCTGGGGAATACCAAATAGGCCGAGAGAAAAAGGGAACTTTTTCTTCTCAGATCAGAGAAACTGGGAGTCCTGAAAGAGTCGAGGCAGAGCAGCAATTGAAACCATTTCCCCTGCAGGGCAGAAGACAGGACATCATTTTTAGTTTAAAGTTTCTGTAACTCACTGGAGATCAAGAGTGTTTTGAAAGACTGTTATTCACCTCGGCTTTGAGATGACCACGTTTGTCGCCCGCAAAGTCCTGCAGGTTTGCTGAAAATGAGCGATGAGAAAAAAAAAAAAAAAGAAAAACTGAGAAAAATAGCTTTTAAGTGATGAAAGATAGAGGTGGAGAGGAAGCCTCTGTGGGACTTTGTATTAGTCCATCCCCTCATTCAGCGAATGGCAGCTTCCACCCAACAACATCTGACAGTCCTTTTCAAGCCAGCCAATTAATGGGAAAAGGGCTGTCCTGTTTTGCTTACCTCTGCTAAGTCTATCTGCGACAGATCTCTTTAATTGTAAAGAATGTTCAGCAGCACTCTGGAGACCCCAGGGAACTCACAGAGTTGTGTTATTCTCCCTTTTAGCATGCCCTGTCTTTTTGCTTCAGCCTAGGAAGCCCTTACAAGCTGTTCCCTGCATGTTTAATTCAGCAGACAGCATAAAAGTCTTCCTCACTATCTCTCAGCTTTGCTCTGAGGGAAGATGGTAAAGTGAAAGTGATGGAGGAGAACTGAGAGAGAAGGAAGAGGAGACCTATTAGCACTTGAGCTGAGCTCTTCCTGCTAATCTGGTTGAAGCCAAACCTTTTCTGTGCCAGCGGAGACTCCAGAAGGTTCATCCTCCCAACACTTGCTAGATGATCAGGTCTCATTGTCTGCTGGATCCACATGTACCCAAAAACACTGTCCTCCGCTCCTGCTGCGCTGAATTTGCACCGCTGGGTTTCATACCAGGGGGGTTGGATTTGCCACGGCTGTTGCCTCTTCTCCCTGTAGGTTATTTAAGGTTTGCACATGCATGTTCCCACATCTTTGTACAAACGGTTAGAAATGGTCTCAAGTGGGTGTCAGAATGTCTAAAGCTTCATTAAATGTTGTCTTCAGACGGAAAACATCTATTTAGAACCCATCATGTTATGCATATTGTTGGTTTGGTTTTGGTAAATTTAAGTAAATTTAAGAGTTAAAGATGAATTTGGAACCTCTTTAAAAACTTTTGTCCAAACTTTCTGACATAGATACCCGTACATCACCAGTTTTGCTATTGACTAGTCTATTAAAGTATTGATTAGTAATGAATAGATGAGAAAATGAAAGTGCATGTGTCATTTCTAGACATTTTTGGTGATTAGGTGAGTTACTCCACTGATGAAACACCCCCAGCCCATAGCATATTAAACTGCTCCATCAGTCATGTGTCCAGCAGAGCCACAAACTGTGTGAAGCAGCGTTCATACCGCCATCAGCAATCCATGTTCAAGTCTGTGTTTCAGGCTTCTGCGTTCAAGATTCTCACATTTACGTGTTGCTACGAACATTTTTGAGACAGTTTTTAGGCTATACGTTTCCCGTTTAAAAATGATGGTCATGGTGGAGAAATTAAGGAGAAATAAATAATTGTGGTTTGTTACCGGCTGGAAGAAAACGACACCAAGTCTTTCATTTAACGTAATAGAGCTGTGACAGAAAAAGTCTGGAGCAAGATTTGTGAGATTTACATCGTTTTAACCTTTCACACTAAAACTCTTCCAACTGTTAGGAGAAGAAATGGGCTAGTAAAAAGCAAAAAAAAAGAAGAAAAAGCCCCTCCCTGCTTGCATAATGTGAATACTATTGCCTAAAAACACACAAGCCAGCGTTGAACGCGTTCTTGAACGTGCGTCACATTCCAGGTGTGAGCGAAGCCTTCAATTTGCATCAACGCAGCATGGCATAAGTAAGTGCGTGTTGTATTTGAAACCTTGCAAATTAACCTTATTATCTGGTCAGTTTTTAAAGGTATTTGCTTTTAGGATGACAATTAATAAGAAAAAAATTCAGCAATAACGAATTACTAGCTATCGGTAAATTGGTGTACAAAATGCAATGCAAAAAGTAACCTGTATCGTATCCATCTTCAAAGTGTGGTTTCGCTCGTCCTATTGGAGTCATGCAAACATCTGTACAGGAGATCCAGCACAGAGGACATTGATTGACAATGCCTCCAGCCAATCAGGATGCAGAACG
Source organism: Adrianichthys oophorus (assembly GCA_036245035.1). Lineage (NCBI taxonomy): Eukaryota > Metazoa > Chordata > Actinopteri > Beloniformes > Adrianichthyidae > Adrianichthys > Adrianichthys oophorus. The sequence continues at coordinate 13,027,424 of BSAI01000106.1, read as the reverse complement.
TGCATTGTTTAAAAAAAAAAAAGCAACATGCAAAATCACACACAAAAAAAGTGAAACAGTGAAGCTGCAAAAGATAAACTGTGATATTTTAATTAGTAAATTAAAATAGTATAATAAATGAATACGTATAAATTCAATCATTGCAGCAGCAAGGCTTTGTAAAGCCTTAGTGAGCTCAGCTCAATGCTTCTTTTTATGAGATTCAGACAACTAACAGCAAATTGATTTTTTTTTTTTTTTGCAATTTGCACATCTGCCACCTACTTAAAACCCAAAACACGAAGAACTCATTACAATTAATAAAATGAATTCCATTATTTTAATTTTTAATCTGTCAAAGAAACTCAGCCATTATCAGTAGTATTTTTATTTTTTTTTTGCTGTTGTGAATTTGTCTGGCCCCGGTCTTCAGTCATTGGAGTTATCCAACAAAGAAAAGCAGAAATTTTAATGCAGTTTGGATTCCTGCTGGTTTTTTTTTAATGAGCTGGGGTCTGAACAGACCCGAATGACAGAGAGAAAAGCAGTTCATTTGATTCTGAATGAACACGATGTTGACTGATGCAATCGAGACAGCTGGGGATGCTCACACTTTATCTTTGGTTTCAGCCCCAACGCGCAGACAAAAGGGTTTGAACTCATTTGGTCTTTTTTTTTTTGTTCTGGACAATTTAGCTAATTCGAGCTTTCAATGATATTCAAGCTTTTATTTCCTGTATCATCCTAACCCTGTGATGTCCTGTGATTTAAGAGAACTCTGATAAATTATCCAGGAAGAGGATTTGATTTTATGAATTACTAACACAAAGTTGGTGAGTATGCACAAAACCTTGTGTTAGATTTGTCAAAGATTTTTGAAGAGACCCCCCTAAATGAAGATGTTTTCTATCAAGTTCAACGAGGCATTTCCAGATTTTTTTTTTTTTTAATCTGGTGCAGGAACATCTTTGATCATTTCATAAAACTGTTTTTTAGATATCATTTCAGCGATGTGTTAGATGTATCTTTAAGTGGACTGATGCCACTGTTTTTGACAAGCTGTTGCATCAGTAAGATGTTCGAGAAAAAGTTGGTTCATTTTCCGACTTCAATTTGTTTGTTGAGCTGCGGATTATACACACACACATTTACAGGCACTGTAAATAAGCTTTCTTTGCAGGAGGCCTGGGGTCTCCCTTAAATACGAGCTTTGATGTTTAGTCATCCAGAGGATGACTCTTTCACATCAAGAGGAAGCAGATGACGTGGTTTGGATATCTGACAATAAAGCAACCCAGACGACTTCCTAGTGAGGCATTTATGGATAAGTCCAACTATGGAAAAACTTTTTTAACAAACCATACATTGATCATACTCTTGGGTGGCCATGCAGGGAGAAAAGCTTCGGACATTTTTACTTTCTTTCAATATAAAACGTCCCTACTTTACAGCTGAAACAGACATGTCAACGTATTACAACTTTCTTTTTATACCTCTTTGGTTAGGTTTATTCAAGACACTTGATTTCCTACTAAACGTAAATGAACTTTATACTTTAAATTTGGGATCATAACAGTTGAATCCTCAACTTCACATAGCAAATTCTATCATGTGTGTTTATCATATCTTTGAAAAACAATGTGTTTAAGAAATGAGACAACCATAGTACCAGTGGTGGAGCTAAATTTTTATTTATCTTTTTTTTAGGTGGTAGGGCAAAAAACTTTGGAAGGGGGGGTGAAAACATATTTTAATTTTGCCTAAAGAAAAGAACTAAAGAAAAAAAAATCTAATATAAACCAGTCTTTGTGGGATTACAGTGTTTGTGACTACATGTGACTTTTATCAACTTCAAGTCCCACTCTGACCATTTCTTTTGTTCCCAGTAGTATTTTAATTATTATTACACTTTTTTTAGCAAAAAAAAAAAAAAAACATTTTCTGTGACATCGTTTCTGCAGAGTGTTAGTAGTGCTTCAGAAATTCACCTCTGACTTGGTGCAGAGCAACCCCACCCCCCCTTCCCCTCCCTGTTCTGGAGAGGTGCAGGGAGCTTGTGGCCCGCCCAGTGTATGTCCTACATTACAAATGAGCTCTTGTTCCAACTGCATTTTTGCTCCTGATTCATTTCAATAAAGAAATACTCCACTTTCTTTTATAAATGTCCCACATCATCAGAAAGATTTCATAAGAGCATGTTAAAGCATTGGAGTTGTCTTTAAGAACCAATGACTTTTTCAGAATGGAAAACCTTACAAAACCAGGACTGACAGTGATCTTCATGGACAAAATATTTATACATTTGCTTTAGTTACATTTTTTCCTTCACTGGAAGCATGTAAAGCTTCCCACTACAGCTGTAGTGGCAGCTGTGCCTGATGGAAACCCAGTTTTCACAGTAACAATGACGTGGTTTCAGCATTAATAATACAAAATGTAATTAAAAATTGTTTCAGAAGTGTTGAAAAGCGAATGCAGAAAGTTCAGCTTGGCATCTTGACCTGTTCACGATTGAAATCCAAGAGCAGACGGATCAAGGTGCCGAGTTGATGAGGCTTCTTAAAAACCGACTGTGAGAAATCGGAGTAAACAGACGTAGGAAATGCTCTCTGAGATGAACTTGTGGGTAAATAAAACTTCAGCAGCCTTGAGAATCTGCAGCTCTGTCTGGGTTTGAAAGAAGCTTTAAGCTTTGATTTTAAATAAAATAGACTGTAAGCTAAAACGTATGTCTTAGCTTGGTTCTGTGAGCCTTGAGTTGTCCAATAGTTGACATGCAAACCACAAAAAAAAAAAAACCTTGTAAAATAGATTTGTTGTCAGACAGAACAGGTGAAAAACAGTTTCACTTTTTCTTCATGGCAGCAGCAAATATCTGAGGTCTAAAGGTGTCAGGTGTTGAGAAAATGTGAAGTCTGATGAGACACAGTGAACATTTCTGGTAAACTTTTGAAATTTCAGGTGAGATTTATGAGACCTGCAACAAATATCTGTTTCCAGAAGTCTTTATGAAGGGAGCTTAGTTCTGTTTACGTTTACTCCTTCAATCAGCATCAAAAGGGTGAACTTTTCTTCAAAATATAACCGTAAATTGATATTTCTTTAATAAGGAAAAGCAAATGCTGAAACTGTGAAATTGTGTTTACATTTCTAAAATAATTTTTTGAACCTGAAGAAGCCTTCAGCTCTTGGAGGACTTTTGAAAAGAAACTCTTCAGTCATAAACAAGGCCTCAAACTCTGTGAAAGATGATACATTAAATTAAAATGAATCATTTCTCTTACCAAAGAGACTTTATCAATTGCAAATTGGTTGAAGCAAATTGGTCTTTTTTAAGAAATTTTAGAGAAAAGTGAATGAACTGGATCCAAATGTTTTTTTCTCTTTTCATAGTTTAGAAAGTAGCTCACTTCTTTCTCTCATTTCTTTTGGCAAAACCCTTTTTTTATTTCAAACCAATAATTTAGACGAAAAATGCCAAGAATTCACATGTACTCATTATGAATAGAGTAAAGGTGTTTTTTGTTTTTTTTTTCTTTTCCAAACTGTGGGCTCAACTTCCCGTTGTGAAAAGCTCTCAGAAAGCTCCAGGCTCTGACATTTCCAGTGACAATTTCCTCTTCAATTTTTCAAACTTGTGATTATTCAGCCTGTGACAGCAGTCATTTTCTTCTACAAACACCAACATTTTCCTTCTATTATGCGAACAAAAAAAGAATTGGTTTCGGGATCCATAAGGTGGCGTTGCCCTCCAGTCTTTAACAATTTAAAAGACAAGTGAAAATCAAATATATTAAATTAAAAAAATGAAGTGTGACAAAACTAGAATTTGACAAACCAAAAACTGTTGTGCACCTCATTTGTCAGCGTCCTTTGACCCTATAGAGTGACTGAAATGGCCCAGGACCTTTCAGCTAAAGATCAGTTCTTGTAAAATCTGCAGGAATCCCCTTTAAATATTCCTGTTTTTCCCGACTCTCTTTTCCACCTGCTTTAATGGAGCCTTGGTGTTCGCTGCAGTCTGTATCGGAGTGTCTTGCAGAATTTAGTGGTTTGGACTTGCTGAAGGATTAGAGGTTGTTTCCTGGCGGCTTACCTTTTATGTGTGTGTGTGTGTTGATATGCAACACAGGACTTGTGTGTTCTGTGTACGGACTTAAAGCTTCTTTATTATAGTGGGATGTTAGTTTGACGGGTAAGACGATTTGTACGCACATTCTTTACTCACCACTGTTCTTGAGGCAACAAACTTATCAGCCGGCTGGCTTCATTTGTGTCTGTTATTCACTATGTCTTTATGTCAATGCTGGTTAAAGATTTATAACGCTCTGCTGTCAAAATTTGAAAGAAGCTTTAAAAATATTTCAGGTTCATCTGAGCACTGAAATCATGTGGTTGCTGGAAAAACAAATAGAAGCATTTTTTCCTGAAGTTTGTCATCTTTTCTTGTTTAAAATCTAGATGGATGGATGGATGGATAGATACTTTATTGATCCCAAGGGAAATTGGTTGTAGCAGGAAACACAAACAAAGACATGTTGGCCAGTGGTAGTGATACAACAAAGCTGTTTCAACTCATCTAAAGGTATAAAGAGCCATGAGGAGACACAATGCTATTTTTTCTTTGCCTCTTAGTTGAGTTTCTCGTAAAAAAATGTTGCTTTAAAATAAATTCTTCGATCTTTATAGAAATAATCCATAAAAAAACAGTTTTTTTTCTTCTGCTCGATGGAGTCACTCCAGCCTGATTATGGTAACAAAAAGCTTTGTGAAGGTTGTTCCTTTTTTGTGTGGTTTTGGTTGGGTTCATGATCTGGTTTTGTTCCTCAGTCACTCTCACCTGCTTTCATTTGTTTATCATCCACAGCTGCATTTAGTTTGTTTTCATGCATGTAACAGTCTGGTTTTCAGTTTTTCTCTTGTCACCTTTATTTGTTGTTTCTTCTGGATTTAGCAGTGTGTGGTTAGATTTGGGTTTAAGTTTCGGTCTCCTGCGTTCGGATATTTTGAATCCTGACAGGCGTTTTGTTCTTATATTTCATTCTTGAATAAAATGTTCTGTAATGAAATAATCAACTACTTCACCTGAATGATCTTTATCATTAAGATCAGATCTAATCTGTGCGTCACAAATGCGAGCCAGTTCAACTGACATAAAAACTGAATTTAACAACGTTCAGCAGCATAAAAAGGATGAGGTGGAACAACAGATGCTTTGTCGCTGCTGGAACTCACTGCAGTACTTTTTCATCATTTTTGCCTCATATTTATAGTTTGAATTCATTATTTTTCACTATTATAGATGTATTTTTTAAGTTTACAACATGTGGATTAACAACATGGTTTTACATTATTAAAACAGAGATTCTTCATTTTTTTTGTTGCTTATTTCAGAGGATTAAAGAAGACATGATTGTTGTATTTTTTGAAGTAAATTTTTATTTCTACGTTGTCCCATATTCTTTTAGAATGGAGGCTTTTGAACCACCACCACAGATCCCACCCATCTCCACTTTTCAATAGTTCTTATTATTAATCAGCAGTTTTGAAACATCCATTGGGGTCTACAAAGCTAATCTAAAATAAATACACGGACATGGTCTCATTTGGGAGTTTTTATTAAAAAACAAACCATCAACACCAACTTTTATGAAGATGGTGAAAAAGAAAACTGCCTGGAAAAACACAGTTAAATGCTCTGGTGTAAGAGCTGTACTCCAGTGTTTGAAGAAGTCAAACATTAAACGACTGCAGACATTCATTTTTACTTGAGTCTCCATTATAACTGTGAGTTCAGCACTCCACATTTGTGTAGTGGAGCAGCTCGACAGATGGTGTAATTACAGCTGTTCAGAGGTGATTGAGTAATTCCAATTAGCACCAGCAACTCTTCCCTCACCAAATATAGCGGATGCACAGAAATGTGCCTCGGTGACGGACCTGGTGAAGAATTATGCCCATTATAAAACCTATTCCCTGATTTCATTTTGTTTGTCATTATCTTATAGTTTTCATTTGCTGTTTAGGGGAGGCGAGTTTTCTTTGTGAGGCCTTTCAAAGATTTCAGACGTTTTTTACTTTTTTTTTCTGAACAAGCCTCACAGCATGGGCTCGGCGTGACAAAGAGAACTGCTGCATTCATGTCGACAGCTCGAAACAATGGCTGATTTTACATAAGTCCCAAGCTACAGTAATCACATCTAAGCTTTTATATCAGGAGGAGAAGAAATGCAATCAAACAATAAAGAATGTGATACCCAAGGATTATCTTTTTCCCCCGGGATCAGTGTAAACAGATTTTCAAATAGAAAGGACGCTTGGTGCAAATGCAGTATTTTCAGAAAACCACCTGACAATTGTGATATGAAATCAAGTAAAGCTGAAATGTTGATAGTTTTACTCTGTGGGTTCAGTGATTTTTGCGTTTATAATGTACAAACCTCATCTCTTTGACCAAAAGTCAAAAACAGTTTAATAGTCCAGTTCTTTGTTCATTGTTTTCACATAGGGTCATTTCCCAATGTTGTCACATGCAGAATGTTTAAGATCTGAATAATGAGGACACTGGCAAAATATTTAAGTTGACGTATACCGCAGTCCTTCGTTTATTGTGGGGGTCAGGTTTTAAAAAAAGCACCACGATAAGTGAAAAAAAAAATAAATAATAAAATTAATAAAGTAGGACTGCAAATGTTTTAAGACTGTAAAACCCCCTCGCTTTATAAACTTTTCCCAGACAAACATGGACATTTTCAAACTTTTCTTTCTTGTTTAAACTCTCAAAGTTCAAACCTTCATAGAAAAATGAGCCAATTTTAAAAGAATGAAAATAAAGATCAGATTTATGCAACACCAGCTATCTAAATGCATTCTGGACAGTAGACATACAGAGAGGGAGCTTGATTGACAAGGAAAACGCCCAATCAGGACGTGCATTACAGTCCACATTAATGAGAAAAAAAATGTGCGAAATTCTGCTAAAAATCAGTGAAAGAAGAACTGCAATATCGCAAGTGACCACTTTATAAAGAGTTTTCAAAACTATGTATGTTCTCTGTGCAGAACATAATTCTGATGTGCTGATTGGTGGAATCCTTGCATCACCAAAGTCTTCAATAAAAACAAATTCCTTGAAGATTTGTATGATTCCTGCAACCTGTGACCTTGAAAGGGATTAAGTGGGTTCTGAAGATTGATGGATGGAAAGTCTGAGGGATAAATAGTAAAAAACAGATGTTGAACAAAATTGCGAGTTGATGGTGCACTTGCTGAAGCCTTGGGCAAAAAAAAAAGGCAAAAACCTGCATTCAAACTTCAGATTTAACTAATTATATACATTTTTAGCTCAGGAAGTCCTTCAACTGGTGATCTTATTAAGCAACTTTTACTGTTTTTCAGGAAGAAAACGAGATTTATATGGTGTATTACTTAAACCCAAGATTCAGTGAAGTGTAATGTAGTTTTATTTACTTGGTGCAAACCTGTGAGGGCAGATTTTTTCCACCCAATGAGTCTGCTGTATGACTGAAGATCTGACTGTAATGTTAATCAAAAGACCATATTTAGTTCTTTTTGATCTCAAATATAAAATGAATTCTAACAAGGGTAGTTTTTCAGATGAGAGGTCATGAAGTTGCCTCTTTGATAAGATATGATAGCGTACAGACAGTGACAGCCCTGTGGAAGAGGCATATTTTCTGATGGTTACATGACTCTTTTAGGTATTAGACTCAGTTTGCTGCAATAAAATAGAAAAGTGTTCTCTGGATTTTTGAACTCCGTGAACTCTTATCTCTGTAAACATTGTGATTGTTGGATACTTCCCCTGATTTTTGCATTTGATTGTCAAACCTTGCAAATTCACTTTGAACTTAAAGAGGACAGGCTACTAATGTCAGAAGCAGAGGTCAAAAGATCAGCCTGAAGAACTGTTTGTTTTTTGTCTTTTTGTCTGCTCAGGACTCCACCTGTACTCCTCCTGACTTTTCCACTGCACCCTGAGAAGATGAGTCACTCTCATCAACTACAGGCTTGAAGCTTATCTCAGAAAACACACCGCTCTCCAACTCAAATATTTTTCTTATCTGTTTGGTGAAAACAATGCTTCTCCCTTACTGTTTTGAGGCGATTATTCCTGATATTACTGTTATTTGAAATCTTTACACCTTCCTAAAAGCTTAAACCTTTTGTTTGTTATTGAACCACGTTGGGGGGTATTTATCTGTTTACCAAACCGTAAAACAGAGCAACTATAGGATGCCATGGTGGCTAAATTAACTGCTGCTTCTAAAGTTACTGGAGACATAAATCTGAGTGCAGTAGACCTCTCTTGGGATTTTCTACATCCACAATCCTATGCGATAATATTGTCTTAACATTATGACAGGCCAATATATTTTAGATTTATGATTCTAATCGTTTGTTGTTTAGTGGAGGATGTTTGTGTGGCTGACAAGAGAGAATAAAAGATTCGAAACAGAAAACCAGAGTATTTGGGAAAATAAATTAGTGCCTGATGGGAATGAATGTGTGCATGGAATGGACTAAAACTAGTGAAACTGGACTCAAGTCATGGAAAACATTTGCATGGCATCCTCGATTAAAGACATTTTCGCTCATAACTAGCAAATGTTAAGGCAGGTGGTAGAAACCTGACACACAGTCTACAGTTTTGACATGAACGCTACCTGGAGTAGTTTGTTCCATTTTTCTTTTGCACTGACCATTGCTCTTCATTCCCCAGTACAGTTTACTCTGGTTTATCGAAGAGACTACGTTCTAAAAATAACTTACAATAGGTGAAATCCTCGAAGTGGAATTACAGATGTTATAAGGCTGTGAAATACCAAACTACACACTGTCTAAATTTTTCTCTGATGGATATGAATATTTTCACACTCGTTTTCTCTCATGTTTAAACTCTCAAGGTTCAAACCTTCATAAAATGAGTCTCATATCATTGAATGAAAACAAAGACCTGATCGCAATCAAAGGTTTATGCAGAGCTGCATGTATCTGTGCAGGAGATGCAGGAACCTTCTTGCTTTGAAGCAAGAGCGCTAACCACTGGACCACCTTGCAGCCCACCCATTGTACTTGAAAGTTTTTTTAGTTCCTTAAATGATCACTGGAGGCAATTTTCTGACTTTTTGACTCCCATGTTTCCCAATTTTACATCTAAAATAAGCTTATCTACAGAAATAATATATGTATTTATATATATATTTATATATATATATATATATATATATATATATATATATGTATACAGGGTTCTAAATTAACTTTTTTGTTTACTACTACTACAAACCAAACATTTCTCAGGAAAAATAGTTTGTGTATTTCAAAGTAAACAGTTACTATTTATAAAGATTCCGTTAATGATTATTCTCTCGCAAAAATAAACACTAATAATAATTAAAAGTGTAGTTGTATGTTGTTTATTTTTAACATGACAGAAACATAATTTTATTTTGACAAAATACACTTCTGATCTCTGAACTTTTTTATGAACACAAACCTTTCTTTAAAGCATCGACTTTATTGCCAAACATTACACAGCAAAATGTTGGGGAAGGATTAAATATTGACCAATATGAACTGCTTTTTGTCATAAAAAGCAGTTCATATTGGTCAATATTTAATTTTTAAGCAAAATTTGTGGGTGACCTGCTGGGAACTCACGTTGTGGGTGTGGTCAACGTTGTTGCTTAAAGTCTGATTTTCAAGATATTTTTAAACGATTTTTGTATATATATTGTTTTAATTCAAACGTTTTGCATTTCATTGAAAAAAGACCACTCTTTTTAATTGAATGCAATATGTGTCCATAAAGAGTAAAACTAGTGATAAACATTCAAATAATTACTGCGCTCCTTGAGGCCTGGAGTTGCCTATTCCTGGAATAGCGGTTTGTTAAACTCAACATAACTCTTACTGTACATTACCTCTCCTGTCCAATCACATATTTTTAGCTTTTTGTTGAGGTGGGTTTAGCAATGTGCCCCATGAATCATAGTGACTGAAATATGAAAGTTGAATAAATGTTCAGGTTTTGCTGTAATGTTTGATTTCCATGTGTGAAAATGACAGACAGAATCCAAACACTTAAATGGATTAAACTTTTAGAACTCCTTAGTTACAATACAAGTCACAAAAGTAATTAAACAAGAACATCCTTGACTTTTCTTTATTTTTTAGTGCAGGTTTGAAGCTCAGTGAACTTCTTCTCGAGTTCAGATGAGCATTTAGAAGGAGGTCTCTAAAAGCAAGTCGAGTGTTTATGTTTCAGCCATTATTTAAATTATACCAGGCTTTATCGCACATTCATTCTAAAAGTCATTTTGAGTCGAGCTAAGATGAACCAACGATTTCAAAGAAAACCGATTATCCAACTTGACATGTTTCTAAAGGAAGCAGCTGAGGTGAACTGTGTGCTGAGATGGACAGAATGTTGGAGAAAAACACTTCAATAAGAGCCGGATCTACTCAATGGAAGTCTGATCAGCGCTCTTGTTCCCTTATTTGAGGTCTGAGAAGGACGCACATATTTCAGAAGAAGGTGTATTATTTTCCATCCTTACTCTACTTTCAGGTTGCATTTCCATAAACATGACCAAAAATTGTTGATGAAGAAAACAACAATTTCTAGAAAAAGTTCCATTACCTGCAATAATGCAGAGGTAAATGCTGTGAGTTGAAACTGGTCGCAAAAGATTCTAAAACTGATTGTACATTAGTTTAAAAATCAGCTGAAACAGCAGATGATTGGCAGATATCTATATGTTTTTTTAAACTCACAAAATAAGGTTTTCAAAATATGTAAATACTCTGGAGAAATACTTTAATTTTTGCAAACAGATAGAAATTATGATGACATCAAATCATTCAAAAAAGTATTTTTAAAATATGTCCATCTTCAATACTTCAGTAGTATGGGCAAATGAAATATCCATTCAGATTCTCATTGGAAAAAAGCATGAAATGAAAATGAATACACTTTTCCATGACGTGTTTTTGGAAAGGGTCTTTATATGTCTGTTGTTATCCTGATATCCTGTGTAACTACACACATGGACTAGTATGCATCATACAGTATGTACACCTGCCCCTCATAAGTCTGTCTGGGTCTAAAAACAATCAGTCATAGACAGAATATAGTCTCATTTTTGTAAGGAAAATGCCTGGTTGGCTGTATCCAAAGTCTTTTACAAAACCTAACTTATTATTGGTCACAATTTTTCTTTGTGCAACGTGCTTTATAGAATGGTTTGTATTCAAAAGATGTTTTTCATCAAAGACTTTTGGAAAATTGAAGTCACACAAATCATCCTTTTACTCCCTTTTTTCCTAAAAAATACCATTTTGGTTTAGAATCCAAAATAATATATAATATTTTTGCATAACTACTGAGGACTGCACCAAACTTAAGTGGCTTAAATAACACAGATACTGCAGCTTCCGCAGGAACAATGGTTTCTGTAGGGGAAGTTCTTCCAAAAGGCTTTCTGATTGAGGAAAACTCCAAATAAATATCACATTGTGCATACAGACTATATATTTTAGAGCACTTTAGGATAAAGTGAGCTACCCCGGTGATGCTCTCCTTATCATTGACATGTTCACGCCTCAAAGCTGAGCTCTGCATTGCAGTCTGCATTAGAAGTCTGCTTCATCTACTTCTTCTCCGCATGTTCCTTTCAACCCACCATAATTTTCCATTCCCTGGCATTATTCCCTCTTTTGCAGCTTCCCCTTCTTTCCACCGCACAAACTGAAATCTGTTATCTTTTATTCAACATAACGGCACCTCTTCTCCACAGTTAACAAAAACAAGATTTCTAAGCTGGTTCTTTTTTTTTTTTTTCATCTCTCAATTTTGTTATCAGTTCTTCCTCTCTGTCTCCTTCGCAGATGAAAGGATTTCTGTCTGCGGGATTTTAAATATACTCTATGATTCAGGGTTAAGGTAGAGATTATTCTAAAGAAGCAATGGGAAAGCTGTTATCTGTGAGAATACAGGAGCAGAAAAATTGTAAGTTAAACGTTGAAGGTCATAACTCTGTTTGAACAGATGCTTTAAATCTGAAATTATCTTTACATTTGGAAATAAAACAGGAATGCTAGATTTGCAAATTCATTGGAGAGCACTTATTTTTTTAAAAAAGAAGAAGAAAATGATGCTCTTTAAACATCAGACATCAGGTATTTTCACACTAAAAATTTGAGTTTTTCTTCACTTTGGCTTTGTTATAAAAGTGATGACTTTCTCCACATTTGCTGTTTTTATATTTTAAAAAGCTGAAGCTCTCATCTGCAACATCTAGTTATAGTGGCAATTGTATGTGTGACCCTTGAGCTTAACTTGTGTAAAGCGAATCTATAATTAAATCTGTACAAGCAATGCAATTCTTTTCTCTCTGTGAGTCACACCTAACAAACGGTTTCCTGTAATCAAACCAAGCAAGGGCTTGAAAGGTAATTCAGGCTCCTTGTGATGGAAAATAACTGAAGTAAAGCAGGCCGCAACAGTGCAATAAATACTGTTGATGTATTTTAAGAGTGGTGGTTTATCTTAATGTTATTTCTATTGTCCTGTTTTATCTACATCTACTGCATTTGAACAGTTAACAAGCTGCTATAGAAAAAAAAAAATTAAATCACAACTTCCTGACACACAGACGGATTTTCTCATCCACATATTCTCACACTAAGCCACGCATTTTTTTATGCTTTATCATGAAAACAAATGTCATTCTTTATAACCATCAGGAAGTACTATGAAAGTTCTTTTATTCCTTAAATTTGTTTTGATTGCATTTTTTCCACAAACACCATTTAAAATGATTGTTTTTATAGTAGGGCAGGTGATGTTGTTATGTAGAATAATTATACTGAAATATGATGATTTATAAAATATTCGAGTGACTATGGAGGAAAAAACTTTTTCTGAATAATTGTTAAAGTAAACTTGCTTTTGTTTCCAGAACTTCAGTCATTCAAAAGTGTTGGAGGTTGCCAGCAGCACAACCAAATTCCTTTCAAAATAAGACACACCCTGGAAGGACGGACAGTGGATTGAACTTCTACCATCATATTGTTTAGTTGTCTGACATTAAAATTCAAAACATAAATTGCAAAACTTAACTAACTAAAATAATTTAATAAAAACTCAAAAAACAAACTCTTTATTAACTCAAATACTGTGCTTTTTTTTCTAAGCCAAAGAGATGCAATGGAGGAAGAAAAGAGCCACATGTGGTTTCTATTTAACAGCTGTGACACAAAATTGTGAGGAAAAAACATGGAAAAAATATACTTTAGTTTATACTTTAGCTGGTCTCTTCAGTCCAGGCCAACAATAACTTAAATAAAAACAATAGCATTTCATATTTGATCATTTTCTTGCTTGAAATTCTGTTGAAAAGAGAGTGAGAGACTGTGGCGGCACCACTGAAACTGCTAACAAGCCCCTTAGTAAACTCTGAAACTTAAGGTTTTACATTTCTCAAAAAGCTTATAAGTTCTCCAAAAAAAAGTCTCCGTAAAATGAACAGATGTTAAAATGAGGACATGCATTTTCAGGTAAGGCATCACATGCTACACAGTTGATCCTGTTTTGCTCTGAAAGACTTTGTTCTTTGATGTGATGTTCTGTTAGCAGATACCTTTACTAAAATCTAACAGACCAGATCAAAAACCCACTCTGTTCTGCAGCTGCACTGATTTCTAGTCTAGAAATAAACTCCCATAAAAATGAATAAATGCGCATCAGCAGGAGCCTAATAATGATTCTTTATTCCTGAAAGGCTTACTTTTATTGTTCACACATCTTTGATCCGTCAGTAACATCTAATCCTCTAATCTCTCCCCCTCCTTGTTGTTTTAGCAGCCAGGCATCTCTTGTGATTTTTCCTTCCAATCATTTTTGTTTCAGTTCTGTTTTTTTTTTTTTCCTTTGTTTTGTGGCCATTGTGAGTGTTATCCATTTGCCCGTTTGGCTTAAAGGACTTGGTCGTTTCTCAAGTGCATGTATCCCGTTGTCAAATTCTTGAGTGTAATCCCACAACTGTCCTTAATTTAGGGGATTTTAGGGCAGTTGTTACTGTGCATGGCTGCAAAGTTTAACAATGGTTGATGCTGCTTAAATAGCCTTCAATTATCTCAAAACGAAAAAGCATTTTTTGTTTCCTACTTTAAACAGCACAATATATGCATTAGCGTTCTCATGATTATTGGTATTTTAGAAGAGAACTTTAGATGCTCGACAATGTGTTTTTCCAAAAACTAGTCTGTAAAGTTTTGTCTCAAAAAAGCAAGTTTGTCTACATCTTTAACATAATATTTAACAACTGTTTAAAAAGTTGTTTAGGAAGCATTCAATGTACATTGGTTTGTTTTTATCATAGAAAACATCAGAAATGATCGAAAGTAGAAATATCTGATACAGATCAGTTTGTATTCTTGGACTCTGATTTATTTTGGGGTCTGGTCCAGCTAGGACTGCAGTTGTCCTGAATTGAACTGTGGTTAAATTTTGTGATTTTAGGTGGACATGAACAAAACTGGAAGTTAATCTAAACAGTAGTTAGCTTTTTTTTCCTACTTTTTCTAAAAGTTTTGAAATTATTCCAAATATTTGGACAAAGGCTTGATTGGGCAGTCAATGCTGAGGGACAGAGATTTGTCCAGATCCTTGCATATGTTGTAATAGCAGTCTCAAATGGGCGGATTTAAAGAATTAACATTGTCCAGGGGGTCTCATTGACTGTGGCCATGGTGATTGGAGGTTTAGGCACCGTCGCTCTTTTTGTTCCAATAAAAAACTGAGAGCGTTGTGTAGCCAGTATGGTGGCTGGCTACAGCAGCTGACGCTAAAGCATTTATAATTAATAATTAATGAATAATTAAGCTAGCTCATGATCACTAGAGCTCTCTGACAGTTTGCTTCTGGTAGAGGGAAGAGGTGTTAAGTCACACAGCCCTCTGCAACATGCATTCAAGAGGCCGCTTCCAATAAAAAGTCTATGTAAACACATGTAAATGCATGCTTTGGGCATCTGCGGTCAACACTCTTGCGTTCATGCGTAGATAGGCACATTTATTAGACCATTTTTGGGCTCTACGTACAAAACGCACAGCCTTTGTGCATTGAAAGTTAAATCAGTTGAACCAGGACCAATCAGGGACTCGGATCTGGTAGTTGCGTATCGGTAGTGTCCTTTTCAATTCACGGAAGTGTCAACCGTTTGAAAATCGATCATGGAGGAGAGAATAATAATTGCATTTTAGCATTTTTTGCACTCTTTTATATATTGGAATAGAGCTGCAAAGGAAAAAGCCTGGAACAAGATTTGAGAGATTTGCATCACTTTGATATTTCACTTTCAGCGTGTTCTTGAACGCGTCACATACACTTTTTTTTTTTTTTAAGCAGCAGTTGATTTCAAAATGGGTGGCAAAGACTATCCTGCCCTCAAATGGCTTTAAACACACATACATGTATAGTATGTTTTTTTTTTTTTTAAAAAAAGCTTATTTTATGTATTTCAACCACCTAGAGTTTATGTTACAATACAAGGGTTTAAACAATGTCAGTTTGTTTTCTAAATCAGGTTGGTCATCCAGTGTTTTTGGATTTCCCTCATGGTGACACAACTGATTTGTTTTAAGCTAAACGCAAAACTCTGAGGTGAAAATATCACTGCAACATCACAACAAAAACAAATCTGAGTGAGTGCAGCAGTGTTCCACGGTTTTTGTGTTTGAGTAAGAGGACGTTATTGTGAGGTGATGAGCGATTAAGCTTATAAATGAGAACAATGGAGAATAAAAAAGGTGAGCTTGATTGATTGAGTTTCTCAACCTGGGAAGGAAAACACAGAAGGAGCTGGTTTTATGCGTAATTTTCTAGCTGAGAAAATCTATTAAGAAGATATATTAGTGCTTACACCAAGTCGCTTTATGAGTGTTTTTCTTTTCTAGCACAGGGAATTTTACGTTACCAACCTGAAGTTCATGCTGATGGTTCGATTCAATCCATCACTGATGAGCTCAGTGTTCAATAATGCTGTCAGCGTGTTTTGAAAGCAGCTATTTATGTAATAAATTATCTTCTGAGTGAGGAGGTTTCAGTGTTTCTGTTGGATGATTTAACCTAATTTCTGTGGAAAAGTGCGAGTTTAGTTTCATGCCACCATGAGTAAGAAAAATGCACACAGCCTCTGCTGCAGCTCGTGGATTTGCTCTGAAAAACTGCTGTTTATCCTTTTGTTTGTATTGATAGGTCTTTGGAAACGTGATAAATCGGTTTCCTGTGCTGTGCATACTAACTAAGCATGCTAGGTACAATTAGGGTCATAGACAGTCTTCTTTTTTTTTCTTTGCTAAACAAAAGGTGGACATTTCTGGTTCATTTCAAGTTCTCACAAAAGACTAAAACAGTAGGCTCAGTTTCCAGAAAGTTTGATTTTATTGAGAGTATTGAGATTATCATTAAGGACACACACGTGAGCAATAATTCTGTTTAATGATATCATTTGCAAACATTATTATTTTATAGATCACTTCTTCAACCAAGCATTTAAAATTGCCTTATACTAGATAAGGCTCATCAGTAATTTTACTTAATTCTAATATATACATAACTAAATGTACTACATTTTCCAGGCTTTTTTTTCAAACAGTGCACATTTTACATGAAAACATAAAGTTTTCCATTCTCATGTCTAAGTTCTTGTTCTAAAAGCCTGTTTTCAGCTGAGATTATACGGATGATTACCGCTGACTCAATGAACGTTGAATAATTTTTAGAAAAATAGTGGTAATTATTGTGAATTCAAATTAAAACATCATTTCAGCCGAGACTTTTTTTATTATTATTACTGGGAAATAGAGACAATCTGAACATCACACAGATGTGGCAGACAGTTTTTAAGAGCTCGCCATAAACGAATGTGAGTAGAAGCACACCAACACAGAAATATCAATATTTATTGACTGACACCATTACAGACTTACTGAGAACACTAATGGAAAAAATGCACAAATAAACACTTGAATGATAGTCTAAGTAATGTCTACATTAATATATTGCATACTTGCGTATATTTAATGAAGCTGCATACAATTTAATTACATCTGCTTTCTCCTTGTTTAAATAATTTTTGAAGCAAGGTATAGTGGTATTTGTACATGTGCAGGCTGACAAACCAAGTCCAACTAATTCATAAAAATAATCAACTGTATTTTTTTACAGTATGAAGATCTAAAGGGTTGTAGAAGCAAATTAGTGTCTGCAGTGTTGTAAATATGAACCATCCTGCCTCTGTGCAGGTCGCTACATATCTGTCAAATGAATGGGACTGCATCTTTCTTCTTTCAGCAGCAGCATTTGCAGCAGGCGCGTTTCTTTACCTTTTTGTAAGGTTTTGCATGTTTCTAAATACTTTTACGCAAATTGTGATTTTAGTTTGAAATGTTAAGATTGACTAAACTTACCAAACAGATAAATGAAAACAGGAAGTTTACCTTTTTTTTTTTTTTATTAAAAATGGATGTTATTTGATGAGAGTCAAATGATGTCATACACACAAGCATGTGGTGTGTGGGGTCCTAAGACTTTAATCAACCACTCATCATCTTCTGATCAGAGATCATTTATGTCAACATGATTCCAATCTTCTGTCCTCCTGCTGCACAATACTGCTACAGTCCATGTGTGTTACATGCAGAAGGCTGCACTGAATTAAGGATCTGGACTTTATATCTGTTTCAAAAGAGTTGCACTTAATAATCATTTGTTAAAAATACCAACAAAAAAAGCAAATGCAGCTTCTGACATCAGGTATGTGAATAAAATACAACGCCAGAAAAGGTTACAGCTTCTGACAGACATAACTGATCCATTCTCATTTTTTGTATTTTCTCACTTAAAACTACTTAGAAGCTATCAATGGAGGGTTAAATATGATATTTCTGCTCCTTTGATTCAACCTAATCCTTGCTCAGTTTGCAGAGTTTTGCATAGAGACCAGAAATGCAGAACTTTACAAGAGCAGCATTTTTATGCCCATTTTATGTTCTAACAAAGTCTGTTTGTTGAATTTCAAGTAAATGGTTTTCAGATAAATGTGTGGCCTTCTAAATTTGAGTTTATGTTTGAGTTCCAATGGTGAAGAAGAGAGCGAGTGAAGAATTTTCCATAAAGTCAGGAGGCACAAAAAACAGCTTTTTCCATTTTCTCTTGAACACTGTGTTCTGTGGGGAGAAAAAAACCGCTAGAGTGTTCTGCCATGTAGAGTTTCCTTCAGGATGATCTGCCTTAAAATACTGCGAGCATTTTTGCACAAGCGCACTTGTACTTGTTTATGTCTCTTTCTGGCCTCCCACTCAATGTTACAGATGCACAATACAGAAATTTCATAGATCCAGAGATAGCAAAAAGGTGGCCCGTAGGCGTTCAGCTGTTTTTTTTTTTTTTTTCCTTTTAGAGTGTGTTATTAAGTCATAGGTTAATACTAGAATTTAAGGTGGATTTTCCACAAAATAGACCCATTTGACACTTTTAGTTTAATTTTTCTGGGCTCCACTCTCAGTTTTGTCACTAAATAACAATGAAAGCTGCTTACGATTCTAAAAAGCAGGGGAAATTCTCTGAACACATAGATCTGATGTAATACAACAAAAACATTCTTGTTTTAAAACTGCTTCAAGCTGCTTCCTTTACAGCTTTGAATTTCAACCCAGATGCTTCTTGTTGGTGAAAGTTGACTCTTGTAGATGTTTCACATCAAATTACTTGCAGAAATTGACTGAGATCAGGTTACATGTTTTTCTGCACTGTAGAGGAAGCGTTTTTGGAAATAGGAAAATGTTAAACATAGAACTTAATTTTTGACATGAATTAAACTCTCCTGAAAGTTAATCATTTCTTCCTATTTTTTTTGTTTATTTCAAATGTACAGATTATTTTGTATATATAAATAAACATTGTATTACTTTTTAACACTCCAAAGCCTGAAGGCATCTTTTAATTGTGGCAAAATGCTCTGTTCAGGGCCACTGTGATCATAAGGGAAAAGAAAATTAAAGTAAACTACAAACTACATTTACTCACTCTACCTTAAATCTCTAAGATTTTTGGCGCAAGTACTTCTTTAACCATTCAACTTATCTCCGATAACTTATTTACTTTTATTTCCTTCAAGTTTTGCAACTGGGAAAATTGGTGGCAGAATAAATACAAATGTGAAAGTCCATCCTTCTTTCATAGCCGTTTTAGGGTTGCTGGGGCCTATCCTAGCTACTGTTGGGCTAAAGTGGGGTAAGTCACAAGTGATTAATGAAAAAATTAAGAAAACTGATGGTTAAAAGTGAATCTGAATTAATGTTAGTTGTGAAAATGGAGGAAACTTTAAGTAAATTGAATGATCAAGACAAATCACATTTATGAGCTGGTACAACAAAGACATGAAAGCAGTGCTGGCTGCAATTCATGGTTTAATTCTTTACTTTTATCAGTTTGTGAGCATTTAGTCGCTTCTACGGCAGTTTTAAACACTGCTATTTTTACATAACATCTTAATTACTTTGATTTGTTTGCTATTTGCTCAGCCTCCTGAACGTTTTGCTTCAATGAAAAACAGTCTGCTGAGGCAAAACACAGTTGATGTAATGCCTTTCTCACATGCACTCATTGACCCGCATTGAAAAAATGAAAAATCTGTACAATACCCTTACTTTACCCCTGTGTTGGTATAGGCATTGGCTACAACGTGTTGCCTGCAGCCTGCTTGTAGAGTAAAACAGGCATAAACATTTAGGTTGATATTTTGTGTGTGCCACCTCCTTGCCTCGTACAGGTTTGTGTGCATTTCGCCCACAAACACCTCGTATCCATTCATAAGCGCAGCTTTGACTAAGGCTGTAGTTTGACATGCCTTCATTAGCAGGCGAATTGCAGATGGACTAAAAGGACCCATGAAGTGTCCTTAAGGTGTGTCCTTATGTTTGTTATTGACCTCGTCATCTGCCGGTCTCTCAACAGTGGGCTCCATAATGATGTTAGACTGTTTCTTCACCCACATCATCAAGCTATCCACATACTTTTCTGTGGAGAGCTCTTAGTGGAAAGGTGCTGTGAAAGCAGAGGACAGAGGTCTTTGCAGAACACCTAATGCTGTTTCTCTAATCTGGTGTCAGGAGCCAGTCTGACTCAGCCTTCAGAGACTTCTTAGACGAGGGGATTTTTTTTTTTTCTTTTTCCAGATAAGACGTCAGAACTGTTGAGTTCTAAAAAGTCATCAAGCTGTAATGGCAGCATTTGTTTTTTTGGTGTCGGAGGCTTAGTCGCGTCAAACTGTGGCAGAAATTTACAACGTTCAAAAGAGCGATCACATCTCAGCCTGGAGGTGAGCCTTTCAGTTAAATGACATGTAAAGACCTGCTCCGTGATGGAAGCACTTTGGCTGTCTGCGTTGGGCTCTCAGGCAACAAGCTTTTTAATGCTATCAGAGCAGAGGCAAAGTCTTTACAAATAATATTAAAACACATTAGGTTCTACATTAGCGATATGCATTTTTGTAACACATTAGATTCTCTGAGCTGTATCGGCATGCTTTGTAGGGTAACTTGTAAAGGTTTTAATATGATCTGATTGTCTAGTTTCCAGATAAACTATGCATCCATCTGACTGTGTTTCTGATACGGTCTCTCTGATCTGCTCTGCTTCTTATCGCCTTTTTTTTTTATTTCATTTGGTTGGAACATTTGTTCTACCTTAATGGGCTTATGAATCTGGACTTAATGAAAATATCTGCTCTTTAAAAAAAAGCTCATGTCCAAAGGAAAGTAGAGTTTTGAAATATATTGTTGTGAACTTTACATATGCTATCTCTCATGAACCTACAGATTGAAAAAATGATGCTTTAAATGACATTCCTTATCATCTCTGTGTGTGCAAAAGGCTGACATTTTGGTAGAATGTTCCCAGAAAGAAGAGTCTAAAACTCTCTTTACCTATGGCAAACTCAACTCAAAATACAGATTTTATGATGCAAATATAGATGTAAAAAAAACCTATGTGATGTGTACAGATCAAATTAGCACAGATCAACTATACAATTTGCAACCGATTTATAGCCAGTTTGTGGCATGAGCAGTTTTTGTCTTTTTTTTCTTCAGCAGACACTTCCAAGTGAAATAAAAGATTTATATAAAAACAAGCACGGAAAATGTTACAAATTCTGAAAAAGGTTCCAAATAAAGAACGTGTTTTAATTTTAACGAATCCCAAACAAAATACGAAACATTCACAAGGTCATGTTTTTGAGCTGCGAGAAAATTGAACTTTTTTCCGAGGTTTATGTCTGGTTGGTATCTGAATGAATAAACAGCTAAGTGAGCAGTGAAGCAGGTGGTCCGGCGTTCTGCCAGAGCACTTCTTCTGATTTGGACACTTAAGCACTTTGAAAACCTGCCTCAACTCCCAAGCATGCCAGATTTTGGCCGACCCCATTAGTTTATTGTTGAAGTGTAATCAGAGAGGAGAGGTCAGATGTTAGCAGATTCTCCGTCATGAAGAAAAGCTCCGTCTTTCTCTAAATGAGCCAAATGCGTGATCCAGAACCTGACCTGGTTAATTGGGGATTTAGTAGGAGTTTGGAAAAATTAGAACACGACTATGCAGACTTAAAATGCAGAATAGATGGACGTAGTTAAACTGAAATCATTTTATTATCAACTCCATCAGCTTCACAACTTGATTATTTAGCATTTAAGGTGAGAAAAATTTTACGGTTTGATCTTTTCTTTGGATCTGAACAAAACACTTCCTGAAGTATTTTTATCCAACTCTGGCAGATAAAAGCAGTCCACTTTGGTTCTGTAAAAGCCTTAATGATCTTTTTCATCTTCAGTTTGGCATAAAGGCAATACAAGTAGGGAAAAAACGGTATTTTTTCCAAGAAAATGACATTTTGTGGCCCAAGAGTAATCAACACCGTTACAAGCACCTGGAATGGACTCACTTTGCCTCTATTCTTTGATCTAATACTGAGTTCACACCATATGCATTTGACACTTGTTTATTCGTTTCTACTTCATGATCAATTTTCAAATGATTGAGTCCCTGATTGCTCAAAGTTGAACCTGTTATAGAAATGTGCGTAGCAACATGTGGCACAAGAGTTTGAACACGGAAGCCCAAAAAGTGCATTGACGTGTGTGTACATAGATTCTAGTTGAAGTGGTCACTTGGACCATCGCTTCCAAGGGTGGTAGCTTGACAGATCAAATATTCCACATTTCACAAAATGTGGAAAAGAAAGTCTGAAAAAATACCAAACTAGGTGCAGTTTTACCAAATCTGCTCATTTGTTCCCAGTGAAATAGTACTGATGTTTGTTAATTAGTTCACGTGCCTGCAGGTAAATGTTGATCTCATTGATTGGTAGTTTAGGATTAAAGGTATGCCACTCAATCAGGTGGTGTAATTAGTGGCAGAAAAGGCCAGCATAGAGGGTTTATGGAGGTTTATAGCCTTTCAGTCGGTCTGTCAGCTGTGAGGGAAGGATTTCTGTCAGTCAGTCAATCATTAGGTCAGTTTGGAGCGTCAAGTTTGACACAGACGGACTCAGCTCCATGTCAATCCCTTTATTCCCTGCAGGATTTTCCTTCTGACTTCTAACACCCTCAGTCTGCCTCCCTCCCCAGCACATTTTCTCTCCGCAGTCTTTTTCTCTTCACTTCCTCCATCTCCTGTCATTGTTTGCCTCCTTCTGCCTTCATTACCAGGCAGAAGAGCCAGAATCTGTACCCACCTGCATCCCAGCTGGCGCCTTTTTCTCCTCTTTCCTCTCCAGCACCTTCCTCTCGTCTTTCTGTCTGCTCTCTTCCTCCCTGAGGAATGGTGTTGTTCTGTTTAGCTTGTCACCGCAGTTGAGCTTTTTCTCACCTGTTCACAACAAGTCAAGACAAGGGAGCAGGTGTCTGCTGGAGTCTGCTGCCCGCCATTGCGTGCACGTCTGTGCGCAGCCTGATGTGTGCAGCCAAATATGCAGCTGCCGCAGACCTCTGACGCTAAAACGTGAAGACATGTTTTTCAAAGACAAAGGTTTTGTTTGGTAAAAAAGAGATTTGCTCGCCTACCTCCTGTTAAAACATTAAAAAAACGGTTTTAAAGTGTTTGATTTGATTTCATTTTCCTCACACTGCGGTTTACGAACATTTTTTTTCTAATCTGCCACCACCTTCCTGGGTCCATCTATTGTTGAAATTGCACTAAAGGGGGTTGCTGGAGTGACCAATGAGAGCCAGGGCCTTGTAAAAGGCAGCTGTGATGGGAATCGTCTGCAGCTTCAAGTCAAAAGATCAATTATTAAGCCTTATCAAGCAGTTCTTGGGTCTAAATCTATGATCCATTATCAAAGATGATAATATTTACATGTTTGATTGGAGGAAATCCTCCAGAATGACACTGATTTCAGTTAAAACGGGGAGTCTTTTCTTTTACAATTCTGCATCTCACAAAACATGCCCTCACTCATCAGGCGTGTGACGTGTGTTCGAGAACATGCTGCTCATGGGTTCTTGAATGCATTTTTAGCAAACGGTGTTCACTCTGGACTGTCGCTACCCGATACTACGGCACGTGCTCACAGTTAGAAGAGGCTTGGTGCGACATGTCGAAGCAGCACAAATCTTGCTCTATTCTGTTTATTCGGAACGTAAACCTGTACGTCCTTAGCTGGCCTGAACTTCCACTTACTAAACTCCGCTCAGAGGCTGAGCACGTCCCAGTTCAGTGATGTTTCCCACTGATTGGTGGCTGAAATGGAGATAAGAAGGGAGGAAAGTGTGACATGTTTAGCATCAGCTGTGGAGCTCACATGTGGGTGTGGAAAAAGACCCCACCAGTGACACGATGCACGCCTCCCTGCACATCACTGACAGCACTTACACTCTTCCTCCGTCACTCAGCTTTTCTTCTTCTACGCTTTTTCCTCACCCCTCTTCTCTATCCATCCCTGTCTTGAAAACGTTGTCCCTCGCTCCTTCTTCCTGGCCTCAGGAGATAACTCTGACACCTCTGGGATGGATGCTCCCTCTTTCGCGCACGCTCTCACCTCTTCCACACACACACAAACACATTTCACACTCCTCCATTTTGTGGCGCAGAAAATATATGCCGATAAGCCGGTTTCACCCAGGTCCCTCCACTGCAGGTAGAATAAGCTTTGTGTGAGTATCAAGCTCCTGAAGAGTGCTATCTCCCACCTCCATAGTTTGTAGCCTGTTGAGCAGCAGGACAGTAATGGTCTATAACTCACCGCTGAGCGATTACATTCCAGTCAGAGGAGTTTGCTGATGAAGCTGAGAATTCAGGCAGCAGGATGTTGCTGTGCTTGTCAGATAGATTTGAAATAGATACAAAGAAAAAAATAAAATTCTTGTACTTGTTGCTTGAATGTTTCGTCCTTTTCAAAGTGTCAATTTTAGAGTTGTATTCCAACATTTCTGTGCGCACAAGTGCAACTTTAGGGCGGCGGCAGCTCCAGATCGGCATGCTGCTGGATTAGTTAAAGTTTCAGCCGCTGGAGTCACGTCAGGGGGCTTATTGTTGAGACAATAGGAAAACACTTGATTGAAACGACAGCTAAATGTAATCATGGATTTGACAGGAAAGAGAAAAAAAAAGTTCACCCTCGGATTACTTCTAGATCTTCAGGGTCAACCACTTGTCGGTTTTGATAAGAGGATGATACTTTTTGTCCAGCCTACTTGCATACAAAGACAATCATTCTGGTTCAAAAGTCCATGAAAAATATTTGTTTTTCTTTTCTTTTAAGTCAGTGCTCTCTGTGGCTTCTTTTTCAAACTCCTTCCAGATGATTTTCTGCTTTCTGCACAAACGAGGTCATCTCTTGCTCGTTCTGCAGTCAGCATGTGTGCACACGTTTATTTAGAATTGTCTGTGCAAAAGAGCTGGCTAAAATTATAATGGGTTATTGTTGATGAATATGCCAAACAATTAATTATTTGAGTTATCCTTCTATGTAATATTGGAAAACTTAATTAAGTGCCTGTCTGCGAGTGACAGGATTATTGTAAATTTGAATATTTTTCATCAACGTCCCACCCAGGCTGTGAATGTTTAATTAAAATGTATATATTTGGACAGGCATGCTTCACGGGTTAGAAATAGACTCCTGCTGTGCTTTGATCAAACTTTAATGTTTCAAATTTAGCTTTGATTTTTTATTTTTAATGCATTCCTTGCAGACAAATATCACATTTGCTGAATTTGTGGGAAAACTGAGTAAAATAACAAAAAGGAAAAACTTCCCACCATCGCATGGGAAACTCACAATCTTGTCTTTTGTACCGTCTTATCTTTATTTTCCACACTGGTGGGATGTGGTTCTTACACAGGTGGTCAGAAGCTGATCATTTGATTTTAGTCACTAGTACTTCAAACAAGCCAGCACTGTGACACACACAAACAAGAAGAGCCTGTGTGTCTCACTCTAACTGAGGTTCAGGACATGTAGATCCTGCAGAAACATCTCAGGGGGCAGCAGCTCTGCAAAAAACATCCGAAAGACGCAGAGCTGTACTGCAACTGACCCCGAGGCCGTTTGAAAGTCACGATAACCAAACTCACCACATTTAAGAGTCAGATGATCAAACCTGCATTCACCATCCATTCCTTCCTTATAAAGTATAAACGAATAACTTTATCGGCTGTTTTATATCCATTTTTTTTGCACTTCTCCTATGGAGCTTAAAATTCTTACATTTCCTCTTAAAGTTATGTCATAATTAAATTCATTGCTCCGTTTCAGAGATATGCAAGTACAGGCACCGTGCTTGGCCTAAATTAGCTCACACTGCTTTACAGCAGCTATTTTAGTTATCTCTCCTGCTGCTTTCAGCTCTGCCTCCCCAGGGCCCGAGTGCCATTTTCAGCCGCCTCTGTTGGAGCAAA
Source organism: Adrianichthys oophorus (assembly GCA_036245035.1). Lineage (NCBI taxonomy): Eukaryota > Metazoa > Chordata > Actinopteri > Beloniformes > Adrianichthyidae > Adrianichthys > Adrianichthys oophorus. The sequence goes on along the minus strand of BSAI01000106.1, from coordinate 13,001,458 downwards.
CCTCTGGAATAAATACAGATGATCCGAATGAGGACATTTTCAGACGGCAACGACTTTCAGGCTTGCTTTACATGAACCTTCAACACTGCAAACCCATTGTCCTACTATTATTTATATGCCAGTAAGTAATGTAGAGTAAATTAATACCACAGTAAATATGAGACTAAATCATTTTTAAATATTTTATATAATCTGAATGAGACATTTTACTTTAAAATTGTAAATAACTTCCTAATCATCTATTCTGCTTAACACCAACAAAAGCATGGGTCTTTTGAAGGAATCACAAACTAAAACTACGACATTGAAAACTATTGAAATAAAAATATAGTTTTATTTTAAAATTGACCCATAGCACCCTCTTCTAAATGTAAAATGCTTAGCAGCCTAACTTTACACATTTAATTTTAATCTCAATACCTGATACCAGGCTAAGTCATTGCTTAGAATATCCTGATGATAAAAGTGACTGAAAAGTCACTAAAGACATATCAACTTTGAGATGATAAGGGTGTATTCAGACTGGGCACATTTGATTTGCTTAAAGTGAACCAAAGTCTGTTTCCCCCGATTATCCAGAACAAATTTTCAGTCTGAATACACTCAAGTGGACCCTGGTCCGGGACCAGGAATCGTTCTCGGACCACACCTCTTTTGAAGTGGTCTCGGTTCGTTTCTAATCAGACTGAGTTCCGGTTCGTTCTGAGTTTCCTCAGTCTGAGTCTTCTCCATGCACGGAGCAGAACAACTGGACCACAACGGCCACCGTAGCCGGGCATTACGGGATGTAACCATAGTAGGAATGAAGCAAACAATGAGCCGCAGACAGTTGTACAGTTGTATGAGACACATCAACTCATTAAATTGGAGAAATGCAGGCTCATTACACAACTTTTAAAGTCATACACATTGCTCCTCACTGTTTTCCCAACAGTCTGTATGTCATAAACACTGATCAGCGTACCTTCTTAGCCGTCGCCTCTTTAGTAACCTCCTTACAGCATGCCTCTGCAGTAGAGAGTATTGAACCTGACGTTGATACAGTACTTCAAATTGTTCAGCGAAATACACATTTTGAACAAGTAAGCTATCCCTACAAGGATTCCAAAGCATAGGCCTCCATTATTCCTATTCTTGCTGCTTTGCCTTACCCTAATAACTCCTGGGCATTGACTGAAGAGATCTTTTGTCAGGTGGTTTTGTTTACAGGCTTTCGTTGACTCTGATTGACGGCAGTCTGAATACAGACCAAACGCAAGGTTCAGGACTCAATCCAGACCAAATTAAGTGAACTCTGTCCAGAGCAACAGACTTTTCCAGTCCGAAATACACCCTAAGTTATCCACAGTACTGTACATGTGATGGATGTACAAGATTGCATTGAACGCAGGTTCTAGAACATGATTTTAGCATAAGGTGTTCAAACTGGACTGTCGCTACCTGATTCTAGCGCATTTCCGCCACCTACAGTTGGAAGAGGCTTGGTGCAAAATGCCGAAGTGGTGCAAATCTCGTAAATCTTGCTCCAGGCAGTTTCTTTCACAGCTCCATTCCGATATATGGAAGACTTGGTGTCTTCCATCTGGGAACAAACCGAAATTATAATTTTCGCCTCCAAGATCAATTTTCAAATGATTGGCACTTCCGTCAATTAAAAAGGACACTACCCATACATCACTATCAAGTCCCTGCCTGGTCAAAGTTGAATTGGTTTAACTTTTGACGTATGTTCAATGGACGCATGTTTTGAACCCAGAAGCAGAAAACATGGAAGCTATAACGGGCATTTACATAGACTTATCATTGGAAGTAGTCACTTGAATGTACATTTCTGAGCCCGGTCTGAATGTAGTATCATGATTATGGCGTAGTTTCCACAACTTTGACATTGTCAGATGTTTTTACAGAAAAGCCATGTTTAAACAGTAGACTCCAAATTATCTGCAGATCTGATTACTATTGATTGAATCATAACTTTTCTTGCAACAGAGGACATTTTTATTTCCACCATGAGAGCAAATTAAACATGGGGAAAGACATGATGCAGAAACACTATAGAAGGTAAAAACAAAACGGAAAACAAAATGCATCCACAAGCATCAAGCATTAAAAGTGTCCCTGTTTCTGTGTTCGCTGATCAGAGCAGTGGTTTGCAGCCACATGCAAAGATAGCAAATCTAGCCCCAAAGTTACAAACCTGAATTTAATACCCTTTAATAGAAGCACATCACAAGATCATCATTTATTTGACTCTTTAATCTTATTATGACTGAGGAAAACTGAATAAATCACTGCAAGGTCAACATAACAGTCTTCAAAATCTCATAACTGACAATGATATTAATCATTTGCTTAAATATATTCTAGTTATCTGCTGTAAGACCTTCCATCACCAGCTTTCTGTCTTTTTTTGTCTGTAGTAGCTCTCAGATTTTTTTTCCTGACCAAGCCATTTTATGAATAGCTTTTTCACCATGACAACCACCAATCTAGCACCAACCCTAATTGCATCGCCTTAATGAAGTTCCTGACAAGAGCAGAGAAGATCGATGAAGAGAGGGACATGGAAGCAGGGGGCAGGGGGAGCCGGGAGCTAAAGAGGGTCAGATGTTCAGGCTGCTGATGGGCTGTTCTCAGAAGGTTGTGCCTTTAGTTTTCGCAAAGAACAGATATCTTTCCGCTTCTGAGAATAGATTGTAGGAGCAGAGGCAGCTGTGATGTGATGGTGTGTGTTTGTTTGTGAATGTGTGTGTGTTGGACTCGAGGCTTTTGAAGGATCGTTCAGCTCCACCGCTTTGCCACCCTCGTCATCAAGTGGCAACATCCACTATCAAGCAGAACCACAAGAGACAGGGTGAAGGAAACAGACGTGGATTGGGGGGGACAATCACACGAACATGAAACAAAGTGAGAGAAAAGAAGGTGGAGAAAGTTGAAGGGAAAAAACAGATAAAAATGGAGGAAGAGGCAGGAGCTAAAGGACAGGCAGGGAGATGGAGCGAGAGAATGGCTCTCTGCTCAGTTCACTGGATTCCTTTCATGTTCGCAACTCATCATCTCCGCAAAGGGAATCAAAGAGGAAATGAATAGCGTGATCCAGGAGTGTGGATGCGTGAGTGGGTGGTCTGAAGGACAGGCGCATGTTTATGTGTGTGTCCACAGTTTGTATGTAAACCTTTATGTCTTAAAGTTGCATTTATTGAATTTGTGCAGGTTTATACTCGTGCTTGTAAAACACAGGTGGCTCTGTGCCTGCTGAAGACTTTCCACAGCTGAGTGGGTGCTTTTCTCTCTTTTCTGGCTTTCTTGCTGTGTTTTTTTTTCCCTTCCCAAACCACAAATCTAGTAGTTAAACTATTCTGACTACGTTACAAGAGAAACATGAGAGGGAACGTGACGGGAAATTGCAGCCCAATGAATGACAGAATCTGCCTGTTTGTTCAGGGTAAACATTCATTTAACCAAAGCCTAAAAAATAAAACAAAGTTGTTTTCTGCTAGTAGACCTTGCTTGACATCCCGAGGCATTTTCCAGCCTCTGAAAGGAAAGTCCACATTTGGGTTTATGCCACCTTCAGAGGAGATGCAACAAAAGCTGACCTCAAGTGATCCTTTATCCATCTTCCCATTTGAATATTCAACTGAACTTTACTTTCACAGAATGATCACCCGTTAACCATGGGGGGTGGATGTGGCTTAGTGGGATGAGCTGCCATCTCCCCGGCTGGTTGATTGGAGGTTCAAATGCTGGCGTGTTCTTAAGTAGAACATGTGAGCCTTTAACTGTGGGTGGCTCTGGATAAATCCCAGTCCAATGTGGTTCTCAGCAATTATTGTACTCAAGTCCCCATGAAAGGGTTGCTTTTAACCCAATATTGTCAGTCCAGCCTTGAAACATGGACTTGCCAAAAGAAAAACATATTATCCTTACCTGAATAAGTCAAATTATTATTCATGGAAAAAGAAAAACAAATATATGTAAACAGTTTTAACTGTTATTAGGGGGTATAGTTGTTCCATTCCTTTTTGTCCTGACCGCTGGAAGTGTAAAAGCTTTAGGATGTTGGGGTGCACCCCCAAAGCTCTGTGTTCTGGTGAGTTTCATCTAAATTCCGCCCCATTTTTGATGGAAAGTGAATAAATGCGCTAATGGTTTGAAATAAAAGAGAGCAAGTAGAAAGATTAATGCTGCATTGGGTCAGCGATTGCTAGATAGAGCGTGTCATGAACAAATTAGGAGTTTGGGGGTTTGATGTCTCTCTTTGAGCTCTGATCCAGTCCTCCATTGAAGTCACAGCAATCTTAATTCTCAACATTAGTGCTTCTGTTTGAAGTTCTTATTTTGGTTTTCTACTTATGAATGATCTTAGCTTGTATGCTGCATGTGCTTGTAAAGTTGAACTATTAAACAAAATGTAGCTTTCAATTATTGATGACGTGTTCAATGCAACGGAGTGACCAACTGTTTTGCACTCAGTTAGTTTCTTTTCAGATTTGTGGTTGGTGTCATGGTGATTTCACCGATCCTACTTCTTTCCTAAAATTTCCAAAAAGTCAGAACGCACATGCTGGACAGAAGCGAGCTTAGAGAAGTTGCTCCAGAAATGAGCAGTTGACAGTCAAATGACAATCAAAAGTGACACCTCAGTTTCTCTTAATTTTAAAATAAAATAAGCATGGATATGGTTGTGTAGTGGGTAGCATCTCACCTCAGAGCCAGAAGAACCTGGTTTAAATTCTGACTGCGTTTTTTTGGAGTTTTTGGAGGTTCTTATTTGGTGATTCTGATATTGTCTCCTCTGTGAGAGAGTGTGGTTTTCTGTCTCTGTGGGGTCCTGCCATGGACTGGTGAAGTGTCCGGGGTTTTACTCGCCTTTGCCTGTAAGACTCTGAACTGCATAAAGGCAAAGGAATTGATGGATTAAGGAAATTGCCCAACTAATACTTTTAAGGGATAAATATTTTAACTATAGAGATGAAAAACCAAGTTATTTCCATTGTAAAGAAGAATTGTGTGACACCAGGGAAAAGAAAGACTGTGTTTTAAGTAATGAAGGCTCATCTGGTTTCAGTTAAATTTTGGTTTCAAATCTCCCCCATACAGAAAGTCTAATGCTATGTTCACATGTTCAGTGCGTTAATGAACAATGGACTGTTGCTACCCAATACTAGTGCTAAAATCGATGCAAATTTCATGAATCTTGCTCCTGGCTTTTTCTTTCACAACTTTATTTCGACACATGAAAGACTCGGTGTCACATAATACCGGTCAGGCACAAACTGCATTCATTTCTCCTTCATGATAGGTAGGAAGTTCCATGAATTGAAAAGGACACAACCCATACATCACTATCCAATCTAAGCCCCTAACTGGTCTCAGTTGAACTGGTTTAACTTTTGATGCACGCCCAACGGACGGGCGTTTTGTACGTGGAGCCCGGAAACAGACTTAAAAAGTTGCTTAGCAACGCATGAACGCAAGAGTTTTGAATGCAAAAGCCTGAAGCTCACATGTATGTGCGTTTACAAAGACTTTTTATTGGAAGCAAATTTGAATTTAATTGTTAAATAAGGACAGATATAAAAACATAGCGATACTACAAACAGCAGTCCCATGCCCATATCATAGTACTTTTAGCCGTAGCTAATTTGCAGCATTTGTCCTTAGCTGGGCTTTTCTGTTAGTCTGAACAGGGTTTCAATCAACACAACACTGAGTTGCTGTGTGGCTTTGTCCAGCTTAAAAAAATAAAGCACCAAAACGGTCCCGCATTAAATGATTCAATTACACAACAATGCAAATGTTGGACAAGATTTAATTGAAAGGAATGCTCAAAAGCTTTGATGTGTTAAGTAAAACAAAATAAAAACTTTTAATTCCATTCAGTTTATATAATCAACAAAGAAAAACAAGTTATCTGGGTTTTTTATGCACCTAACAAGAAAAATCTAGACCGTATTTACTGAAAACGTACAAAAAAGAACGTGCTTAGCTTCGGTTGATTACATTGTATTCCAAAAACAGCTTTAGTAGTAGAATAATAATTTGAATGACTGCTTGTAAAGCTTAATTCTCAGCGCTCTCAACACGTTCAGGGCAAACAGGTAGACTTTGGGTGTTAATTCTTTTTTTCTCACTCAGCTTGGATTGATTCATTTGTAGGAATTTACGCAAATCTGCTTTGCAAGATGGATGAGTGGCAGATGTCAGGAGCACATCTCAGGCTCTTCAACATATATCATATGAGAGATTCTCCTGAAGGGATTTTGGTTAAGAGACTGACAGAAGAATGTTAAGACAGACAGCATCCAGTCAAATTGGTGACTTTTTGACTTGTCATTAAGTCTGATTCATTTATTCACTATGAAATCCTGAGTTTTTCCCTCTGAGGGCTGAACTTTCTGAAGATCTGACAAATGAAAAAAAATTTAAGGTTAAAAAGAAATCCTGTAACACTAAATATAAATATGTCTACTTTTTGGTCATATTTGTTGAAGGTGTGGTCATTTTCTAAAAGTTTGTGGAAATAGTGAGTGGCTTTTAAATAGCTGAGATTCTAAGTAATGTGAAAAACTGAGTAAAAGCTCAGCTTGTTAAGATATGGTCATAATGGAACATTTCTTACATTTAAGCCTGGAATTATAGTCAGTAAAAGTGATAGTCAAAAGCATGCTAATTTGAATGCTAAATGGATATCTAAACATAGAAATATAGTTACAAATGTGAAGGTACATCCTTAAAAAGAACATGATAAAAATAAAAGTAAATCAATATCAGAAAAAAACATTTTTGTTAATATCAGATCAAAATGTATATTTAAATGTTAAATCTATAAAAAATATTGTAATTATTATTTTTAACTATCAAATCAAGCCTATTACTTAAATCAAAATTGTTAAATAGCAAATGTTTGTTGAATATAAATCTAATTGTTTAAGCTAAATAATACATCAAGCGATTTAATCTAAATTATAATAACAAATCATTTGTGTAAATTTAAATCTATTGACTAAGTCTAAACCTCAAACATAAATTTTAATGAAAGGTGTTTAATTTAAAACACAATTTAAGTATACCAGTAAATGTATGAGTAAAGTAAATTTTAAATGTAAATATACACACAAATTTTATAATAACAAATGTTTAATCTAAATGTGACATTTAAACTGAAATGATTAAAAATGTTAATTGGGTTTGTTATTTTTTAATTAGCTGGACTCTTTCATTTGGAACTGAAAAAAACTCCTCTGTAGCTATTTATGCAATTAAATAACAGAAAATAATAATAAAATATAACAAAATATTACCACTCTTTAACATGTGGTTAAAAGTTTTTTTTTATATCTATTAAGTTAGAATAAGTGTCTGGTTTAGCTTTTGTTTATGTACATGTAATAAGTTCCTTTGAATAAAAGTGAACTATGAATGATTAAATGTAAATCTAGACGTAAAGGACTGACAGTTAACAGAGATGTTTTTCTTTGTATAATTATCCCTTTGATCTGTTGATATTTTATTGGAAACACAAGTACATTTTCCATCCTTTACTGTGCAGCCGAATGAAAAATCCAGCGGCATGTGTGCATTCACTCAAAAATCAATATTCTATCTCTTGGCTTGCTGTGAGATTTCAGACTGCTTCCAAGCAACCAAAAGCCATCTGTTTGTTTCCTTGACCCTTTCATCAGCTTTAATAAACCCAAGTAAAGAGAAAAAGGCAAAAAGTGGAGAAAAGGAAATGGAAGTGTCAGCTTCAGTTGTTTTAACTCTATTTTTTCAATTCTCTTTTTTCCGCTCGTCACATCATTTTCTTTCATAAATCTGTTTAAGTTTGGGATGTGAGTGACCACGCTCAAACACCAAAGTACAGTACAGCCACAATAAGGAGTCTGAATCCTCCTCTGTGCACAAACCCACTTCAGCTTGCCGTCGATGTATTTTTCATTAAAAAAAATCTTGGCTCCAGGTATGCCGCCATGTCTCCCTTTATATTACTCCCTGTCTCTCCCTCTCTGCCTCCGATTATCCGTCTCCACCTGGCAGACCAGATTATATATCTGCTCTTGTCAGACTCGAAAATGTCTTCACTTTGGTCATAAGTTTCATTTCCTGTCCATCCATCCATTCCCCATCTGTGTCTGCACACCTCCGTTCATCCATTTCATTGAGCCTCCATCAGCTCATCTCTGCACCCAGACAACAATGTGCTGCAACGCTGGCTTATCCCCTCATTTCACACTTGGATCTGTCTATTTCAGCCGACTTGTTTTTGCCACACCAATGTCATGCATAAATGCGGCTGATGCCTAAAAAGATGAATTAACACATAATATCATTAACGCAGAGACGGGCTGAAAAAAATGACTGTTAAAATAAATCAAATTCATAGCATTTATTTGTTTGGTTATCAGGGAATAATAAAAAAAAATCCCTCTGCCAATACATTTTACATTTTGGTAGAATTTTAGTGCATCATGCAGTATTTCACCTGAATTATTTATGAAAAAACAACATTACTATTATTGTTATTATAAAATTAACAGTGGTACGGATGTTTTTAAATTGTTTTTGTCAAATATAAAATCTGAAGTTACACATTTTGACATCTATTGAGCCCTTTTTAATTCAATTTGCATCACCTTAAATCTGTAAAAGTTCTCCACTTTTCTCTTTTCCAATATTTTGCAAAAAAAAAATCATAAAATCCTGGAAGTTATCTTGAAAAACGTTCATCAGTAAAACCCTTGGCTTAGTAATAAAAAAACAAAGTAATTTGTCTTAAACAACGTACAAGAACATTAGAAAGGATTCATGCTCTATCAATGCAATATTTAACTGTAAGGCTTTTTTTTGGTTGAAGTTTTTTTTTAAACAGTCTTTTTTACGCTGATGAGCTGGACTGACAAATGAGTTGAAAAGTAAAAGAATATGACCAAAATGGGCAATGTGGAACCACTTTTATTTGACATTTGTATTTGTAATCCTGTTGATTTTCATTTTAGCACTGTTTGGTAAGCTAAATCTCTGATTTAGATTTGTATGTGCAAATAACACGTGTTTCTCTTTGAAACACATGGTCCATGTTTGGGTAAAACCATCTGTTTTTGGAGTATTGGTACATGTTCACTTGGTTAAAAAAAAGCCTTTTGAATGTGAAGAAAAACACATGACATCTGTTTATGCTCATTATTACACTAGAGCAGCACAAACGTAAAACTATGCAAGATAAATATATGAGCTTGTTGCTGTTGTTTTTTTAACATTACCTATTTGAAAATAAACGAAATTGCTAAAGTGTAAGTATTTAGGACTAATAAACTAGTGGAGGAACAAACCTCCCCTCACTTCTACCTATAGACCTAATCACCTATCTGTGGGAGGGGTCAAGTTACCTCCAGCAGCACTTGATGAATGATGGGAAAAATCAAAACTATGCATGCTTGACAACAGAGACTCCACTATTTTCCAACATGTTCAGTAGGTTTTTAGCTATAGGGCTAGCCACTTCTTCAGAATTAGTTGCTACATATGTCCAAAACTTTAACTATAACAAGAAACACTTTAAAACACTTTTTTGATGTGTGGCTGGAATTTTAAAAAAGAATAGAAAATGCTAGTTGGTTGCAGGTAAAGCGTGGAATAACCAGACAGTGGCTTTGTGTACAAAGTTGAGCCACGGTAGCTTACAATTACACGCAGCAATGCTACTGTGTTTTCTTCCATAAGAAAATAATGGGAACAAGTGCTGGGATGCATGTCAAACTCTGTTGGTGTGTGTGATCCTTGAGTGGTATGGCTGGTGGCATTGCATTTGCTGCTGCTTGATTTCACCAGTCTGTTTTACTTTGTGCTGCTTTGGAAAGAAAAATGATTTTGTCCATAAATCATAGTTAAAAGTAAGTAACCAGAGTATTAACAGTTGATAGAGCATCCTGCCACCTCTATATCGATTTTATTTATAGAAAACAATTTTTACTGCCATCTAGTGATCTTTAATGTAATCAAAGAACCAAAAAAAAGCAACAACAAAAAAATAAATAAAAATGCAAACTTTAGATCCACAGAGTCTGCATGCAAAACTTTCAGGTCTAAAAATAGTCCAGCTCTTTGTTGAGAATTATAACCTAACCTAACCTGAGAAATGTAATTATAGCGTGTCCACCAATCTAACAACTAGCTCAAAAGTTTGCGTATTTCTCACAAGTTCTCTACTGTTTTACAGTTCCACTTCGATCATCTTTTATAAAAACCGGTCCCAGTGGTTTTTCAATTATGATTATGCAGCTTTTAGCTAAAATTAAAAAAAAACCTGTGTTGTTTTTGAGGACATAGTTTCTACAGTAGTTCATTATAAATTTGCCCCTGGATTGTGGGCGGGACTGTTGGCGCTTGGCAAGCCCGCCCCCGCTTCCCATCACCCTTCCATGTGTTCCACCATTTTTTATGATAGTCTTGAATATTTCATGTGTTATTGTTGCCTTTTCTTTCATACAAACATCATCTATCATTTCCGACTAATCTCTGAGTCAAAATGGTCAACGTTTTAAGATGATTCAAAGGTGTTTTCATGTTTAACATTAGCTAAAAATCTAGTTTGTAACAAATCACTAATTGTTTGTTTTTTCCTACTGAAGAAACAAAGGCTTTTAGGATGAAAGCAATCCAAATGTAATCCTTCAATAGATGTTTTGTTTTGTGGATATTTAGATACTGTTGTCTTTTAATGGTCTTATTCCTGGTATTACTGGGAGATTTCCTCACTACTTTAAAGGATTAAATTATAAATGCCCTTTTTCTCTCTTGGTTCATTGTGTCATGCCACATGTGTGGACTGCAGTCTCTCAAGAGATTTTGATGCGTTTTGTTCTGTCTCAAATTAAAAAGGAAGTGTGGCACCATTCAAGAGCGATGCTTTGCTTTAAATAATAAAGCCATTAATTATGGGATTAGCATCAGAGAGGGATTTGCTAATCATGCTTTAAGGAAGACGGAAAAACACAGATTAGAAAGTTTGCCATTCTACTTGCGTCAAAAGATTTAAGTCAGGGGGGGTCCCAACTTTTAGCAAAATGAGCTAGATCTGGTGAGGTGAAAATGTGTGAGGACCAGCCATTCGGGATGCATTCTTTCAGCCGTTAGAATAACATTAGATGCAAATGAACATTTTATTGCAATGACATACTTTGTAAGTCTTCACATAGACAGAAAAATATCTAAAAACATTTTTACCTAAATGACTGCATTTCTGATTGTAGGACCAGAAATAAAATAAAGAAAAAGTCTGTCTCAGAAAAAAAAAAAAAAATGTTTTCAACATTACATTGGTTTCATATGAATTGTTACACAAAATTCAAGACTAAACTTATAAATGTAAGTCATGTGAACAGGAAAATAACACAAACAGTTCTTATTTTGACCACCCAAACAAATAAATGTTCCCCTGGATTGGCCCTTACGGCTCTGAATGACATGTATCCACGGGTTTTTGGTTGTGGTACTGATTTACATCCTGTTCAATTTAATTTTTATTATTTCATAATTTACCAGTCTAGTTGTATTTTTAGGTAATCTTTTCTTTTTAAGTCATTGTTTTTTCTTGTATGTCATTGTCCCGAGTCAGAAGCTGCCAAAAGAAAATTCCAATGTACTTGTTTTTAACTTTTAATATGTACAAATGCCAAAAACTGCTGAGTTTACTGTGGCTGATGATGGTATTTAGCCAGTCACAATCAAGATATCATACTCACGGTTCTTAGAGAGTACTGGTGGGCACATGTAATTGGTTTTATGACAGGAGTCTGCAGGTTGCTAGAAATTTAAATGTGGGCTGCGTTTGGCGCACGGGCCAGACTTTGGACATGCTTTTTTTTTATGAAACCCAGCCTTTTTTTTTGTTTGTTTTGTTTTCTGTTACACTTATAAAATCGAGATCATGGAGGTTTCCCATTAGCGGGTGGAAGTTGGAGCACTCTCGTTTTGGAAAATCAGAAATGTATCACGGTTGTTAGATTTGCTGGGTCTTTGCAGAGCTTTTCTAGCCTTTCTTCAGGGATTGCTTTCTGTCAGCAAAGGGAGTCACTGTTGAACAGACTTTGGATTCCAGATATGCTAGATGTTTTTGAAAAACGTAAAAAGCATTTTGACCTGCAGTACCATTGTATGGTTTTACAGTGCAGTGCGTATGGATCATAAAAAGGGCTCTGTGAGTGTGTTAAAGGATGACTGGGTTTAGTATGAGTTTAAAAAGAGTCATAGAGCCATTGGAGTTTGGATTACAGATGCAAAGATTGCCTATTAAGGCAAGTGAGTCTCCCTGATAAACACTTTGTTCCCATTGAAGGAATCCAGGAGAAGCGTCTCAAACAAATCCTTCAAATCTTTTTAATAAGTCTGCAGACTGATGTAACGCCATCTTCTAAAAACCACTGTTTTGAAGAACAATCAGAGGAAAAACACAATCTTTTGATTGGACACACAACCACGCACCACCCCAAATTGTCATCGCAGTAAATAGAAGATTTGAACAATCAGTTATTGTCTACCTTTGGTATTTTTTTCTAGAACCATGGAGAACAATGAATGTGAAGATGTGTTGGTCTTTGGTTTATGTGTGATTAAGGCTTAGTGGGTGTTCAAAGCAAAAATAATCAGGAATTAAAGCTTTTACGACTAAAGTGTGAATCACCGTTGTCTGTTAGCAACAGAATAACAGCATCATGAAGTGACACCAACATTTGCATCATCGTGCCTCATAGATTATTAGCTGTTACTGTGATGCAGAAGAAATCCATCCTTCTCCAGAGTGAATCTAACGCTTTTTCCCCTCATTTTTGTGAACATTTTCCTTTAGCTCTTTTTTTTCTCACCCTGAACTGGGCTCAGCTGAGCACTGTCACGCACTGTCACTCCTTTGCTTCATCGCTCCATCATTTCTTTGCCCCCTCTGTAGATCTGGGTATTCATCTGTCTATCCATTTGTCTCTTCCCTTTAGTCTGACAAGTGGAAATGACGAGAAAAGACAGAGAGGAAGAGAGAAAAAAAAAACAGAGTTCAGATCATAGAGAAGGGAGAAAGACAAGAAGGGAGAAGTAGATACTTGGGGAAATGACTGAAGGGATTTAAGATGGAGAAAAACTAAAGGACGGTGATAAAAGATGGGCACTGGCACAAAGACAGCCTGGAGGAAAGACAGATAAAACTGTAACAGGAAGTCCCTTTATTTGCCTCCAATATATAAAAATGATATCACAGGGCTATTAGTGAGACTTTGAGTTAGACTTTAAAAAGTGACTTTTTGTTGAGTTCTATCTAAATGCAGATGTTGAGTCTGACAAACCAAACATTTACTTCTTACTCATACAAAACAGCTGTAATTCAAAATACCTTGCTGGAGCTTTAGACGAGAGACTGTTGTTTTCTCTTAGTGCGATGCTGCTAAGTATACCGTAATGATCAACTACATTTTTAAGTGCTGGGATATTTTTTAAAAAGTGGTACCATCATGTTACTATCATGTTACAACTTTTAAATTAACACTAATAATAATAAAATGCTAACCACTGCACCACCATGTACCCCATAAAACTCTGCATTTAAAATAAAAAAATTCTAAACCTGTGAAAGTCAAATGGAAAAGCAGGAACGGCCCAAATGACCTGAACATTTTAGTGGAAACCAGATGCATCTTAGGTGTCTTGCCCAAGGCCACTTCGACATGTGACTGAGTTACTGGGAAACAAACCACCAACCAACTCTACCTCCAAGCATCCACACTCTGTTTAAATGCTGGCTCAGCTCCGAAAAAGTAAAGTGGTTGCTTTTTGTTAACAGAACCAGATTTTTCAGCAGGCAATGCTAATCAGTGTTTCTCTCTACTTTGTGCTACGCTTGATGTGATCCCTGACCATGAAAGCCATTACGTCAGAATGCATTGTTCAGATAAGTGTCCACTTCAATGAACAATGCATTCATCAGAGTGCAATAAGCACTTTTAAAATGCTGTGAGGACAAAAAAAGGTGCATTGTGAATGGATGAATATGACTCATGATGTAAAGCACTTTGAGAAGGCAATTAGACTAGAAAAGCAGCTCAGTCCATTTAGTGTCTGATGCCGTACGAAGAATAATCCCCTATTTGATGATCCCGTAACCAAAAGCAGAGTCAGCTGAGAAGATTTATTTAAGCTAAAGAGCTTACACTTGTAATTTTGAGACTCCAAAAACGTTTTAAAGATCATCATGATAATTATTTGTTATTTTTCATTAACTTTTAGGTTTTTCAAATCATCTTTCTTAAAAGATGATCCGACACCAAGATCCAGAGATGGTACTATCTCTGAAAAACTAACGTCGGAGTCTGCGCATTAGTTTTATTTTTTTTTTACTGAGTTTGAAACAAAACTGAAATACTTTTTAAAGAAGTAGTTCATCAAGAAGACCTAAATAGAATAGATTTGATGTGTTTTGCTTGATAGGAATCTAAACATAACATAAAAAACTAGACTGGTATGCAGTCATTGGTGAAAGAAAATCTATTTCTTAGCACCTTTCTAACAAATTCATTCTAAACCACATGCAGAATCTCACGAACAGAAATCTTTGCATGTCAGGATGTTTGCAGATGACACTGTGATCTGTAGATTGAGGTTAGCGAGAGCATGGAGGAAGAGGAACATCTGAAAGGAGAGGAATGAAGGCCAGTTGGAGCAAGACAGAGTATCTTTGTATAAATAGGAGGAACTCAAATGGAACGGAGAGGTGAAGAAGGTGGAGGACTTCAAGTACTTAGGGTCAACAGTCCAGAGAGTTTTGGAAAGAGAGGAAGATGTGTGTGCAAGCAGGTTGGAACAGGTGGAGGAAGGTTTCAGGTGTGATGTGTGATAAGTGTCAGCAAGAATGAAAGTTAAAGTGTGGAAGACTGTAGTGAGAGAAGCCAAACTGAGACTGAGGCTCTTATAAAGAGAGAGAGGCTGAGGTTCTCTTTGGAAGAAACGTGGATGGATATGATCGGGAATGAACACATTAGATTTATTTATTTTATTAGATCAATTCAAATAAAAATAAAACACAACTGATTGGACGTTATGTTCTATTTTCATTGTTTTCACTTTCTGCTTGTTAAAAAATTCCAAATCTTTGTACCAAATTTGAAGTGAAAAGACAAAAATGTGTGAATGGCAAAAATCGCATCTCGCTTGTTTGCCGTAATTATGTTGCTGTTTAGGTTTGAATTTAATTAATTTAAGTTCAGAGGTTAACGAGACCTAAAGGCAAAACGTATCTTGAAATTCCTCAATATGCAGCCTCTCTCCCTGTGGGCTGCTTCTGATGACTCATGATAACTTTTGACTGGGAGATTGTTTCCAGCGTGCTCAGAGTGTTAAAAGGAAATTATTTTTGAGTGAACACGGGAAGCTTTTGCTTCCAAACACAACATTTGTTTGCTTTTTTTTTTTCGTTTATGGGATTTGATTTAAATGTCAGTGACAGTCTGAACATAAACCCTTAACAAGCCAGTGCGCACACACACACACGCACACACACACACACACACACACACACACACACACACACACACACAC
>BSAI01000106.1:12911396-12985866 GCA_036245035.1 Adrianichthys oophorus | reverse complement strand
CACACACACACACACACACACACACACACACACACACACACACACACCCACACATACACAGAGGGAGTTAATGCACAGGTCAACATAAATTCCCTTCAGGACAAAAGACCTTGCGAAATGTTTTCTTTCCTGGAACTTCACCTGCATGGCCTAATTGGTAAGCTTAACTTTATCTCAAGAAGTAAATCTTTCCTGTCTGTTTTTTTTTTTTTTGTGCTACACACAGAAAAAAGGACAAAAACACACAGACATAAAAGAGTAAGAAAGAGATAAAGAGGACTGGTGCGGAAGCACAAGGAGCAGAGCGTACCTGGTTTTGACGGATGTAGGGTGAAAAGCAGAGAGTAGGCGGGCAGCCGGCCTCAACGCTTGTGGGTAATGGCCACTGATGCGTAGCAGCCTGGTTGTCATTCTCAGGGGGTCCAGCTCCATTAGAGAGGAGAAAAATAGGTGCAGTGTGAGTATGTGTGTGTGTGTGTGTGTGTGTGTAGTCTGTGTTTGCATCCAGAGAGAGATGCAATTCGCTTGAGAAGATCTACTTCCATTAGGGAGCCACCTACAAGACGTTGGTTTTGGAAATGTTAATGTATCTGAGTACACATATAATATGCAGAGTCAATACATATCAGGAAAAGCAGGCTTGTACTGCTGCTTGTGTGCATGAGCTCATCTTTATTTCAAGAGTGCAAGAAAACTACAAGTTTTTCTGTATGTTTCTGTGGTTGTGTGTGTTTCGAAGGGTGATCAGCAAAGCTCATTATGAGCCGCTCTTATGTAATCTACACAAATAAGCTGCTTCTTCTGTTTTATGACTTCTTTTTCCCGTTGTATTTTTCCTTGGCTCACTTGCTCCTCTTTCTCTCAGCCTCACACACACCTACACACTCCTACATACACACACACGCACACACTGACTTTTGTTTCAGTAACCAGCATGGAGGGAGCTACTTTTCTTTCTGACAGAAAGCTAATGGGACTTTCTTTCGTCAGGGCAATTACCCACCTGTAGGACTTCTATTAAACACACTCTTGCACACACTTCACGCAGGTTTCCATCTGACTATAAAACTTTCCTACTGTACTCTCACGCTGTGCCTTTAACCGCGTACACATATCAAAGCACAGTGTGCTCTTACATCTTTCTCTGAAGGTTTCTGAGTTTGAAAAAGTTTCTTTACTCCCTTAAAACAAGCAAAAAAAAAAACAAAAAAAAACACAGTACTGATATTATTTAGTATCACAGTTCTTTTCTTTATTTAACAAAACCTAAAAATTACAGAGACCTAAGAGCATCCCCACTGCTTTTACATTGTGGATAACATAAGGCTAAGAGCTTTATGCCACTGTCAAGTGGCACAGTTAACTGACACAGTTAAGCCTAATGCTGCATTCACATTGAATGTCTATGTATTTTGAAGGTTTATTTATTTTGTAAATCACTACAAAAGCGTCTGTAAACACATCTTCATCCTCGCTAATCGCTTCAACAACACATCACGGGGCCAAAGCTGACTTCCTGATCGGCTAACACAACGCCAATTTTTCACCAAAGTTCAGATATTTGGACTCACGCTGGCAAGTAACGCTGCCCAAAAACTCTGATCACATCTGTACAGTGACTTAACATTGAAACTGGATTCCCCTGCCGAGTGAATGTTGCTCCAGCCACAGGCACCTGTACAGGTACAGTGGAATTTTATGGTTCTCCGAGTTTGTGGAGGGTCGTAGAGAAGAGCGGCAGCATCTTAAGGGGAGCACAGATGTGTCTTGAAGGTCTCTTGAGGCTTATGCAGCCGCCTCAAGGGACATCATAAAAATGCTATTGTCATGTGTGTGGATAATATATCCTGTAGTATCTGTAAGGATAATGAACTTTTGGTTGTTTTAAAGTTGTTGGGTATGTGAAAAGATTGTGAAAAGATTTTTTTTTAAAAGTGTGATTAAATAAAAAAGATGTGTTATAGCATCTATTGAGATTGGGATGATTCCCTCCTGGATTAATTTGTGCAACTTTATTTGTCTAAGATGTTATTACATTGGTATTGTATCTTTAAAAGTCGACTTAAAAACAAAATAGAATCAATTTAACAAATGTTATCTTGTGTTTGCTTAAAAAATGGGTGTAGTGTGCCTTTTTTGTATTCAACTGTATTTTATTTCTAATGTCTTTTATTGCATTAATAACCTCAAACTGAAACATGTTCCTGTATTTTTTGGATTTAGCTTGACTGAAAAGTCTTAGTTTACAGGTATTATGAATGGTATGTCATATGAGCCCATTTATTCTTCTGCTTCTGCTGCCGTTTTGCTTCAAGGTTCAAAGAGACTTGTTGTTATGATTTGAAACAAGAAACTTTATTATCATGGAACAAAGAAATACAGTGACATGTTTCTTGGCAGCAATCTCTGAGACGGCCCCAAACTGTATAATAAACTTCAAAGAATAACTTGCGTCAGTTTTCATGGAATTTAACAAAAAAACATTGACTTCCAGACCCTAGAATAATTAGATAGCTGTTAATTTTACCGTTATTTATCAATTTTTTGTTGCGTTTGTCCATGGGGGAGATAAATTAGCTCGGAACACATCCAAGCTTGTCAGACATGGAAAAAAAAAATCTGTCGATGTCGCAGAGATAAGACAGGTTTCTTCATCCAGCAAGAGCAGAGCCAGTAAAACTTGTCAACGAAAAGCTTTTTCATGAGTTTTTTTATCTGTAAATGAGAAATGTCTAATTAGGAAAAAAAACAAAACTGTCAGATCTAATTAAAGAGTTGATTGAGGCCAAGGTAGACATTCTCTGGGGATTATGTTTTCAAAGCTGTGACTCATGCAGGGACCTTTGCATTCAGGAGAGACGTGGCTGTTTGAGGAGAGCTGACCTCCTTCCAAAACACTTGATGGGTTGAATATATAAAATTCTGGCTTTTTCTGTAACCCAGAGGTTTGGAAGAGACTCTCCTTCCTGCACAGCGATAGCCTTGAAGGTGCAGGGATATTTTGTCATACGGGTAATTTGATAAAGTTCAGAAAATTTTGCAGAAAATTATAATTGCAGTATAACTACATCAAAAAGTGTTGAAAAGCTAAAAAATGGCTATTGCATTGCACAGACAGGACACCACGCTTTAACAGAAGTGGAGTGTCTTTCATGTCATTCAGATCAGATAGCAAAATGGTTTTGTTATTACAACTGTCAGTTAATACGTGATATATTTCCAGATGTTTGCTTTTATAGCAATACGTGTTCTTCCACCCACTCAAAGAAGGATTGTGAGCGATCTGGGATGCAGCATTTTATCCGCGGCGCTTTGGCGTGTGAACAGAAGTCACAGTTTCTGCAGATTTAAAGCCAAAAAAATTGAAAATATAACCAATCTTTGAGGCAAATATCATCAGGAGGCAAACTGAAAACAGGTTTGTGTGGGGTTTTTTTACTGAAAAACACTAAATAAAAGTAGACCTTTTTGATCAATTTTTCAAATAAAAAAACGTTGAAAAGTAGATGCAAAAATTGTTTGCCGCCGCCCTGAAGTGATTTAAGACCTACTTTTTGGTGTTTTGAACAGGTCCTTGTGGTATTTTTCTCATGATGGAGGACATAGATAAACAATAATAATAAATAATTTGCTTAATTTTAATCTAAAAACGTCTTAATCCTAATTAAAAAACCACTGGGAACTCTTGCAAAAAACTTGAAAGACCACAAAATGATCAGAATGGGACATTAAATAAGCTGCCTACTCATGAAGAATTGCTTTTTTCACTGAAAAGTCTTAAATCTTCTAAATGTGGCTGGATTGTAGTTCAAAATGTGAAGAAGATGCATTGAAAGTCTCTGCTGAACCGAAATATTTTAGTGGAGGTAGTATTATGGTGTGGGGTTTTACGTCCTTCACTGAAATTATGAGGCTAGTTGTTGGAGGCAAACTTAATGAGGAAAAACTTTAGGTTTAGATTGTTTAACCACACTTCACTGCAATAAAAAAAAAATACGTAGGACAAAAGAAACACAGTGGAGAGTTATGGTCACCATCTCTCCATAGACCGGGATTGAACTCGCGCTAAGATCTGGGCATTTCCCATCCTTAGCATTAGAGCGAGATCTCATCATTAGAGCGTTACTTTAGCAGGAAGAAGAAGCTATAATAAAACAGTGAAGGCTCAACTTCATATGGGAAGAAGCAAAGTTTTAATTGCAGATGAGCATGTTTGCATGGAGACAGCAACTTTAACAGCCAGATTTCCTGACTAAAAGTAAGATATACCCGTGCCAAGCTTTGTTTATGATTGCGAAGCGACCAATAGCCAAAACTGGACGAAGTTATTTTATTAAAGCTGAAAACCAGTCATGTAGAGACTCGAAATACCTAACAGGGAGCAGATTTTACCCATGATGCCTCAAAGAATTTCAAGTGAACACATTGTCTGTTATGTCTGACCCTGGAGTCAAACCTCTAACCTCCCTGCTGCTGCTGCTGCTCTGCTCCTTCAAACAATCCACACTGCAAAATGAAGCAGTTTGTGACCCATGCTCATCTCTCTGTGCAGTTTGGGAACTTTTTGCAACTTTTCCTTTCATTTTGTCTGCCACCAACTTGAAGGCTGGTAAGACGCCATGCTTCGAGTTTGACACACACACACACAGATGCCAGCCTGGAGGCTCTTCATTGGGTTAGCTGACACTGGAAAGGTCACTACAAATTACTCATGGTCAGCTTGCCACTATCTGGAGCGAATTGAACAGTTGCACCGACTCTGTCAGCGCAGAATTACACCATTGACCTTTTTGTGTTTAAGTGTGTAAGTGTGTCTTTTTCCCATTTTGTTTTTCATGTCTGTGTGCTTCTGTTCATGTATTTTTACACTCACGGATGGAAAGTATTATATATTTGTTTGTGTATTCAAGTGTGTTTCTGTCAGTCTCTGTCTTGTCTCACTGCAGCTTTTCCTTTGGGTCATTGGCATTCTGTGCAGCCCTTTCACTCATACTGACATTGAGATTATTGCTGCTACTGCCGTGTGTTATTTTACTTCAGTTTTGTGTGTGTTTGTGCAGCACAGTCCTCTGAGACTTTTAGTGACTTTTTGTGTTTTTAGAGATATTTCTGTGAATGTATTTCAGTATGAAGGGTCTCAGCTCACTCCAGCTTCTTTAGATGGAGAAACATTTTCCAAAAAGCACAGTGGTTCTTTACATTGTTGGACTTTCATTAAAAAAACTTCAAATCAGGATCAAGGATGTTTTTCTTGGACAAATGGTGACAAAACTAAAAAGAAAAGTGAACATTTAAAGTGTTTTCTTGGAAACATGATATCAATCCCTTCCTGTCTTTGATATCTCTAAACACAACAAAGGACATTGAGAGCAGCTTAAAATATACAAAATATAAATCTAAGTATTTTAGTTCCTATTTTTTCCAAATTCTAAAGTTCTGAAAAAAGAAACAGCTAGAGCTCAGCTCATGAGTTGCAGGATTGTAGAAAAAGATACATACTTGTGCAGAACCAAATCTTTTATTTTTGAAGTCAGTGGAAATCTGCAGCATCCTGTGCTCTGGGGCAATGCGGATACAGTGGGAGTCCTAACATTTCCTGAAATCTTCTCCAACCAGCTTTCTTATGTAATAAGTAGCATAAACAAAGTATTTAAATTGTAAAAAGTAAACTTTAAAAAATAATGTGTTAAAACTAAAAATGAAATGTTACAAGGACTCTTACAAGCATCAAAATGAATTGTAAATAACATGTTTTTCTATAAAACAATATAAGTTCAAAGCTTGCACAATAGAGATGTATTAGCTGAAAATGAAAATATTTTTTCAAAGTTAAAGAAGTAATAAAACAAAAAAACTAATTAACTACAATTCAGAGTTGGTTGACCCTTAGGCCCGGTGTCTGGAAAGAAGAGTCGAGCATTTTCCTGCCTCACCTGTAAGTAAACAGCATCTCTGCCAGTTCCAGCTGTCGGGTTCCAGCTGGGATCATTTGCCAGCTCACTGCACCTTTATTTTCCTTGACTGTCATAATAACAGCTGCAATCTTAAAGTTTAGCCAACACAAACAGCCTTTCAAAAATGCAGGCAACACTATAAATGACTCTACAAGTTGAACAGTGCTTAGTTAAAATTGAGGATGTTGAAGGACGAAAACTGATCTTTATCAGAAGAAAATCACAAAGCAAGCAACCAAGAGGTAATTAAAAAATAAAGGTTTGTTTACTTTTCAACAAATGGCCGAGAGGCAGCATTTAAAGGCAGAGAGAGTGCATGATTTCCGTTATTTAATAGACAAAGACTCACTAAACACTGGTTTGCGGTTGCAGTGCTCCTCAGCCACTGTAAATGGGACCATCTCCATTCAGTTGGTGTGTTCACACATGTGCTTTCATACCAGCGTAGCTGTAAGACAGGCAGGAGACTCCCATAAATACACAGTCTGTTTTATGTTGTGTTAAATTTCCATAAAATGTGATCAAGCCGACTCTTCCTGGAGGACAAACGCAGCAAAAAAAACCCCACAAATTTTAAGAGGATTTGCTCCATTTTGAAACAAAATGACTTGCAGACTTCTTTTTGTGTAGTATTTTGCATGAAAAACAATTCTTGGCACCGCTTTGGTTCAACTTTCGTAAAGCTTGACGTACTGCATCCCACACCTGATATTTACTTGACATGTAAACATAAACTTGCAAAGTCAAAGTCACTAAATATTTTCAGCCACATGGCTGCATCCATAAAATCTGCTGAATTAACACAAAACAAAGAGTTGTGCACGTGGCTTGTGGTGCATGAAGGGGCTGTAGATGGAGAATGTGTTGTAACAGTGTCATGAGGGTGCACCTGGCTGTTTGATGGATCTATCCAATGTAAAGTAGGCCAGCTTTATTCAGCTTTGTTTATTTCACCATGTTCTCCAGGAGCTGCATCATCAAGAAATGACCGCCTCAACAGGAAAAAAATTGATAAATGCAAACGCACAAAAATACATCTGTGTGCAGAGCGTCTTTTTGCTGCTTTGCAACTGGTCACATTCCCGAAATCAAGTGAAGTACAGGTGGAAGGAGTTTTAACAGGTGACAAAGCCACTATTTAGGTCGGATGGCGGGAAGTGGCTGATCTGCACAAACTGCTGTCAAAAGGATCAACCAAATTTGAAAGCCATTTTTCACTTTGAAATGTCCGTTTTTGTTAAATGGATGTTGCTTTTGACCACATTTAATTATTTACCCCCCCCGTTGCACACACAAGTAAATGAGTGTGCACTTATTTAAATCAGGGACATGGTTTTTGCCTTTCGGTCACTTATGCATTCACTTATGGGCTTTTTGGTCAATGTCAGAAGAGTCATTGTAGGATCCAAATTGACTAACGCTGCTAAATTGCCAATAAAGGTGCATTCTTTATCCTAATGCTTGTTTTTTTAAGTAATTTAACTGACTTTAGCATTTTTAACAACCAAAAGTTATGGATCTTATGCACACTGGTCCATATAAAAAGCTGCATCTGAATCAAATGTTCTTCATCTTTCATGCAGCTGTTTTATGTGAAAGAGAGTAAAGATGTGCTGTGTTTTTTTGAAGCCAACACAGTTTTTTCTTTATATTATTTATACTGTGCTACCTTAGAAAGGTCTATGTTGTGAGCTGCTTCATATTGTATTTAAACTACTGTCTGAGATCACAGGAGGAAGGATAAATTGACAGAACTGGGGTAAAACAGCAACTTCATGGGGGCTTTTTGAACGTGCTTGAAAGCCTAATGGCACAAACGCTGCAAATTCACGCTTCTAAATTGTTCAAACCTGTATAAATAGTAACAGAGGGCTGCAGAAACATGCATACTTACAGTGTGTAATGCAGACGGTAAAAGATGGCTCCGATATGAAGCAGCACAAACATGAAAGTCTAAAGATGGGAGCGAAAAGGCGCATGTCAATTTTTTGAGGACACACAAGGAGACAATGATTTTCTTCATGTCTGCAGGTGTAAAGCCTGGATGAGTTGAAAGAAAAGAAGAGGGAGATCTGCAACATCGCACTTTTAGGCGCACAGAGGCCTAGTTTCAAGGCGTCAAAAATCAATCAATAATTTGTGCCGTGCACTCCCATCCTCTGGGTTGTTTCTGATCATAAAACGGGGCTGCAGTTCGTTTGCTTCATGCAGCATCACTCATTTATCAAGCTCCTGCTGGTTCATGGCTCATAGTGAGGAGACGAACAAGAGAGTGTTACTGAACATCATCTCTCTGCAGAGTGAAAAACATGAATCAAAAACTCGACAGCAAACACTGCCTGTCTGTACACAAACTGAGAACTAGTCCTACATTCATTCATCATGCATTTTTGGAATTATTTTTTTCAACTCATATCCTTGTGTTTGTTTTTGATCAGTATTTTATATGTGCAAACCAAGTTTGATACCAGTGTTTCTGGTCCTGTGCTTTTTTTTTTTTTTTGGCTACTTCAATGCACATTTAAAGCCTACATTATAGATATTTTGCATCTAGACAAAGTTGTTGGTAAATAGCAAAAAATATTTTGTTCATAGTTCAGATTTGCTACACAGATAAACGAATGAGCAGTAGGTGTTGCAGGGCTTGTCAGATATGAGCAAAAGAACGAAAAATCTGGAGGAACATGTTTGGTTGCAAGACGTTCATAAAGGAATCATCCCAATCGCTGTGAAATGTAGGACTAACTGATGACATCATCTGCTATTAGAATTTCACTGTTGTAGTACAATTGCGTGCATTATGCCCTATATAACCAATACGCTGTACCTGTTTCAAGTTTTTTAATTGGAATTTGCGATGGCGGAGCAAACTCAACCTAGAAAAGTTATTCCGGAGAAACAGGTTTAATACTCTATGGAAAAGATGTTTATTGGGATGTAAAAGTACCTGAAGTGCACTTGGATCATCGTGTAAAATACGCATACCTTGCAATAGAGAATGGAATTTATCTCTGTATTGCCTGCTTCTGTTAAGTGAATGAACATACCACTTCCGACAAGGAAAATGAAGACGTACATGGATCTGTTTGTCTGAAAGTGGATGCATCGATTTGAAGCAGAGCCTTTGAGCTTGTGGCTTGCCGTAGTAGCTTCTACATCACACCTACAAGGTTTTTCCAACAGCGTTGTTTGATCTGCTCTTGATTCACAAGAATTTGAATAAAGAAATCCTCAGGAATGCTGTGAGAAAAATGCCACAAAAAAAACACCAAAAGCAGGATTCTCATCAAAGTGGGAATTTCTTCCTAGTCAAAGGTGAAACATTCCCTTCAATTAATTTCAAAAGCTACAAACTTCTTGCAAGCATGACATTAAAACAGCTAATATTATTACTATAGTATTTATATAGTATGCCTGCTTCTCATCTTTGACCTCCTCTGCTTTTCAGCTGCAGAATAGGATCCAGGGGCATGTACTCTCTCAATCACAGGGGACACCTGGGCTTTTCGTTTCTCAGTAGCTAAACAGAACCTATCCTTGAATTTCACCAATAGTTACCGGTTCATTAGGCAGGACCAGAGGGGAAACACAAATCCCTTCTCTTTGATGCTGGAAGCTCTCACCTGCTCACTTTCCTGCCCTGTCCTCCTTCTTCTTCTCCTTTCATCCATCCTGCCTTACTCTGCCCAACTTATTCCAGCACTCAGCCTGCCTCCCCCTCTCTTTTGGGGGGACTTTGACACTTTGTACAATGCTGCTTCGAAGATCTTTTGTTCCTTGTTACCATGGCCACACAAGCCAGGGAACCTGCACAAACACATATGGAAATGCAAGACGTGCAAATGAACTAACACCCACAAACAGTCTGCACTTAAACGTGTTTGCGATGCAGAAAGCTTACAGGGTTTCCAAATAACCTCGACTTTTCACATCAATTTTGAGAAATGACTGTGGAAGAAAGGAGATGCAGCCGTGGTGAATAAGCTGCACTCCTCTCTTTGAGCTGTTTTAGACCGTATACAGTCTGTTTCTATATTTACGGAAAAAGGCAGAAGCAAAGCTGATTTCAAATATTACCTTCTTTTTTTATTTGTTTTGTGGAGGTTGTTTCCACTGCCGGATGGGTTTCTAATGCACCAGATTGTTCCATAGAAAAGGAAAATAAAAAAATTTTCCAAGCAGAACGTGGAGTCAAATAATTCATGCAAATGCTGCAATCAACAGTTCGTATGCAGCGCGAGCGACACAGCGACCATCTGCCAGTGAGATAACTCATTCTGAACATAAATGCGGAGTGCGGCGTGGCGGGAGGCGGCCCTCTGCAGCTGACTTCAGGAGAATCACAGATTCTCAGATAGAGTCAGATACAAACCTCATTTGACAGATTTTCCTTGGCGAACAGACTGAGAATCAGGCCCTTAATGTCTTCTGACTGACTGACAGCAACTTCAAAACATTTCTTTAATTCTCACTAAAACATGCTGGTTGATCACTCACTTTTCATCACCAAATGAAAAAAAAAACAAACTGCAATGGCTGAGATACACCAAAATGTTTGATTTTTTTTTTTTATCCCAGTTATTTCATTTTGTCCACTTTATTAGCTTCCCCACGCCTCGTTAGAGAGCACTTTTTATGCTATGTACACACTGAAGAAACAGGACACGCTGAACGCGGGTTCTTGAACGCGTTTTTAGGATAAAGACTGGACTCTCGAAACCAAATACCTCCACATGTGATCACAGTTAGAAGAGACATGATGGCAAATGTTGAAGTGGTGCAAATATTACTCCAGGCTTTTTTCTTTTACAGCTCTCTTCCAATAAAAAAACACTGTAGTTAATGTTATTAATATTGTTATTTCTTTCATTTTTAAAGCTATGTATTGTTTATTATTTATAATCATCTGTTGTTTTTTTAATTGCGGTAACAAAGCAATTTTTCCATCGTGGAATCAATTAAAGTTCTATCTTCTTCATTCATTTTTAAATCCAGAAAATGTATTTTCCATCTTGACTAATTTGCAGCACGTCATGGCCCTAAAGGGTAAGACGAATGGCTAAGTGCACATTTTAAAAAGTAAATAAATAGTGTGCTAATGAGATAATGTAATTAGTGAATGATTAATGCGGCTGTCAAATGACTGCCACAGAAGCTGAAAACAAGTTTGCTCAAACCTTTGAAAGCAGAACAATGCAAACAGCAGCTGTGCACGTGGGTGGGAGCTGCTGATGTTTTCAGGAGTGACGAGCCTGGTTTTACAGTCATTGCACAAATATTGGTGTTGTGCTGCTTTATTGATGTGAGAATGTGACAAGTGTTGACATTTAAAAACTCTAGGCAGGAGACATCTCTTTCATGTCGCTTTTCTGGAAGGTTTCTGCGGCAAGTAAAAGCAAAACTGCTAGTTTTTGAAATGTTGCTGACTTGAGGGCAGAGTTGACAGATGTCGGTGCTCGTGTGCCTCTGACTGCTGAGTTTAATGTGGTCATTGTATGGTTATGTGTAGGAAATGCAGCACATGGAGCTCCTGAGGCTGGTCATGGTCTGGTGGCTGAGGGAGACATTATCCTGAAAGAAATGGGGAGACTGATGGGTTCTGTTTGTGTGGAACTATGTTTGTGCTTCAA
Source organism: Adrianichthys oophorus (assembly GCA_036245035.1). Classification (NCBI taxonomy): domain Eukaryota; kingdom Metazoa; phylum Chordata; class Actinopteri; order Beloniformes; family Adrianichthyidae; genus Adrianichthys; species Adrianichthys oophorus. The sequence continues at coordinate 12,974,282 of BSAI01000106.1, read as the reverse complement.
CTTGAGTTAAAATGTTTATTTTGACGCTTTTTCTCTCATTTTCCCCACACTGACCAATGGCTGCAGTGCCTGCTTGAGGTGCAGCAGCTGCCCTTAGAGCCTGAGGTCCCCATGTGTCTCTGCGAGCATTCATCGGTGTGGTGTTTGCCTCCACAAATATAAGGAGGAGCTTTTTTCTTTGCAAATTTGACATTTTCTTGTGAAATTGTGCTTCTCCGTCTGTGCTTGTCCCCTGCTGATCTCTGTCACTTTGCGCCATCACATCCCACAGAGACCACAGGTGAAGACAGTTTGACAAGGTTATTGGAAACTCTCCAGAGGCTGTGAATGCAGCACCTAACATGCCGCCATATTTCTGTTTCTTCTATCCTGAAAAAACTTCCGTTTGTGTCGTTCTGAAAAATCCATCTTCATTTGCTGTAAATGGGATGAAATTCAGCTTGCAGGTTGACAAACTGTGAAAGAATAATCTGCCAAAAGACTCTGATTTTTAGATTTAAACGTCAGTGTGTTCTATGTCAGTAAATGTTTTGTATGTTTAAGGATCCACACAATAAAACAGGCCTCCAGTTAAGTGTCATGACACAGATTAGCCATGTCGAGGTGTGTTAAATGATAAGTATTGTAATTCCACTCCAGATTATTAATGTGACTGACAGTACAAATGCACACATAAGTGACAGAAAACAGCCTTTAATTATAGAACCTACAGACCAAAGGAGCAGGAAGGCGTGAACAGCAGCAGAAATTACCGGTTCGATTTTTTATTTAATGGGGAAAATAAAATTTAATCCTAGTTTTCAGTGCTTGGGAGCGGAGTCCTTATTTCTATCAGAAAAGGTTTCCCTGAGATAACGAATGAAAAACTGCCATTTTTTAAAATAAATATAAACCAAAAGTGTCTTTACTCTGTTAAAAATGCTTCTTCACATATTCATGCACATCACCAGTTTGTATTACAAAGTTGTTTTAAAGTTGTCTTACTTTTTTGCACGTTGTGTGTCAAAGTTGACAATGCTCCCAAAAAAGGACGGTTTCATGCCAAGGCAAAAGGTCAAAGCTCCTCCCATCTCATATTTTATTGATCCGAAAGATTTCATTAAACTACTATGTTGGATGTTTTATTTAAAAAATATAGAGGCTGTGCATGTGCCACAATAGTGGTTATTTGCCTGAAGGCAACACCATACCATAGAGGAATAGTGGACTTAGACTTGACCATGCATGCAGAGTATAAAGATAAGAGGTTTAGTCCTGAGCAAAAATCACAGCAAACTTTGTCCTCATTAGTTGTCTAGAGTGGAAGGAGCAAGATTGAACACTTCCAATTTGTGTTTTCTGGTATTTCCATGCTGTTTTAGATCAGATTTGCACTGTTCTGGTCAATTTGTTTCATAGAATATTTTCCTATTGTGTGCTGGAAGAAAAGCCTGTAACATGTTTAGTGAGTAGAGGTAGTGAGGAGGTGCAGATCTTTATTCATATCTGCTACTTAGGTGTTCTTCTTGGTCTAACTTCTTTTCTTGGTTACATTCATGCAGAAAAATCCCACAAAAGCAGCTTTTTTAACTCAGTTGTTGTCCTGGTAGTCTGGTCTGTTCTCAAAAGTGCAATGTGAATCTGACTGAATGTGATGAAATGAATCAAAGCATGTTGGCAAATAACTTTGGTGGAGAAGTCAACATTTGGAAGGACTCTTCTGTTTATCAAATGCAGTGGTCCCTCACTATTTTGCCACAGTTTTGAGGATTTATTATCAGTGCAATTTTGCACTTTGCTTTTTTTTCCTGCATTGTGATTGGCTGCTGACTGACCTTGTTAGTCAATCGCTTCCATGCCATGTCTGCTGCACAGAATATGCAAAACTTTCTAGAATTACATAGATCTTCGATCGCGGACAGATCTTTGTTTTCATTCTTTAATAATGGAATTATTTTTCTATGAAAGTTTGAACTTTGAGAGTTTAGACAAGAAAGAACAATGTCTGTCTAAAAAAAAGTGTATAAAGTGTGGAGTGAGTGGCTTTACAGCCTGAAAACTTCTGTAATCCTACTTTCCAGAATTAACATATCCCTGATTATTTATTAATGTCACTAAAGAAATCTTTTCAGATATGACTTAGAAAACTGGATCAGTGTCTGGGATGCAAACTATAAAGCAACATATAAACAGCAACCAAATAATCCTCACTTATAGGTTGACTAGATTCTGGTACTGAATGGGTGGTGCCCCTATAAGGCGGCAGGTGAGCCTGTGAGTTGGGCAGCAGCTCTGTAAAGTTGGGACCTGCCAGCCTCATGCTGATGGAGACATGAGCCATTTTCACACTTGAGAAATGTGACATTCATGGCAGTCATTCACTCGCGCATTTGTCACTTCTCCATTATTTTTACACCAATGTCATTCAGACATGAAAGGTGAAGGGAAAGAGCAGTCAAGGATGTGAGATTCTGCACTTGAGACCATAAGGACATCATGCGGTCTGTTGACACGAGTGCAGAGGGTTTCCTCCACAAATATGTGCTCGTCTCAGGGAAGCTTTTAGTTCAGATGAGGTTGCTGGGGGGTTTTTTTATTCTTCAAATGTTTTCTAAAGGTCTCGTTTTCAGACATGCTGACTTGGGCAACAGTTGTTGGAGTGCAGCACAACTCAGGTAGAATGCCAAAGATCCCAGCACTCCCAGCGAAAACCTGTTAAAACGTATGCATCCTACAAAGTTATGAATATGTTTATGCTCCCACCTTGGAGATTAACCATTCAGATGTTGGCACCAACTGATTCAATCGAGCTCAACCATGTGAAGGGGCTGCAGGATTGAAAGCAAATGTCTGCACCATGCACGAGTTCTGTTTTACACCAGGTGCACAACACCTTTTTCTGATGATTTTATTTCATATATCCCACTTGCCGTTGTAATTTAATAAAAACTGTGATTTTAGAATGCTTTAGGTAATCTGCTGATTGCTTTCATCCAAACAGATGACAGGGATGCTAATAATGCAGTCCCATAAGGAAGTCTGAGTCTCAAAAATGAACATTTCCCCGGCACGCTGAAAGAGTGATGCAGCATCATTTTCAAATCAGCCTGCAGCTGTGCCTAATTGTTCATTTGTCTTCTGTTAAAAGTCCAGTTTGCACATAAAAAGTCTGGATGAAGTCATTCTGAAGCACGGACAGCCCTCTTAGCAGACAAGACAGGCATTTTATGGAAATGTTCCCAGAATAGGAAGGGCTTTAATGCGTTTTCCCTGTGACTTGCACAGGTTGACAGATGCGATTACAACCTATACAAGTTGGCAGTTTCAGCAGCTTTCACCCCAAGGGTAGAGGTTGAAAAACTAAAGTCTTGCATGCTAACTTCCCCCAACAGAAAAAAGAGTCACTTTTACCCCAAAAACTAGACACAAACACCTACTGGGAGCTAAATGTCACTGAACTTTTTTTAAAAAAGGACAGCCGAGTTCAGCATACAGCATCATCTCTGCTTCTCATTTCTTTGTCTTTCTTTATTAATTGAACAACAATCACGCATGTTTTTTTTTCTCCCATAATTCAAAGCGATATTCAATTCTTAAATGACAAATCCATCAGATCATCAGTGACGAGAGTTTCACACATTGCATTCTCAGTTTGAATTTTTGTTGTGGTGACCAAATCCAGACCTCGAGGGCTGGTTTTCCAGAAACATCTGGTGTTGACTACCTGGATCAGGTGTATTTAGCCAATGCAGTCCTTCAGTGGCAGTTTGGTTGAAAAACATGGAGAACACCGGTGGTCTGGATTGGAACACCCCTGGAAGTGCAATGCTCTGTAAATGAAAAGCCATGACACTAGAGGACGCTGTTTTGCAATTTCTTTTGAATTTTGTCCATGATTATAAACCAATAGATTTTAAGTCAATTTTAAATGAATTTAATGAAAACTGAAATGTAATTATTTAACATTGGATTGTAAATTGAAAAATGCATTTTCATTTGAATTATGGTACCAAAAACCCAAGACAATTTAAAATGCAATTGATTTTGCTTTTATTCCGAATTTTATTATTTAAAATGTAAGATGAATTTCAATTCATCATATTGAATTCTAGATTTCAAAATGAATTTTAAAATTGCAAATTGAATACCATTTTGAATTATGAATGGAAAATAACTTCCATACCAAGCCTTCTCACCCTCATTAACACGCCGTCACACATACAACAAGCTCTAACCTCCCCATCTGCTCCCATGTCCTCCAGGAGACAGACTGACTTGAATGTTGTTTTGTCGCACTAACAAACTATCAGTTCACATATAAATAAACCTTTAAGTGCTTCCGCTTGTATTTGCAGTTGGATCTTTTTTACCACCACCCCCACATCTTCTCCCACAAATTATTTACCTTCTGCAAAGCATTTGTTAAGGTATGCATGTGTAAACAGAGCCGTCAGCTGCCTCTGCTCAGGCTTTAGGTGGAAATGCATGGTACGTGTGTCAAACCAATCAGGTCTCCTGCAGAGCCGCAAGCTACTCGTCTAGCTGTGATGTGCATTGCATGAAATCAACATAACACTTCAACGAAAATACCCATGCATTTTGTGTCACGAGTTGTTACATTATGGGATCATTACTGTAAAAAAAGGAGACCCCTGTGGTGAAAACGAGGCACCTTCAGCTCATGTTTCTCATAAGTGACACCACGTTCCCGTAAACCAAACACACACAGGAACAGTCAAGAAGGCTGCTGGCCTTCCAACGGATGATGTTTTGAATATTGGGAATATCATTTGCAGCTCTGCTAAAGTGGCAATGATTTATTGAAGGTAACATGTGGTAATTACCAACTCTAACTGGTGTAATGGAACAAAGCGAAACCATCTTTTAAAGCCGTTGATGCAAAGTTCCAGTGTGCAATTTGTTACACTATAAAAGTGAAGGACGTTTACCTAATTAATTAAAAAGTGTTGGTTGGATTTTTCTGTGGTGACTTGCTTTCTCTTCAGTTCATACATTTGGAGGCAGCAAGCATATTTTGTGGAACAGACTGTGCAGCATTTCTCTACTTTTTTATTGGACTTTTTTGTTGAAGCTTTTGAGTTTTGAAATGAATAAATCCATCCCAAAGAGCCAGTCTCACTGGTACAGTATATGCTAAATTAACTTTTAAACAGTTGTAGCGTCTCTCTTCAGAGAAGAGAAAGAGAATAGGTAACATAAAGAAATTATGAAAAGATTTGGGGGGAGTTGGCCACACAGCCGTTCATTAGGGGGACTGGTGGAAGGATTCACGGCTTAAAAAACCAAGAACAAAAAACAAAACTAAGAGTGACTTCATGTCTGAAACAATATAACATAAATTCTCTGGCCTTTTAGCAAGAAAAAAACAACTGAAATAGAATCCCAAACACAATCAAAAGTAAGCAAAGTAACTAAACTGCAAATAGTATAATTGATAATTGTTGGAGAACTCTGGGAATGGAGTGGGTCTTTGAAAAGATAGTCTTTCACTCTGTGGCATGAATGGCTGCTGCTCCCAGTTATAGATTTCATGTTTGGACATGAGGAGAAGACCCCTCCCTGGAGGACATCAGACTCGTGGGTCAGCAGTTCCACTTTCTGCCAAAACTCTCCTTCAAACCAAATGGGTGCAAGTACAAACCCAGCGTGCTCAGTGTATCGTTGAGTTGTGGAATGGTGGTATTGAAAGCAAAGCTGAAATCAGTGAAAAGCATCCTGATGTGCTTTCTTTCGCCCTAACTGTGTGAGGGGAAAAGTGCAGTGCAGTGGACCAGCATCTTCAGTGGATCTTTGACTGATATGCATATTGACATCTGTGTGAGATGGAAGGAGGGTTTGAATAAGTTGCGTGATCAGCATCTCCGAACATTTTGTGATGATGGGGGTCAAAGTGAGGGGGGTAATCCATCTAAACAGGAAACAGATCAATACTATTACTGTCAATCCTATGGTGTATACAACTTTTCTTTTCTATCCTACAGTAATAATCCACATTTTTTACTGAAAGCGCATCAATCTGACTTGCCTTATGAACCCGATGTTGGGTTCTCACCTTGATTAGGATGAAATTCTCAGAAATCTGCTGCTCTGTTAGCATCCTGCTGTGCGGCAGATGTATTTCAAAGAGGAGGCTCCCTTACACGCCAGCTTTGCCGTGACAATTCCAGTATGTGTCATTACCCCTCTCATCACTTTCTTACAGGCTTTGATGAGACGCGCACACAAGCATACACACACAAACCCGCACTGTGGCACTGAACTGATAACAGCTCTTCCTTATAAACTTTCGTGGTCAAGAAAACATCAAACAAAATAAGAGCAATGAGAGCACACACCCACACACAGTTTAACACTGTCAGTTTCTAACTGTGAGCTCATATCTGCGTGTGTCTGAATACATCCAAATCCTGTCAGTGCAGCACCCTTTTCCGCTCCTTTAAGCAGACTAAGATTGTCTGGCTTGGCTGAGAGTTTCTCTTCTGAAGATGAAGAGCTGATTACTGTCTGCCTCCTGCAGCACCATGATTCCAGCTGCCAAGGGCTCAAGGCAGGACCTGCTCCCTTTTGCAGCAAACCAGTCTGTGATGTTAACATAGCGAGTAAAAGGAGCCTCCCATGTTGGTAAAATGAGAAGTTTTGCCACAGATTTTTTGTTTAACTGTCACAGATTTGTCTCGCTTTTCCTTGAGGTTCTACTTCTGTTTTGTAGTAAAATGGATGAGCTGATTATACGGGATCTGTTGTGCTCAGTCATTCATCATTTTGCAGTCAAGTTTATTTCCTTTTTCGTATCTCATATTTTGTGCCTTTCAGAGTTTTCTCTGCAGGTTTTCTGTATAAATATTTAGCTAATTCCTGCAGTAATTAGTACTTTTCTGTATATTTAAGCATTAGATGCACATCTCTGATTGCTGATTTTCTGCTGTGACACCTCTCTATCATTCTATCTGCTGAGTTTATTGTCATCCACTTCATTTGAGTTTTTAGCATGTTCTTGTGGCATTTCTCCAATAATGGAGGACACATATTGAGAAAATTAGGCATAACATTTCATTTCTGTAGACAAAAAATGATGCTGGGAAAAGCTTGTAGCCGTGATGAAGAAGCCACAAGGTCCCTGCTCCGCTCCATTCTGATGCATCCACTTATAGACAAATAAATCCACTTGTGTCTTCATTTTCCTCATCTGAGCTGACGTCTGGCTAAAAACTGTAAAGCCGGATGGCTCCGATATTGCTCGCCATTTTTGTTGCGCCAGTAATGTTTGCTGGAGGTTGTGGGGAGTAAAGGTTGATTTCCACTGGTCCGTCTGCGGTGCGTCAACACAAAAAAATAGAACGTTCATTAATCAATCAGAATGAAAACACTTCATCATGTCTGCCTCTGAAGTTTGTCCCTCTCTATTTCCAGTCCGTTGACGCATCAATTTCATGGTACAAAGCTGAAGATCAGGGACATAAGTCCGGGTTTCTAAATAAAATCCGCCGTTGTACTTTCAAAATAAAAATTTTAAAACAGTATTTCATATTTTGAAGTGAAATGTCCATACGATTAGACATGTTAACACCACAGATAACACTATCATTTCTTTTTTCCACAGAAAACAAAAGTTTAATTTTGAAAGTACAGAACCATAACAGGTCCTGCCTTGAGCCCTTGGCAGCTGGAATCATGGTGCTGCAGGAGGCAGATAACACAAAGCATGGATTTTACAAAGACTCAGTGAGGAGGGAGAGGGTATGGGGTCTGATCGTCAAAGTTTTGGATGCTGATGACACAGGGATAGCAGGACAAACCACTCCCCTGGGAGCCAGAGGGGAAAAGGGACTGACCAGAGACGCAACAGAGACTATGAAATTAATTTGGTCGGAATTTTTGATGAACTTCTGCTGCTCTGCAGAAACTATGTTCTAAAGAACAACACCGTTTTGTTTGTTTTTTTTTGTCCAAAAACAGCAAATAAATTATTATTATAAATTATAAAGACCACTAGGAACACTTTTTAAAACAATTCAATTTTATTTTATTTATATGGCCCAATATCACAACCATAGCCGTCTTCATGGGTTTCACACTGGTATTTATGCAAAATAGCATGTAGTCAGTTAGCTTATCTAACTCTACAAATACTTGTGTGAATAACAACTACTTGTTTGAAGAACAACTACATGTATGAATAACAACTACTTGATGTCTCTATGTACTGTGAAATCCAACTGTGTATCATCTGCATAACAGTGAAAATGAATACAGTGTTTCCTGAATATGTTTCCTAAGGGCAGCATGTAACGTATAAACAGGATTGATCCTAGAACTGAGCCCTGTGGGACTCCGTAGCTAACTCAAGAGCAATGAGAGGACTCTCCCTTTATGTTAACAAACTGGTATCTATCAGGAAAAAAAGGATTCAAACCACTTGAGGGCTGATCATCGGATCCCTTTGAAGTAGGATTCTATGGTCAAAGGCTGCACTGAGGTCTAACAGAACTAGAATAGAATAGTTCCATTTAAAAATGAGTGGAGTTAAACTTTTTAAACTAAAAAAAACAGCACAGGCAGGCTGTCTTTATGTTTGTCTAACAGTCTGTTTCAATATGTACAAAATCGAAAATCTCACTTTAACATTTAAGTCTAAAGAAACCAGGGGTAGTTGTCACTGACAAATGGACACCCTCACATCAAAACAACTATTTCTCTGAAAGTTTGAAGGAACTCCATGACTTAGTTTCAGCTGTGGAGGCAGAGTGCAGCATAACATCCTCAAATGTGCCAGCTACCAGCCATAAGAGTTTCTAAATGCTACTGGTTTGTGCAGAAATACAACCACTTTTCAGGTTGTTATATAAAATAAATGTGTTCAGCCTCAGACAGGCTTTTAGCCTCCGGGACCCTGCAGTTGCTGAATGAGATGTGAGGAACAAACATTTCTTTTCCTTCTCGTTTTTACTTAGGGGTCCGTTGGTTTTGTAAAGCTAACTACCTTTAATCTCCTCCAGGGGAAGGTGGCAGCCTCTAAGCAGGTGGAATATAAAAATGTCCAGATAAATTTCATTTCCACAAGTTTTTTATGGCAACTATTGACATCATTTTGGCACCTCTATTCTGGTGACAGGGTTTGCTAAGCACAGAGCAGCATATTAAACTTCACAAACAACTTTGCATTAAAAGACAGATAATTGATTTACTTGCAGTTTTTTAATATTTATAATCAGCACTAGGATACAGTACAGAGTAAAGCGTCTTACTCACTAAATTGTTCTATTTGTGTTCCTGTTTCATTTATTTTACTTGTTCACAAACTTGAAGGTGTGATTGCAGTAATCTGCTGGATGAGTTAGCACTTCGGATGTTAATTTAAGAATCTAATTTGAATGTTAAGACATTGGGAAAAAAAACTAACTTCACAATACAAAGGAAACATTGTATTTCAATAGCAGTGTGAGTAACATTCAGAGCTTTAACACCGGAGATGACGCTGGTGACAACTAAATAACGAGCGCTCTTGGATATGCCATAATCCCTTGACCATTTCACATGATCAACGTGAATCTGCTGATTCTGTTGCAGGAAAAAACGGCTTTACACTGATATGAAGCAAATTGCAAAAACAAAGTGTTGCATAACAACACAAAGCCGCTTTTCTCAGCGAATGAATCAGCTGATTTACGTTGATAATGTAAGCACTTCACTACTGCAAAGTGTTTTTTTCTAAGATTATCAAATCTTTCACCATTATTTTAAACAACTTTTTTGAAATACAAATGTTTCTCAACAGTCTTGTTCTAATAATTCTCTATTTACAGATGTTTGGATTTGGGATTTTAGATGCAAAGACTTATTTTGACTGATTTAAACATCTTCTGGAAGATTTCTGCCTTTGTTTGGGACATACACTGGTTTATGGTCCTGCTTTAATATGATCAGAAAATGTTTGTCTGTGAGAAACAAACCATGTTTCTGTGTTTTTCACTCAGACACATGCAGCTGCTGTCTCTCGGGTCCTGACACTGAGAGCTGCTTCAGAAATCCTTGTGTTGTAGGATTTTGGCTGAAGAAATGAAGCAATAAAATGTCGATGGAGCTAAATAACACTTCCGACATGGTATAGATTAGGATGGGGAATACACACATCAGCAGCTATAGAACATAAAAAGTAATGCAATTGTGATAGAGAGATAAAGATTAAAAGCTAAAGAAGAACTGATGTGAAAGAGTTCAGCTCTGTAAGAATTTTATGGTCCTTTTGCCTAAATATCCCGAAGCCGCCTACGTTTAGATTTTCCGTTAGGTGACCTTTTGCCATCTTTTAGCTGATGTCCTTTCCTTTCCAGGGTTTTCCATCATTGTCACATGCACAGCGCCTGTGTTCGGTTGCAGAGCAAAAAGCTGTTTGACATTTTTAAACCACTGCAGAGGTCCTTTGGAGGGCAATGCATTGGTGTTGAGTACATGATTGCGTACTAGTCATCTCCTTGACCAACATCAAGTCTTCTTTCTGTTAAAGGTCCCATTATCTGCATTTTCATGAAAATGCATTTCCTCCTGAAAAAGAACAAAGGACAATAAATCTTTATTTCTAAATGTCAGCCAAAGTTGTAATAGAAAAGGAGATGTTGGACTTTACCTAATTGAGCAGACACTAAACCACTGACAGGCATGTTTTTGAGGACTAAATTCTACTTTAAAGGACAATTATGAGCCACTTTCCTGGCATTGGCACTGTTTTCTCCAATGAATTGTGGCCCGCATTAACATGCACGGCTTATAAAGACATGACATCCATCTTGCTTGAGTGCTCCGGTAATGCACTTGGATGCTCCAGCAAAGATAGAGAGGAAGACATCAGCTTTCTAGTCAATACAATTTTTGGGCGATGGAAATTCCTCAATTGTGCAAAAAAAATAATAAATATATATACGATTGTTGTTGTTTTTTTAATATTTGATTTCAATAATAAAATTTACCTCATTTTTAGCTTCAATGTTATTAAGAATTTTGAAAAAATCTGAAATAAAATAATTTTTTTTCGCTTGTAGTAACCCATAATTTGTATGGAACATATCCAAAAAGTTTTAGAAGCAGACTGTAAACACAGAGGACTTTTTGAAATGAAAGTTAAAAAATATGTCCTCTCTTTTGAAAGTAGCTCTAGTGGGGATTTGAAGAAATGTAACATTTGATACTTCCTGGTTTGATTCAAATGCAAGAACAAAAGTGTGAACTACATAAGTGGACTGAACCCCCTAAAGAAAAGATCTACCAAATGCCAACAGCTGCTCAACTAAATCTAAACCAGAAAAGAGAAATTAAAAAAGAAACATGTTTTTAAACTTTTAAACTAGTAATTCACACTTTTCAGATTTCGGTTTTGAGAATTTTTCATAAAAACCCAATCCAATGAAAATCAGGTTTTTGGTTGTGGTATTTTTTTCATGGTGGACGACATATTTGAAGAAACTTAAACTCAAAATTGCCTTTCGGGTTATTTCTAGATCTAAAAACGTCTTGGATTTCCTCGTCTGAGCTGATCTCAAAACTGGCTGGCTGGAAAGCTATGATACTGCTCGCCATTTTTTGTTGCAGCGGTAATGTTAGGTTGGGGATGTGAGTGGCTGTAAGCTAGCAGGAGAGCACCTAAACAGATGGATGATGGGAAGTTGGGACAGGGTTACTTTGTGCTACAACTCAGAGGTGAATTTTTAATAAACTCTGGCTGCTCTGCAGAAAGTATGTCCTAGAAAACACCGTTTTTTTTTTGTTTTTTTTTTCATTTTTTGTCTAAAAACAGTATAATCATTGTTAAAAAGCCGCTAGGAATGCTTTAAAAATTGATCAAACGATGATCAGAGTGAGACTTGAAGTCATTTACTCCCTTGCTTTTGCCTCCTTATCTTTTGTCCATTAGCGTTCATAGCCATGCTAACTGTACCAGATCTTTTGTTGTCTTAAACACGTCCAATTTAAAGTAATCTTTTGTGCCTTCCAAATAATAAGTACAGTTTATAAATCAATGCATTTTTTGAGGAAGGATGCAGTGCTGTTTCAGTAGTGTTGTTGACATTTTAAAGCCTTTTCTTCTGAATATGGTCACACAGATGAGGAAAATGTGGTCCATCTCTCTCAAATCTTTTGGGTTTTACAGGGGATTGAATGTCCTCTATGAGGACCACTGCTAACGCATTAAAGGCCTTCAACCGTGTGATAGGAGCAACAGTCAGCTTTTGCTGTGAAATCATTTCAGATGTCTCCAAACGTTTTGCTGAAAGCTCCTAAACCATAATTGTAATAACAGAAAATGCATGTGAGATCGGCTCAACGGTGAGCACGCCATCTATTATTTAGAAGCAGAGCTAAAAATCAAGGATATACCCCGGGGTTAAAATGCTTCTTGGAGCATCAAAGATTAAAAGATAAGGTGAGGTACAACTACAACGGGACCGCGGCAGAAACCTGCTGCACAAGCAAACACACAGAAAGCATTTCCTCGTCTGCATCTCCTGTAATTGTGCATTCAGTGCACGGACGCTGTGCCCTACTTCCAGTTTTTCATTTTGCCGCCTCTTCGCTCTAACTAACAATGAAAATTATTTCCCATGTGAATGAAATGTTCCATGACCAAACCAAGCCATCACTAATGCTTCGTAATGTGATAATTACATGCTAATCAATTATGAAAAAGGCAGCAATTTTAATCTCAATTACACAAAACTTCATTTTCTGACTCCCGACAGATTTATTTATTAATTTATTCTTACCCACCGTTAAATTTGTTTGTGCTTTTCTTCCTCACACATGATCATCAGTGTTTGGAGTTTGCTGAAATATGTTGTGCGCAAACGCTTTTTAAATATCTGGCTGTCACCTTAGCGTGGCTTCAGCCAAGCCACTTTTTGCTTTTGCCCCAAGCTGAGGTCAATAAAGTTTTTCTGTTGACATGAAGGAATTAGACCAGAGGTCTTCAAACTTTCTGCAAAGAAGGTCAGATTTAGCGAGGTGTAAATGTGTTAGGGCCCACCAATCGGCCTGATATTCTTTGAAATATTTTTATAATGTTGAATTCAAATTAATTATTAAATGAACATTTTGGTTTTTTGCAATGGTATACTTTTTATTGCATCACATAGCAAACAAACGCATCAAAATACGTTTTACCAAAATTCCTGTCAATTTTTCGCACCATTCATTCCCAGTTTATTTACAGTCCCCATTTTTTAAATGAGCTGGAAAGTGTCACGGAAGAGTCGCACAACAGTGCTGTCACAGGTTTACAACGGCTTATGATGTAATTTAGCCAACCACAATCAAGAAGAGGGAAGCCTGCAGCCCGGTGGAAAGTTGGACGCAGTCGAACTTTGGACATGCCCAGATCAGACTTTTCATGTCCCCATAAACTTCTGAAATGTTGTTTCTGTTTTGTTTTTTTTTTTACAGAAAATGAGAGTCTGTTCTGACTGGAAAAGTCCGTTGGTCCGAACAGAGTACGCTTGTTTCAGTCGGGATCAAGTCCTGATGCTTGGTCTGTATTCAGACTGCCGTCAACCGGACATTTCTGTTTCCAACCAAAGCTTGTAAACAAAACTTTAAGATGCCTTCAGTCATTGGCCAGGAATTACGAGGGCGGCGCAAAGAAACAAGGAAAGAATAGAAGTCTGATGCTTTTCAGTGCTTGTTTGGATAGCTCACTTATTCAAATAACATTTTTTTAATTCATTTTGGATGTCTGTATCAACGTCAGGTGCAACATTTTTTACTGCTACTCGCGGCTCCATGCTGCAAGGCAGTTACTGAGGAGGTGTCGGCAAAGAAAGTACGCTCATCAGTGTTTATGACATATAGATTGTCGGATAAACAGTTAGAGCAGCAATGTGTATCCCCTTAAAAGTTGTTTTAATGAGCCTCGTCGGTTGCTTCCTTTAGTTTACATCATCTATGGTGGCCGTTTTGGTCCTATTGTTTCCGCTCTGAGCATAGAGTCTATACAGACAATGAAAAACTGCGAGTGAACTTTAAGATAAGTGTCCAATCTCAATACACCCTAAATCCACACTAAAATATTCTTTCCTGTTAGAAGTGCAACGTTCGCCTAACTCAACAAACGATGCTGTGAACTGATTGGTTGAATTAAATGAAAAAAAGTATATACATTTTAAGACGTGGCTTTCTTGCCGGCAAAAGAAACTGTACAAGTGGTTACTAAAAAACACCAACAATGCTGGCCAATCATTTTGAAAAAAAGGAACAATCTATTGTAAAACCTCAGAAATGTACTTACAGATTGTTGTCCATTTTAAGGACGGAGAAAGATTAATGTAAGTGGATCATGAGGTGATAAACGGCTGCAGCTCAGATGTCGGTGGACTTTGTTTGGATGGTTAACAGTTTGAGGTCAGTGAGTGAGGCTGCAGCTGCATGGTGGACCATTGTTGGGCTGCAATTGTCTGTTTTTATAGTTTTTTTCTTTTCATCTGTGAACCTTCAATTACCCAGGCATCATTCATGGGAAACACACTTTAGTCCAAGATTTGTTTCCAAAAAAGATAAAGTAACAGCAGGAGTAAAAGAAGCAGTAATTGTTTAAATGGAATTTCCTCTGGTTTTGTTTAACACTATACCATTTTACATTGATTTCTACCAGCTCCTCCAGCTTTGTGTGCTGTTTGAAGGCTCTGTGGGGCTGAAAGCCCACAGAAGGAGATTAAAGATTGATAGTTTTCTCTACAAACCTGCAGCTGATCTCATTCTTTGAAACAAGTGTAGTATTTCATGATGTTATTTTTAGCTCCATTATTGGTTTTCACATAAATCTAAACCCAAACGATGGTAATCTCATATTTTCTAAAAGTGTCTCTATAGTTAAAGTAACATTTTCAAGGAAACAGAGGTAATAGTGTTGCTTAATGTCACTTTAGGAGTTTTTCTTAAACCAATTAAACTCAGATTCACAGTTTTGTGTTCTGAGCTCCTTCCTTAGATTCTCAGTAGAAGTGGGATCTGCAGTGACTGAAATCGGCTCTATTGGTGTCCATTTTTTTTACATTATTTCTTCAAAAAGCACAACGAATCGCCTCTTTTTGAATCTGAACATGATCCTCTGTGCTTGAAGCAGCTAAACTATCTCATCAAATCGCAGTCCCACCAGCATGTTGGTCTAAACTGAGGGACTGCAACCTGAGGCTCTGGAGCCACATGTGGCTCTTTGACCTCTCCAGTGTGGTTCTCTGACAGAAGAAAATTGATGTTTTTCATTTGAAAAAGTAACTGTAAAACATAAGTAGGTTGTAAAGTTAAAAAAAAGTAAGGTAAACCAACTTTACTCAATCTACACAAGAATGGTTGCAGAACAATACATGTGACTCCACGAAGCTCCTGACTACAGTACCCAAAATGCTCCAAGAATTCATCAAGCAGTTAAGATTCCAAAATCAAACATTTTGACAGATTTGTGAACGCCGTCTACCACAGAAAATCAATTTGAGGTCAATAAGCACAACCAGAAGGGCGAAATTTAACACTGATTTAATTACGGTTTGTTAGATTTCATGAATTACTGGCAGAGGTGCAACACAAACGGGTATTTTGAAAGGAAGTCATAAGAACCTCTGTCAAAAGTTAAACTATTTTAATGTTGAAAAAAGTCTTTTCTCTTTCCGTTTCATTTATGAAAAAAAAACTATAGTTCATTTATATTTATAATAACAACTAAAACATAATACAAGCCAGTTTTTTCATTTTCTGAAAGGACGAAATAATATTTTGTGGCTCCCGTTGTGGTCAGTGAGAAATGACCTGAATGGTTCTTTCAGTGTTGATGGTTGCAGACCCCTGATCTGGATCTTATGTCTTAGTTTGGTTTTCTGGCATTAATATGAACATAGCTTTTTGTAGCATCATAATTATGAGGCTCATCATGACAAAAAGCTTTAAAAAGCCTTAGAAATTGCTACTTGAAAAAACAAAAACAATAAAAGAAGTCAGCAGATTCTCAAAGACTTTTGTTTTCATTTTTCAACATAAAGCTTCAAAAGTCATATCCTTTAGCTTTGCGGTCAGTGCGGCTTCTGCAGGTAAAAAGGATCACGCATTAGTTTTGTCCTTTACTCTACGCTGGTGGAGAAATAAAAACCAAACGTTCAAATCCATCACTGACAGCAGCAGCTCTCCCTTCACCCTTCTGCCAGTAAACCAATACTTTCAAGCAGTTTTTGCATAGTTCATCTACTTACAGACTCAGGAAATGTTTTCTTCTCTCAGCCATCAGATGAGTTAGAGCAGTAAAAGGCTGGGAGAGCAGCAGGTGGTGCTGGGAGTCTAGAAGCTGCTGGTTTGTACAACATTGCACTTTTGGTAACTCACGTAAACTGTACATACATATTTTTCCTTTTTTACGTTTTTTTGATATTGAAGTTTTGTGTATTTTGTTTATTTTTCATGTTTGTTTTTTCCTAGTTTTGGTGGGGTTTGGTACATTTTTGTGAGTTTTACATATCCTTCAGTATAAATAAAAGCTCTCCCGAGACGGAAAAACTT
Source organism: Adrianichthys oophorus (assembly GCA_036245035.1). Lineage (NCBI taxonomy): Eukaryota > Metazoa > Chordata > Actinopteri > Beloniformes > Adrianichthyidae > Adrianichthys > Adrianichthys oophorus. Next base: position 12,957,755 of record BSAI01000106.1, on the reverse strand, counting down.
TTGGTAGTGACAGCCTACCTTTTCCATCGAGTCAATGAGTCTCTGGCTTTTTAGGGATGATTTATTTACATTCAATTTGTCATTAAAAGTGTTGTTTAAATACAGGAGACTTTCCACAACTTTAATACCCTGAAACAATCCTTAAAAACTGCCATGAACCGCATGAAAGTCGACAAAAGAAGGTGGGGCAACAAAGTATCTTAGACGACGGTCTCAAATACATGAAATTTACAAATCTGAGACAGTTGGCGTGGTTGCTAATAGGAACCCAGTGATGGATCAGAGCAGAGCCTGATGAAGATGAAAGCATAAATGAAAAACAAAGAAACTTGAAACTGCTGAGTCATCAAATTACTTCATAATGTCACTTTTTGCATAAAATTGACAACATTTCTCCTGATTGTCCAACTAAACCTGTGAAACAAAGGCGCTCAAACATGTGGATCCATTTGCAATGGTTTAATATCATATGGGTAAGGCAAATACGAAGTCAGGAAACAAGCAAGGGCAAAACACAGGAGCAAGACGGTGGGCGAGTAAACAGGCAAAAAGGTCATACGCAAAAAAAGACACCTTCAGAATAAATGTCATGAAATACAGCATTCATGACATGTCTGATACTGTAAATGTGGGTTTTACAAAATGTTGAGGTTTTTGACTCCAAGTCCTGCTCTCACCCTGGTTCTCTTTTCTGTTTTCTTTTTTTTACTGCATTTCCCCAATCCTGTTTCCCTATTTGACCTTTTTATTTTGGAGTCCTTCATTTGTGTGCATCTTCCCTGCTTTTCATTTTCATTCTGTTTTTCAAAGTTTCTGCTTTGCCTTCCTAGCTGAGATTTGTTTGATGGTTGTTTAGTTGCACTGTCAATCCTGGAGTTTTGGTTCTCAACTAACTGAATAATTTATTAAAATACTAAGCAGAAAACATTTTTTCATTTCCCCTCATTTAATTTGTTTTAAATTCCTTGTTTTCCAGTGTTGTGCTTTTCCTTCCCCCTTATTGCTGATTTAAGAAGGCATAGATGGTTGTAGAATTGCATTTTTTCCACTGGAGCGACATTCAGTTGGAGGAGTGGAGTGTTCATGATGTGATGTGCAGCTACTCGGCATCAGAAAAGAAAAAAAATATCATCCTTCATTTTTCTGTGATCCAGCAGCATTAAAGAACAGACACCATCCATCACTAACATTTACGTCTAACTTTTGCCCTCATCCTACATAATCAATGTGCATTTCTGGTGTAGAGAGTGGTCGGTACAGATGCTTTGTGTTTCATAAAAATGCTTTTTGTTATGTTTTGTCCTCCTCCTGTTGATTTTAAACCAAGGCGGGGAGTCCAATTCCATTCTTATCCTCCACCCGTTATTGTCATCTCAGCAGCTGAAGAATCGTCTATTTTTTGTGTGCTGCAGAGCAGAGAAGGATTGGCTCTAAAGCTTTCTCACTGAAGGCCAGAGGCTGGATGTGTTAAGATCCTCTCAACCACTTATATAGAGACATTCATGTGTTCACATTGATTACAGGAAAAATAAGTAAAAACAAATATTTCAAAGATATGTTTCAGATTCATTGAAAAAAGTTCAGTTTGGAGCAAACTTCTTAATTACTTTTTACTTACTTCTTTACTATTAAAAAGGGGTGGTTTATAATGCGACACAGGAGCTAATTAATTCCCCAGAATGAACACTGGAGTGACTTCATCACCTTTCAGGATGATTGAAAAATAGTTTACAGGGATAATTTAATCCAAATTGGGATAAAGGTCTTCTGAGTGATCATCTTTGATGAAAATGGAAGACAAAAGCCTTCATCCACAGGGCACAAGGGCTGCTCGGGTGGTTGGATGAGCATGACAATAATGTTGCATATAAAGGCTTTAAGCCTCCTGATCTTAGTCTAATTAAACACATTTGGGAGAGTTGGGATGATGTGTCAGATGAGTTTCTCCTGCACATCATAAAAAGAGAATATTATTACTTGTCTTTTTAGATAGAACAGTGTTTCGTTTCCCCAGCGGACCTGTAGAGACCTGCCAAGACCAGACACTTTGTCGGTTTTCCTTTAATTTTTTCACCCTCGTGTAAGTGAAGATTAAAAGGAGGGTAAAAAAAAAACTAAATAAAGGATGGAGAGAAAGAGAAAGATTAAAAGACGGCAGTAGGTGGAGATGACATGGACAAAGAAGACGGAGGATAATGGATGACAAGAGAGAAAAAGAATGAACAAAGAAGTGAGGGGAGAACTGTAGAGGAGGAAAGGGAAGGATTAAAGAATTATTTATGGAAAAGTGAAAACAAACAGGCTTTAGAAGAGGAGAACAGAGGTGTGAATTGATGGATGAGTGTAGGAAGTGCTAAGATTGTGAAAATGTTTGTTTTGGTAACAATGAAATATCCTGTTTGCCGCAAGGTGCAGAACTCTGTCCTGACCCAGAAGCACTGAGTCATGGAGGTTTTCTGAGCTCCCATCATTCAGAGTTTACTGTTAAAGATTTGAGCCTCCAAATAAACACCTCTCCATACAAACGACCTCTCCAAAGATTTTGCAAATGCTAAGGTCATACTTGCATATATTTTTATAAACATTTTCTAAAAAGCATTATTTTCTCTAATTTTGTAAACACCTTGCAAGCGGGGTTGCCAGTGTGACTCATCCTCCATCTTTGGATGATCTAAGTCAGTTTTCCCTAATCCTTATCAGCCCGTGGGACAGTTGGTACTGGTCCACACACAAAAAAAAAAAAATATATATTAATATATAATAATACTATTTTTTTTATTTTATAATTAGATTCTGATAAACTTTTTTTTTTGGAAAACTCTCGTTTTTGAGCCTCCCCCCCCCCCCCCCCCCACCCCACCCCCCACCACCGATTTCTCAGATGGAAACATCCATCTGTGAAACCCTCAAAAAACAAACATATTTGGAAAGTATATGTTCACAGAAAAGACCCAATGAGGAAACAGAAAAAGAACCTTTGACTTCAAAATAAAAGGAAGCTGCATTCAATAAACAAAAACCAGAAATCTTTACTCCAAATGTGGATTTATTGTAACAGTTGTTCCCACACACTGTAATAATAAGAATGCAGAATATTCAGCAACCACCTGTCAAATGTTACGAGGATGCTGCTAATAAAGTTGCTCAAACAGTGGACTCATGCTGATTGTTATTTTTAGAAAATACTGGTTTTAGTGACCACTTTTCTTTTCGGTCAAGGCTGAAGTTGGTGTCAGATTGTCCCTTCATCCATAACTGTCAAAGGGTAGGCTGAAAAATCGATCACATTTTAATGGTTCCTGCACAAAATTGATGTTGTCAATAAAGCTTAAATCAGCTGCAGAGAATGAAGATCAACTTTCCCCTTAAAAGTTAAGGGAAACTGGAAGTTTAAAAAAACGAAGAACTCGGATATCCACTTCAGCCTAAAACAGGTTGGTTTGTGAAAATAATATCTGACATTAAACTGGTTCTATGGCCTGAAAAAGGTTGTAGACCACTGATCTACAAAGTTACATGCTTTGTACTTGAATGAATTAATCTAACAATCAGACCAAAATGCACTTGTCTTCAGAGTGATTTGCAGCATTCTGGTGTTTTTATAAGGAGCTTCCTTTTCCCTTCACAAAGTCTGTTGTTGTAGCAGGGATGAGAAATTTGTTCCTGAACTCATCCTAATGTGCAGATACTTATTACTGAACACCGTAGCCATAAAAAACAAGTGTTTTCTCCCGTTAACCGCCTCTACTTGAAATGATTAGGAGCCTTTGTGCGTGTTTTTGTCACCTACTGACTGTTGGTGTGTTACCAATCTCATGCTCATTAGTGTTCAGCACAGTACAGCGCTTTACAGCAGTTTGTGTTTCTTTTTTGCAGCCTAAGCTGTGAGGTTTGATTGCTAAACGTTGTGTTTGTGTTAATTTGCACTTTCATTCTCCTCAAATTTTGTAGGATCTTTGCTCTCTTTGTGTGTCTTCGTGTGTGCCCGCACTATATTTGTAGCTAATTTCACACCGGCAAATTCAAACAACCACCTCCAATGAAAAGTCAATGTGACTTTGGGCTTTCGCGTCCAAAATTCTCACGTACAGTTCTACAGATGTGTTTACAGCAGTTTTTGGGCTCTACGTAACGTGTGGCTATTGAACATGTGTTTAAGAAAACACTTCCAATTAAAAAGTCTATGGAAACTTAGGTTTTGGGCTTCCATGTTCAAAACTCTAATGCTCATGTGTCACTACACAAGTTTTTCCTTTTTTTGGGCTCAACGTATAAAATGCGTCTATTAAACCAATCAGGGATTTTGGTATTGATGAATGGATGGTGTTTCTTTTAACTCATGGAAGTGCCAACCGTTTGAAAATTGATCATAGAGGGGAATGTAATAATTGCGGTTTGCGTTCGGCTGGCCACCGTCTCTCATATATCGGAAAAGAGCTGTAAAAGAAAATGTCCAGAGCAAGATTCATGACATTTGCACCGCTTTGACTTAAGTAAACAGTATAAAAAGAAAATGAGTATGCGTTCAAGCATGTGTTGAATGTGTGTAAATGCCTGGTGTGTACAGCCTTAGCTTGCAGTTGTGATTTTGTTTTATGCTTGCCTGTTTTTTATTTTTTATTTTTGCATCTGTGTGGGTCAGCAGTGAGGGGGACAGATGACCGTTTGGGTACCAAGGACAGGAAGGCCATGAGGGCCCTGGGCCTTGTGTGCACTTCTCTGTGTGTGTGAGATGTGTGAATGATTGTGGCAGTGGATGGCAGGAAGCATACGGTTCCCCGCCAGCAGAGAACAGTGTCACAGCAAGTGGAGCTAACACACTCACACACTCATTTAAACACTGGCAAACAGAGAAAGCACACAAACTTCCTCTCAAAGAGAAGAGAAAGATCAAACAGAAAGACAGCAGATGTACACCCAGACAAAGGTGTGGAGCATCCTTCAAATATTTCTACTTACAAGAACAGACAGCTGACAGCGGTTTGATGCACACAGAGCAAACACACAGTCTCCTCAAGCTCCGGAGCAGTGTAGCAAACATACACCTTCTGTTTCACACATACTGAAAAGCTCATTTCACAGGCAGATGAGAAATTAACACAAATTGCATTCACAACCTTCAGGATTTCACAGATTCACAAGAGTCACATTAAGAGAAGAAACCTTTTCATCCCGGCTTTGAATTGATTTAACATTGGAGTGAAGTGGCTGTGCAGCACTCAGCCATGTCTTTAATCACACATTTCACATTCATGTCATTACTTACAGCTGCAGGTTGAGTGACACTACAGAGGTGATGCAGAAATTATAGATGTATGGACATCAATCACAGATTACATCATCACTTGGGCAGGGTTGGTTTTAAAATGTTCAGTACTGATGCAAAGTATTTTTTTTGGTCCTATTTTCAAGTTTAAGTTTTCAACAGGGATTATGTTTTTATTTTAACGTATTAAAGCAAGTATCTCAGTGAGAAAAATAAGACAATCTTAAATGTTTTAGATTGCATGAATCTTTCATTTTTATAAAATATCTCCAGAAATTTCAGACATTTAAGGAACTCTGTTTTACAGGATGTTTTCGCTTCATTTAGAACAATCTGAACGATCATAGCTCTCCAGTGGTCCTTTAGTGTGGTTAGAGTTTTGCATCACTTTGCTTGTCTTTTGTTCCATGTCAGTCAGCGTTCCCATGGCGAGAAAAAGGATGAGTATTTGCAGAAGCAGATGAATTTAGAAATAATTTAGGAGCTTTTCAAAGAGTATGAGATGTTGTCCTCACCCTTCACTGTCACATATCTCAATCCAGTCAAGCATGTGTTGACATTACGTTGAATATTAGGGTTAAAACCTGGACAGTAACTGATGTTTTTCATATTTTAAACTCCTTGTGGTTAATTTAAGGCATCATCCATCACAATACATTGTACTAGCTTTATTAAACCTGATGCAAGTTAAGTTTTTTTTTTTTTTTTTTTTTTTTTTTTTGGTGGGGGGACAGCTGGGATTTGGGGTTGAATTACTTTGAACCTGCAGAAATGAACCCCTGATCAAGAAACTGACAGCTGCTTCAACCTAGAAGCTAAAGTCACTCCACAGTTCAAGGGATGTGATGTTTTAAAATTCATGTCATACTGCACTTTGCAACAGTCCAAGGTTGGAGTCAAACACAGTTTATTCTGCTTGCATGACCATATTATAAACCACCATACCGAGGTCAGGACCCAGACAAACGTGTAGAAAGGGATGATGCTACTGTCTTTTTCTTCAGCTTGAAGAGCCACTCTGATGAAAATCATGTTTTAGTGTTTTTAACATGTTCTTATGGCATTTTTAGGATCATGTTCGACATATATAAAAGAAATTAAGCCAAAAATTTCATTTATGAGTATTTCTTTATTCAAATCACTGTGAATCAGGAGCAGATGAAAAAAAATGCAGTTTAAAAAACCTTGTTGCTGTCATGTAGAAAATACAATGAGCAGGTCACAAGCTCTCTGCTTCGCTCCATTCTGATGCATCCACGAGCAGACAAACAGATCCACGTACGTCTTTGTTTTCCTCGCCTGAGCTGGCATCTAGCGCAAAACTGGATGACTGGATAGCTCCGATATGGCTCGCAATTTTTGTTGCACTGGTAAGGTTATGTTGGGGGTGTAAGGGGCTGCAAGTTTGCAAATGGATAGATGACGGAAAGGGAGGCGGGCTTACTCTATGCCATCAGCCCTGCCCACAACTAAAAGGCAATTGCTGATGACTTGCCGCTCTGCTGTAACTATATCCTAGAAAACGAACGACAGTTTTTTTTATTTTAGCTAAAAACAGTATTATCTTTATTGAATGGCCAATGGGAAAGCTTTTGAAAATGGATCAAAAGATGATCAGATTCCAACTGACTTTCAAGACTTGATTTGTTGCATCTCTGCTCTGTGGTTTTCAAAAAAACCTGCACTTCAAATGCTGCCAGTAATGTCTGGTCTTTCTAAAGAACGAGATTTGTTTAATTGTTGTGAAAAGTAGATCAGATACTGAATTAATTCAGCTAAAAGTCCTTTGTTCAGATCATGCAGATGTTGTGTTTAGTTCTCGTCAGATTAACGGAATGAACGTTTGAAAGGACTTGTCATGAAATGTGGTTAAAAGGGAGACATTCAAAGCAGCTTCCCTATGATCACTGATTGAAACTATTCAGCTGATAAATACATTTGTCAGGGCTGATAAATGTTCCAACCAGTTTAGTGGATTATTGTTGAAAGCATCCATATCAGTTTAGCTATAAGCATCACATTTTTGCTTTGAGATTAGTTTTTAGAAGTTTATTGTGGTGTTGCCACCAAGTCACATGACAGATGTTAGATGATGGAGCTTCAGCTCAGCCGTAAAAAAGTGCCTTTTTGGTCTCTTTCCATTGTGTAATTGTTTAACATGTGTGTGTCCGTTTCTGTGCATTGTGTGTATCCTTGTGAGTGCAGTGTCCTTCCTATGACCGAGCCTTAGCGTTTTGTGAGCTCTAAAGCTGGTGTTTGTGTGCTCGGGCGCTCTGCTGTGTGAGTCCGCCCTTGCTCTAAGTCTATTTTCTGCAGCTGCATTTGAATTTTCAGACCTCCACATGCCGCCTGTCTGCACGTCTGACCTTCCACCTTCTCCTGTGTGTGAGTGAGCAGATCTCGCCTTCTTTGACCTGTACCTCTCCTCTATCGGCTCAAGCCTGCGCCCTCAGCTCATTGCGTATTCACAGTCACCTGGTAACAGACAGCTGCTGTTGCCATGGTGTTGCTTGGGCACCCAGGTGGCAAAATTGCTGTCTGAATGATGGATGATTGGTCATCTATGATAGGCTCTCTCACTTTCACACAAACTTGATGTGAATTCCAGTGATGGGGTGTCTCGTACACACTTTCCAAGCAGTCACATCTTCGCTTTCAGTGGCTTCTTGATTGGCCGTCAGGACAACATGACCACAATTTTGGCCTGAAGGACTTGGAGTTAAAACGCAAAGAGTGTTTGAAGTGGCTTGAAGTGACATGTGCTCCATGGACGAGTGTGTCTGTTGGAGTGAGTGAACTTAAACTAGGTTGAATATTAAAAGCGCTCCCTGGACTCCAGACCACTGTAAAACAGCACTTGAATATATTCCAAATGTTTGAAATAGCCTGAGAAGTTCTTGGTTTGAATCGTCTTCCCTTCTCTCTGGAGGTCACCCAGAGTGTCTGACAGGACTAAAATTGAGTCCACACCAACTGCTCAAAAATATAACGGCTCACTTTTGCCATTTCCCATTTTTCATGCAGGTATTACCCCAGTCGCTTAACCTTTTAGTTGTGCTACTCTGCTAGCTGTTGCTGAATGCCAAACTGGCTCCAGAGGTCTTTCACAGTTCTGCAAGGCTGAAAAGCTAAAGAGAGGAGGCTACGTTTGCAGCTGGCAAAGGCTGCGACTCTGGGATGATGATTTGGACTGGACCACTGAGAGAACAGCAGCTAAACCTTTAGTTCACTGCATCTGAAACCGTTGTTATCAGCCAACACCAGCTTCAGCTCGACTCTACTCAAGTATACATTTTAATTCATATTTGTAAAAATAGGTTGCCACTGATACAGAACATCATACTAGGAGCACCTCGGGGATAAAACACTGCAAAGCAGCATGAAAGTATCTGCTTTTAAAACAGACTAACTGAAACATGCTCACAGCATGGTGGTTAGCAGCAGTTAGCATGGTGGTTAGCAGCAGTTTTCATGAGCTAACCACTTGGATGTTTTACGACTAGTTCATGAAACCAGTGGGTTCCTGGTGTTAGACTTATGATGTCTAAAGACCTCATGCAGATCACAGGAAATTCAGCAGTTTATTGATGTCTGTGGGGGCGCATTATTCATCATTTTTCAGCAGAGAAATATTTCAATTTGAGAGCATTAATCTTCCTTGTCACGCACAGGTAAGGCACTGTTTTTGCTCAAAATCCTCACACGCAAACAGTCCCTGCTCGCCAACAAATATGTTCAGCTCCTCCTCAGATCTGAATCCCCGTGCTCAGGCTCAGTGTCGTGCATTTAAATGTCTGATTTTACTCAAACTTCTCAGTGCTCTGAAAACTTTTGGGTTTCTTCTGCTCCCGCTTGGTTTACTCCAGGAGGGTCCGGTCAAAAAAATCCAGCAAATGATGCTGACCAACTAAATCACCAATGACTTGATTAGATGCAATTTAATTTACGAGACCTCAAGAGGCTCACTGGTTAACTGGCTGCAGCAAATTTCACTTAAACGCATTTTAATTCAATGAGCCTGTTTCTGGACAGATCCTCGCTTCCAAGCTGGTTTATTTTAAGCAATCCAACATTTATATATCCCACATATATTTTCTTGTTTGTCTTTATTGCAGCTAATGTTTCTTACAAAGGCACAACAAATCTGAAATTAGCTCCTTGTAAGACCAAACAGCAGAAATCTGATTTAAGAAAGGCCACAATCCGGAATCAAACTCCACGAGGATGTTAAAATCCAAGACTGTGAATGAAACAGTGGTGACACACTACTTTGAAGATGCAACACAAATACTGACATGTAAACAGTGAATGTATTGTCTTCTTTATTGAAACGAAACCTCAAATGAAAGAACGTGTAATCTAAAAATTACAGTGAACAGCAGTACTTTTATGACTAATAATGAACCAAAATGTTTGAGTTAAAGGAATTATTCAGGAAATGTTCTTGAGTGTCCTCAAAATGTTTACATCTTTATTTATTTTTCTGATCCTTTACTTAAATAGTTTCTTTAAATAGTCTCACAAATATCTTTTTTGGTTAACAAACGTGTTGTGGATTTAAAGAACCACCGGTGAACATTGTGATTTTGGTGTCGTTAACATGTTTGGGTAGCATTTTTCTTATGATAGAGGACATAAATCCAGAAAATTAATTATTTATGATCCATGTACGGTATGTGTTCTTTTTAATTATTTTTAAGCTGGTGGGAGAGAAGGTAAACAGAGGGATGATGGGAAATGAAGACAGGCTTACTCTACGCCAGCAGTCCCACCCACAACTCAGAGGCGAATTTCAAATGAAGTACTGTCCCTTAAAAGACCACTGGGGGTGCTTTTAATATAGATCTAAAGATGATTGGAGTGGGACTTTAAAATGTGTCCTCTGTCTGTTCTCAGACTGCTTTTACATCTGTACTACTGTAGGTTCTTGGTGATTAATGATACCTCCATAGTGTTGTGCTGCAGGATATTTTCTCTCACTCTGCGGTAATGTCCATAAGTCAACAGTTTGTCACATCAATCACAAGTCTCAGTTGCAATTACTTGTCTGCTGAAGGTGGCAGTGAAGTTCAGCGTTCAGGGTGAATGACCCCACCCTCATCAGGATGCAAGCTCTTAGGCAGCACAAGACACTTTTTTTAACGGGAATAATTAACAATCACCAACGTTTAATGCATCAAAAGCAGTTGACATTTTAATGTTTATCCAATGTGAGTGGATGGAAGGAAACAGTGATTATTTGAACTTCAAAAGCTGACACTTTTCCCAAATTAAGAAAACTTCTTAGTGGATAAAGTTGACACAATTTTCTGAAGTTTTAATGAGAAAAAAAAAAATTGCCAAATACTTACACAATCCCAGGAAGATGCATCACAGCCATCAGTTTAATGGGACATGGGAGGATCCTCTTCCTTGACAGGATGTTGAGGTAATTTCATCTTGAAAGTATTGCATATACGTGTCAGAGTTTGATCAAAGAAGGGATGACATTTTTTTCATTTGGTTCAGTCATATAAGAACACAATCTTACAGAAAAATTGATGGGATTTTTTCAAATAATCCAAGAAGAGTTTTGTTTGGTATATACAGTAATTTCTTAGCACTGACATTGTTGTAGATTCTAAACTATTCTTACTAAGGAGGAGTGGAAATTTCTTTTGCTGCTTCTTTCAGCACCCTCAGCTACCAAATTGTGCACTATTGAACTTAGTTCTATTTTACAACTATTCTCAGTTGGTAGTTGTACTATACTCCATACTATATTCTGATAGATAAAAGCCCCCAAAAATGTTTTGATTTTAAATCACAAAAACTATTGGAAAAAAAAGTTGTCAAAAAATACTTAAAAATAGTTCATAAACACTTTGTTGGGTTTTATAAACTTAACTTTAAAGCTACACACAAGTTAGGCATGCAACGCATTCTCAAGAATGTGCTAAAAGCAGGTTCTTGAATGCACTTTTAGACCATGGTGTTCACACTGGACAAATAGCTCTACTGTTACCAAGCAAATATCCACCACCTAGAGTTGAAAGGGGCTTGTTGCGAAATGTTGACATGGTACGAATGTCGTGAATCTTGCTCCAGCCGTTTTCTTTCACGTCTCTATTCCGATGTATTAAAAACTTGGTCATATAATTCTGGCTGGACACAAACCACAACTATTATTTCTCCTCCATGACCAATTTTCAAACGAGTGCCTGACTGGGCAAAGTTCAAACTGGTTTCACTTTCAACTTGTGTTCAATGGCCGCACATTTTGCACGTAGAGTCCAGAATGGTCGTAGAAACTTGTGTACAGGAAAGTGAGAGTTTTGAAGGTAGAACCTCAAAATCCTTGTTTACATAGACTTATTATTGAAAGTGACTGCTTGAACACATGTTGACAAGGCTGGTGTGAATGTAGCTTTAAGAAACTACATAATGAAAGAAAGACATCTAAGTTGTCATGCTGTTCTGGAAGAAAATGAGAGACATTGTTGGCTAAAGATGACAGACTTCTGTGACTGAACTGCCATCAGATCTTGACTTTATCTTGTTCAGCTTTACGAGGTTTGGAAGGACATCCGTGTGTCCCTGTAGATTTAAGCCACACATTTCCAAACGCTAAGCTAAGCGGGTCTACCATATCGTTGCTTTGTCTCTTCTTCTCCTGTGATTTGATGCGTTGCGAGTTGATAGATGACAGCCTGAAATGTCAACTTTGGTGTGTTCGGCCAGTGAGAGGCGACACGGAGAAATCAGTTCAGCAGGATTCCTCCTCAGTTTCTCTCTCTGCTTTTAGGGTGGGGGGGCCTTGTCCCCCTCATGTCTTTTTCTCCTTGAATCTGCTTCCTCCTGCTCTCTTTTGCTATGACCTAGTTTGATCCTGAATGGTTTGGGGCCGTCTGTCTCTGAGATAAACTAATTTGCTCTGGATCATTTAGAAAGCAATGCCATTTCACTTCCCGGGCCCCATTTCTCGACACCCCCCAGCTTCCCCTCCTGTCGATGTTATTTGAGGAAACGAGCAGCAGAATGTGTCTACACGCGTAAAAGAGTGTGAGAGTGTGCATATTTGTGTGCTTTGCCCTGCTAACTGTGTACCTGTGGGGAGGAAGGACAGAAAAAGCTTACACTGTCAGCAAATGACAGGGGATCTCTGGCTTCAGATAAGACTGGAAGTGTTGCATATCCAAAGATATCTGTCACACAAACACGGAGCGCTGACAGGCAGATTTATTCTGAAAGGTCACACTGTGCTTGAGCTTCTGTCTGTGAAAGCATGTTTGTTTGTGTGCAGCGCTGAGAAATAGGATTTGAAAGATCCCATCAGACCGGCTTCTTTTGTAGCGAGACACAGAGGTGTGTCTTTTTTGTGTGTGTGCTCGAATGCTGAGTGGGAGCTGCTGCAGCATATGAGCGCCACGTTGGACGGCCCGTCCGCTCTCAAAAGGCTAATTATACTGAGTGCAGAGTGATGACGCTGCTTTGAAATCATCCTTGATCTTCCACAGTCCCAAATGTCCTCATCAACCAAGGCATCGTCTGATAGGCCCTCAACCGGCAGATCGTTGCTGATCCTCATCGTTTCTTCTCTCCTTAGTCCCATTTGTTTGGAAAGGGCTCTAAGTGTTGTACATAAAAGGAAAGTTCGCCCCCATGCTCTCTCTCAGAAAATCCTCAGTCAGACCAGAAGTTTGCCTGTTGCTCAATCAATTCCAGACCAGACTGATACCAACACTCTGATATTCAGAATTGATAGAGCGGATCATTAAACCTATTTCTATTACAAAAGCCTCTTTCAGCTACATTCTATTGAACTCCTTGAGTTCTACATTCAGCCTTTTCTCCACAAAGAAAATTACAACACTCTGTCTGCATCACCAGCTGCACATGAAAATCATCTCAAACAGAAGATGAAGACAAAAAAAAGACTTCACAAAAAATTAATTTGCAAACATAACCACCCAGTGATTAAAGCTTCGTTTCATTGCTTGATGTTCCCTCGTTATCAACATCCGTAAAATCCACAAGCAAAACAATTTGTATTTTCTGCATTATAGGGGCACCAGATTATGAGGCGTACCATCAATAAATGGTCTATTTTTGAATTTATGTCATATATAACAATAACTGACCTCTAAGACGCATTAAGCTAGACAAAAGAGTCTGGGATAAGTCCATCCATCAGTCAGACTTTATTGCCTGCATTAGCAGCAACTAGAACTATTTTGGAACATGCTGCACGTTAGCCATGTTACTTCCAACCTTGTTGGTAACCCAAAAAAAAAAAAAAAAAACAGACATCTAAAATAAATGTTAGAGTGTCTACCCCAACTCCTAACCTTGTTGGTAACACGGGAAAAAGAAAAATATACCTCTACACATTAGTCGCATTATCGTTTTACCTTTAGCTGTTAGCTAAAATAAATGTTAGCCAACTCTGACAACGCTACACGTTAGTCACAAATTCACAATAACATCCAACCAAACATCAAAATCTCTTCCATATCAATAAACACAACCAGAATTAATCCATATATAAGGCGCTCTGTATTATTAGACACACTGTTGTTTTTTGAGAAAAAAAAAAAGCTTCTAAGTGTGCCTCATACGTAGTTCAAAAACACAGTAGTTAAGATGTTCACTATGTAATAAGGTTGTATCATTTTTGCTTGGCACAGTTTACAAAAAGAACTGATAAAATACACTTTTTCAACACAAAAATAAGACTTTAAAGCATTTTTTTTTTTTTAAACTTAGCTTGTTATTTTGTTTTCAGAATGCAGTTCCTCAGTGTTCTTCACAGAAGCATGAGGTAACATTAAAATGTTTTTCACAGATGGTCATCTAGCACTGGAGGCAAAATGTCGAACAATTACCCTGAACTGAAGCCAGGATTGTATAATTTATCTTCAAATTGAGCATTTTCACTGCTGGGATCCTATGTGACTGAGAGCTTTAGTAGTTCAAAACAGCTGCAGTCACTCACAAAATCGACTTTCATGTGCAGCTAACTATTAAATTATGTTGTCTTTCCATGTGATTTTCTTCCCTCCAGTCACCTTTTCTTTCCTACCCAGCAGCTCCCGTGCTTCTTTCTGAAGTCCATTGAAGAAAGGAATAAAGGTGCTTTTGGCCCACGAATTTATAATCATTCCCTCTCTCATTCATCGTAATTGCTGGCTGATTGCAGTCATTTATGTGCACTCATAACTTCAGTGTTCTTTACCGTGATGGTGGCCACATGCAGCACATTGCTCAGCTCCTGCGATGGTGCGTATGTTTATGATTGTCTGAGTTTGTCCTTTAAGATACGGTGATTATGAGCAGGAGGGCTAATGTCCACACAAGCTGCATGGGGCCTAAGACGTGGAGCAACAGGCGCTGTTTGGAATTGGTAGAGCTGTGGTATGGGGAAACAGGTCCATATTTCATGCTGAGACATTCACAGTCAGCTGCTGAGGCTCATTGCACTCAGTGATATATGAAAGCTGAAAGGTATGTGGGATAAAAAGTGAATACAAAGAGTGAGATACACAGGAAATTTTTTTTTTGATAGTTTTGAATAGGACTGTTAAAATTGCCAGAACTGTCATTGTAGCATGAATATAATGTTGAGTATTCATGACTAGAGCATGTCAATGTACTCATTTATTAGTTTCCGTCGTTTTTAAGAGATTACGTTTTTTTTATCATTTTCTCCCAGAGCTTGCACTTTGTAGACGGTACCTTGGCAGCCGTCTCACTGCTGTCTCTCTTTTTAATTCTCTTTTTTTTTTAACAACGATCTTTTTTGTTTTGAAATGCCTTTGAAGATTGATTGTTTACGTTAAGATAAACCAATAGAACTTGCTGACAGTTTCAAACATTTACTAAAATACTTATGGTCCAACTCTGTGAATATCTCACTAACTTGACCGAACTGGCTGTATTCTGCTGCGTTTTACGCCAATAAGATGTCGTGATCCGTTTATGATACGCAGACTTCTACAAGAACGTTCTTTGAAATAATAACCTTGAAAAATAAAGCGCTGATCATAAAAAGGAGAATAAAATAAATATGGTAATTGGGAAGTGAAGGAACCAAAGGATTAGTGGTCATTGTGCAAATTAAAATTGAAGTTTTTAATCTGGTAAAATAGCCTGGTAACCTGGTGAGACTACTAATCTGCCAGGTAAGTCACTTCTTAAAGCATCTCCAGCTCAAAAGCTAAACGCAGTGAAGCATTTTTTAAAGTTTTTCAAAGACAATAGGAACACTTCGTGAGAGACCCGACCAAATGTTAGCAAACTGGAATAGAATTTGTTCATTTGAGTTGAGCAACAGACATAGACCTTTTTTTTAAAACATATTCCACAACGTTTTTATTTTAATGATTCTGTTCATTGCAAAAAGGTTATATCTTGATTTTACCGTTTGACTTTTCAAAGTACTTCATTAGTATTCACATTTTTCATTTAGATCACAGAATTTGGTTTATAACCTACTATGTATTCCACTTCAACAAAGGATGCAGAAAAGTGCTTTGCTAATGAACGCAGCTCAGCTGATGGTGACATTGTTTAATACTGAGGTCACGGAGTGTTTTTCTCTCATGTTTTAAACACTGTTTAGACTCATTTTGAATCAGGTGGCAGAAATGTTAAAAGCTGCATTATGATGTATTAACTGTCACATAATTCCTGCCTGTCCTCACTAATAAATAAACTGTCATATTATCATAGTTTGCATTGGTTAGCATTTTAAATAAAACTTTCATAAAGTCCCGCAACAACTAAATCAGATTGCATCATATATTGAACTCATGCAGCGATTAAAGAAGCCTGTGCGTGAATAGTTTGAAAACAGAGAGATGGCATCTGCAGAAGCATTTACATCCACCTCGACTGCTAATGCTAACGTTAATATCTGTTTTTTATTCAAACAGCTGAGATTTATCGCAACCTTTCTTCCATTCGCACGCTTTCTCTTGACTCCTTTTTTATTTTAAAAGCTTGTTAGCATTTTGTCACTTAAGCTTTTCACCTGTAGATTAGTATTTCCCCAGCTCGCACGAGTCACTGAAAAAATATGGAAACCAAATGAGAGCTGCAGGCAGAGCAAACACAAATGGGCGAAAAAACAACATGAGTGTTGACATGTCTTCATCTGCATAAAACTCTTACCTGTGCATAAAACTCTAAACTGTTTTTAATCGCAGTGTTTTGCTAAAAAAAAAAAAAAAAAAATAGAAAGCCAACAAAACATGTTTTTTGGCAAAATGGAGGAGGTTTGTTGACCTGTACAGTCAGACACCTTTTTACCAGTCCTGTTTCAACTTCCTCCATGCCTCCTTCCTAGTGATGATTGTCTCTGATTGCACTCAATTGTATACATTTTTCTCCTTTTTGTGGGGGGGTTTTGTCATGTGTATTTCCCCTGCTTGTTGTGGTTGTGTGTGGATGTGGTTGTGTGCATTTTTTCTGTAAGTCAGTCTCTTCTTCTTGTGAGAGGTGATCTGCAGAGGGGAGTGAAAAAAGCCACCTAGGCATTTTTCATGAAGACAAAGTGAAGCGTTGAACACAGTCATGTCATCTAATACAGTGGTCGCCAACCCCCACACCGCTGAGCGGTACCTGTCCAATCGGATTCTGAAGGAAGTTTTAATTTGGAAAACTACTGGATTCTGACTAATTTTTGACGAATGCCAAGTCGGTCGGTCAGGTGTCGAAAATCCATTCACTACTTTTGGCGACAACTGCTAATCTAAAACCCTAAGCTAGCAAAGTTAACATTAAAACAAACATTTTTTGAAAGTTTGTTTTTGCAGAACTGAGCCGGAGAGGATACAGGAGAAGAACCTTCAATTTCAAAATAAAAGATCTGCATTTTACAAACAAAAACCATCAGTTTTTACTCCAAATATGGGTTTATGCAGTTGTAACCACACACCATAACCACATTGCTTAAAATTCATGGGGATGCTGAAAAAGAAAAGTTGTTTAAATACTTAGTAGAATCACTTTTATTATTTTAATTTTTGAAAATACCCATTTTGGAGACTTATTTTTAAATTTATTTATTGGGAACACCTTAACACTGAAGTTGAAGTCCAAGTATTTCTCTTCTACTTTGACAGCTATGGGTTAAGGCAAAATCTAAGTCACATTTTAATGGTTCCTGCATGAAGTCTAGTGTAAAAATAAAGCTTAAGGCAGCTGAAGAAAGTTTAAGGGAAAGTAAATGTTACTCTTAAAAGTTGATCAATTCATGTCTATGTCAATCAATGTTATTATTTGTAGCCTATAGCACCTTTAAAAGGAGGAGCAACCAAAGTGCTGAACATAAAATGAACATAAACAAAGCATAAAATTCAATAAAAGAAAAATAAAAGCAATTAAACAGTAAAATGAATAAAATAATAAAAATGACAATAACAAGGTGGCCCACTAGATCTCCTCACTGGAGTTAAAAGCCTGAATAATAAGATGAGTTTTAAAAGTGACCTAAAATCACAAAGGGAACTGGCAGACCTCACAGAAAAGGGGAACATTTTCCAGAGTTTGGGAGCTCCACCTAAAAAGGCTCTGTCTCTCCTAGTCACAAGACGAGTCTTTAAAACCATAAAAAGCATTTAATAAATAAAATAAAAGTTAACATACATTAAAATAAAAGTGGATAAAGCATGCTTGTGCAAGGGAGTTAAGGATAAAAACAAAATAGAAGACGATGGAGACTGCCAGAAAAAAACGGAGAGATAAAGAAATGGTTGGTGTTCCATTGTCACTCATGGCCTCCCTCAGGAGTGTTTAGACCTTTAAAATCTCCTCTCCTCCTCAGGCAGCTAACCGTCCTATCACCCGCTTTGCTTCACCCCTCCTTCTCCAGCGCTTTTCAGACACATCCTTGTCCTTCATTTTTCTATCCATCATCACCCACAGTCTCCTTTCTGTTTCCCTCACTTCCTCTGCGCTCACTTTGATTCTCTCCATCTCTCCTATGTTTCCGTTCCCATGGATTTATCTTCTGTCCTCCTTCCCACCTTCCCTCAAACACCTAATCTGCTATATATAAACCAGCTAAACACAAATGTGCATGTTGTTTAGGGAGAGGCACAGGCACAAGAAAAAGAGGAATATATTTATCCACAATGATAGCAAACTCACAAACCAGATTTTATCTTTTTTTTTTTTTTTACTTTTCTTTACAAAAATTGAACGAATCCTAACAACTGTTGGACATGCACAGTCAGGGAGAGGATTTAGATGTTAATTTAAAGGCCGTTTGTGTCCATTTTAATGTCAAATAAAAACTATCAGGGTCTTACATATGTCCTATTTGAAAATCTAAAATACCAAGTAAGTTATTGTAGTTTTCCTCTCTAAAATTTTACGCAAAATATGACGGCTGTTGAGAGAATGGCAGCAATGAACGTAAATAAAAAACAAATGTATGCAGCAGTTTGGGGAAGTACTTGTTTTATTGTGAAGGATGAGGGTTTTTTTCTCCAAATAAATAGCAGGCAGAGATAGTTAAGTGCAGGCCTTGAGCACAGTGTGTTTCTCTGATTGCTAACGTAGCCCCCACACTGGCTGCTTTTGCTATGGGAGAGCAATAGAGCACTTTGGATAGAGACTGTTATTTCAATTCCATTTAAATTGCATGTGATACAGCAGCAATTTCACACCATTTGAGTGTCACTTAGATAATAGCATTACATCTGCAGATCTGGGTTGACCCAGGCTGTGGAGTGAGAAACAAACAGGAGTAGGCAGAGCTTTAGAGAAGTAAAAGTCCGCTGAAGTGCTCTCGTGCACATCAGCAAGTCCCTGTGCACTCAATTTACTTTTTAAAAAGTTCTGCAGTGTGAAGCCCAGCGTATTGATTTAAGATTATAAAAGTTTGACAATTTCGATAAATATTCTGTCAGTTCAGCAGAAATCGTCTGTCTGCCAGAAGCGTGGAGTCCGATAGTTGAGGGTGAGTGTGCATTAGAGGTGCTGATATCCAAGTTTTTCTGTGAGGAGCAACAACACAAGATCTGCTGAGTTTGAGATAAACAGGAATGGACAGTTGCCTCGACCACCAAACAGACATATTGGCAGCAAACACACGTCCTCCCAGCCCTTCCTTGTTGTTTGATTCTGTAAAGGAAAACCGCAAAATGAGGTTGAGTTGATGTACAAAGCTTTAGGACCAATTAAAAAAGGCTGAGTTTAACAACAAAGGTCTGAAAAAACCTTTTGAATTAAGAAATCTTTCAGATCAACTTGTTTGAAAACCTGTAAGAAAGTGGACCAATAACATCAGTGGGTTTGCGAGGAACACTATTTGGCAAACAAGCTCATTAAAACTGGTTATGTCTGAATTCTCTCACCATGCCATAACCCCTAAAATATTATATAATATAGGACTATCTAGTGCCCTGGGTTTTATTGCAATTCAGACACATAAGAAATCCTTTTTTTTAATAACACAACATCACCCATTTATCAAAATAAAAACCTACTAAAAATGAACATTTTAAAAAGTCTTTTTATGAATCCACTGATGATGAAGACTTTGTTAAAAAATACACTTCAATACTTGTTTTTAAATGACAAACGTTGAGTTTGAGTTTCTTCCATGTTGATCCTTCTTGTTGCAGGATTGATGCTCTTGTCAATCACCAAACACATTCCTTCTTTTGACCCAAAATGTGCCCAACGGTGCTTTCAGGTCGCACTGCTATTAAGGGATTTTCCCTGAGGGAGATGAGGATGGAATTTTGTGTGACTGGATGCAGATTATGTTGAGTGATAAGACTATGAGACCAAAGAGGAAGTTCATAGATGCAGTAGAAGAAGACGTGAGGGAGGGGGAGTTGTGGCGGGAAGATGATCCGCTGTGGTGACTCCTAAAGGCAGAACCTGAAAGAAGAAGACGTAGATATGGAAAGATTGTCATTGAAAATCACAAAAGGCTACTCAGCTGGAGCGGAATAAAATATCGAGCTAGAAATAAGTATAATAGATTCATTCTAAGCAACGTTAAGCTTCCTCACAGCTGCTTTTTTCCATTTACCTAAAGATCCCATATGGCTCCATCCTTTTGTCATGAAGCCTCTTGCCTTTTCATGAGCTTTAAATATCGCCCGAAAGCCAGACAAAATCCCTGAAGCACACTGCAAAATAGGAAAGTTACGATTGTGCTCGCTCATTATATTCTGCTCTTCATATTCTGACCCTGTTCACTGATAATCTTGGCTCGCAGACTGATAACCACGCCAGTTTGATTATATATTTAATATGGTTTCATAGTTATGGTAATGAAATTCTTTCTGTTTCCACGCATACCGTCTGGCATTTCCTGCCCTTTTCATTCTTTCTTTATGCGGTGGAATGGAGCCGTGGAAGTTTAGTCCAAAAACGACCTCGGATTTTACAGATTCGGTTAGACAACAAATTGCATTTTTCCATGTCGAATCAAACTTTTCCAAAAAAAAAAAAAGAAATGTGTGGAAACTTTTCAGAGTTGTGTTTATTTATATCTGAGACATTAGCATTTGTTTGTCTTTTTGTTGTAATTGCTCATGAAAGCAGGTGGCCTTGAGCACACAAACTGTTGCAGCCTCTCTGCTGTGAGAACAGGTGTGTGTACGATTGACAGGGGTCATGTTGGATGGTTTTGGGCTGTTTTGGGTAATGTGGTTGATTATAACACAACGCATTTACTACATCCTGCATCTTTTGTCATTTGGGCTTAGCTTTTAAGGGGTGTTTTCTATTTCAGCTCAGTTTTCTTTCAGCTAAACGCTCTGCACCCTTCCATGTCACCTGTGGGAAATTTGTCAGCGAGCGCCACGACTCGTTGTTTGCTGAAAAGAAGGCGTGGACGGCAAATGGCATTCAGGGTCAGAGTAAAGTTTGATAAGACGGTGACATGAATCAAATGAGACTTCAGTAAACACTGTTGGACGGAGGAAGAGGCTGTGTGTGCTTCTGTGTGTGGTGTATGCCTGCATCCTTCTATTTCCAGCTCCGAGGAAAGGTTGGTGTCACTTTCGTTTTCTGCCTCCTCCCTCCATCTGTTCGCACTTCCTCGTCTGTACCTTCAGTCCTTCTCTGCTACAGTCCTTTGCTCCTTCTACCCTTTATTTATCTTTCCTATTGATTCCATCTGATCTGTTTTCTTTGTGCCCGCTTGATCTGATCTGCACTGCCATCTGCTGGGTGTCAAGAGCAGTGAAACAAGCTTTTAAAGATTCTGGGGAATTATGTACTTTTGAGAGCAAAACTGTTGTGTTCAGAGTCAATTTTCTGATGAAGAAAACCAGCAGTGTGGTTATCGGAATGAGGAATGTCTGTTTAATTAAAAAATATAATCGCACACTGAATGTTGCATTAACAGCAGAAGCAGATACGATCGTGCAGGTATGCACATTAGGACACTGTGGCCATTTTATTTTCCCTCAGAGCTGCTTGTTTAAATGACTTCAGATAAGCCAGTAGAGAAATGAGAGGAGATGAAAGACAGAGCGGGTTGCAGCACATCATTTTATGGAGAAGCGATGAAGATGAGCAAGTTATTTTTAAGCTTTATGAAGAGAAACTTGGTTCCAATTTCATTTCCCCAACAGCTTGTTTAGAATGCGGAAGATGGTTTCTTGCTGTTGTCTTGAAACCAGAATGAAATGAACAGAAAACCTGTTGAATTACAGTATTTTTTTATTTTTCAAGTTTTCAAGTTTGATTAGAAATCTTCCTGGATATGCTCTAGATTATAAACTGATCCAAAAAAGGGATTTAAGTAGAATCCAGATCTGTGGCAAATCAACGTGTGAAAACGATATAACTGACCTCCTTAGTAGGATGTGTCCCATTAATCTTCTATTTTTTAATTTCAAAATAAAAAGAGTTTTTTTTTGCTACAGTTGATCTGATTTGCTTACAGACCCCTATCATGATACCACCTCTGCATGCTTATCTGTGGGCACTAGTCATGTACACATCATCCAAAAATCCTTGTTTCCCCAATGACCCAATTAACCTGGAAAAAGAGGAATCTGCACTCGTCAGATTAGATGTTGCTCTCCCTTCCAGACTTTGTTATAAGTTTAATCAATGAGGGGTTTTCTTAACGCTCCAAAGGTGATCCGTCTCTCCTTTCAATTCCAGACAAATCTCAGATGTCTGGCTTTTTTGTTCCTGAATTCTCACCCATTTTTTCTAAATCTGACTGTTCCTCATTTTTAAGTGACATCAGCTCCAGGTTGTGCCAAAAAGGTGAAGGGCCAAATGTTTCCCTGTGTTTGTTGACTCAATACAAATAAAAGTAACACAAGTTAAACTTCATATTTAGAGAAGGTTTTGAAAGAAACGTTTGTGTGGAAGAGATGTGAGAAAAAAAATCTAAGAAACTGCTTGGTTTTGCAAAGTTTTGGTTCACATGGGTGCAATTTTGGCAACTTGAGTTAGGGTTAGGGGTTAGGTACATGTACATGCAGCCTCACTGTTCATTTTGAAAGAACTTCTTAAAATCTATTTCAATGGCCAGGCTGTGTTAATATAGTCCCTATTTTAAATTTTTGTATTTTAAATGGTAAAATAGTAAATGGCGTATACCTATATGACGCTTTTCTACCTTCATTGAAGGCCCAAAACGCTTTAAAGTCACGGTCCCATTCTCCCATTCACACACTCATTCACACACTTTAAAATTGTTGAAACTTTTTAAATTGTTGTTATTAGTGTTTTGACAATTGAATGTACGACACATCGTTTGACTGCATTTTAAGGCATTGTGCATCTAAACTTGAATGTGATACAACATAGTAAACTGATACATTTGTAAATATTTATCAATATAAATTTGAATCATGTGTGTCACTTGGGAGTGTTGAGGAATAATATTTAAACCAAACAACATGAGTGTTTGTACATGACAAACATGTGTGTGTTTCTATGGGTATTTTTATATTCTATTGATGTAGTAATACATTTGGTCTGTGGTATGGGGGAGAGAATTTATAAGGATTTTGCAGATATTTGTTGTATTTTTTTTTTTGTGCCGTAGCTTTTCTTTTAAAGTGTATGTCCAAAATGAAGTATTTTTTATTATCATTAAAATCAAGTAAGCACATCTTTGCAACAGCTAAACATGAAATTACTGCATTCAGGTCAGTGATCTTCAGCGTCATAAAGAAGAAAGAATAAAAATAGTATCAGACGGTTTGTTTTTTACTCTGCATTTGCATTCTTTTGTCTGCTTTAATTTACCTGCAGTAAATGCTTTATGGTGGCGTAGCAGCAAACAAAATTATTCTATTTGTGTTGCTTGTCAATGAAACAAACATCAACTTGGAAAGTTCCACATCAGGAGTAGGGGGAGACACTTCTGCAGGTCTTTCATCATCTCTGTGTGAGGCGTAGAAGAGTGTCTTTACTTTGGTGACAGCGATTAAAAAAAGATTTTATGATGAAGGAATAAACAACCTGTAAAAACATTTCATCACTTCTTTTATTGTTTCTGCCAAACTCTCTATGACGGGCAGTGGTGGTGCAGAGCCAGCACTGCATGCAGCTCCTGCCAGCCACTTCTCTCTTTCCCTTTCAAAATAAGAACCCACTTTAATGAGGGGCTTTTACAGACTCAGATGCCTTGCTGCCCTCGGAAAATCATAAACAGCTTCTTAATTGAAGAGAAATGTAGAGGCAAGCTTGAGATTCATGGGAATCTTTGCGGCAGTTGAGAGTCAGCGTGTGTGGCGAGGAGCTCAGGGAAGAACTTATACATTTTTAATATTTTGTGAGTGTGTCCCTGTTGTTTGTTTTCCATGGTTTATGAAGGGCTCTATACTCACACAGTTGCACACTTTGGTTGTAAAACATATAAAACACAAGAATTGCGAGTGAGCAGCATTAGAACACCAAAGGCAGACTCATGAAATTTAAATGAAGTGGTCATAACTGTTTGTTACTTTTGTCTCCCTCCCTCTCCCCCTTCCTCTGTGTGTTCCTCACCCATAGAACAACCAAAACAAGAACATCCTAAACCTCCATCAACTGGTGCCGTTATAGGAGGTATTCTTGGCACACTCGCTGTAATTGGACTCATCATCGGCATCATCCTCTATCTCTGCTGTCGCCAAGACGACGGAGAGTAAGTCTTCTTTATGAATTCTGCCTCTTTGAGTGTTTTTTGTTTGCTTTTTTACTTTCCTTCTCCTGAAGGATCAATGAAAGATTTTAAACGTCATAAGAGATTCAAGCAGAGGACATCTGTGACTTTTTTCACCTCAAGTTTAAGGAAGGCTGCCTTCCATAGGTCCTGTTTTATGTTGAGAGCTCAGCTTGACTTCCGTTATTCACCTGCAAAATTTAAATGTAAATGAATTTCTCACAGTCTTTTTTTTATTTAGTATCAGTTGAAGACAATGTATCAAATATCACTTTCTTTGTGCAGCAGCACTTTGTGGATAAAAGCAGCCAAGGGACGGAAACAGTTTTCTATTCATCCATAATTAATTTAATTAAAGCATAAATAATTTATCTTGCAGATAAATGAATGGTTACTCAATAAACAAACATCTCATTGAGGTCATCTTGTCAATGTCTGAATGAGAAACCCAACAGAATTGATTCTTTTTTTTTTCATTTTGTCACATCAGTTTTGGTTTTGCATCCATTATTATTCTAATTCCCTCTTTCTACAGACTTCCTGTTCAGCGTGATTATATTTTTTTAGGCTCCCCTCCTTTGCCTTTGGTACCTGACTATCCAACTCACCTTTCAGCTGGTTATAAAACCTTTCACTAACCCAGAGTGAAAATGACAAAATAACACCAAGAATTACCAGAATTTTCTTTTTGCTAAATAAAGGTCATAAATTCAGTCCTCATTCTGACAGCTCAGACCGTTTTTGACTCAAGCATAAGCCTCTGCAATATTCACAAAAAACTCAAATATCCCCTGAAAACGCAAGACATGCCATACAGTTGTTTTATTTCTTTGTTTCTTTTTACCTTGACATATCAGAGCGTGAGGATTGTTGGAAAACACAAAGACATTCCTGACTGCTGGATGCACAATGTGAGACGCAAACAGCAGTTTATTAGCAAGAACCCACACCGCAAAGACAGATGACGAGATTGATGATTTGTTACAAACTATTTGCTGATGAGAGCAGTATTTGAACAGGCTGTCTGGGTGTTCATAATGGATGGTAATAGAGACTCAGTGTGGAGTTTCAACATCTTAAGTTCTGCCAAAGGATTAGAGTGAGCAGAGGAAAAGGATGATCACACAAATCAAATACAACAAAGCGCACAAATGTAAGACAAAATAGGAAAAGGAGGAAGAGGGGGATCAGAGGAGAGAACTACACCACCTGCATTTGGCAGTCAATAACCACCGTCTCACCTTTGTCACAAACCCAATCACAGAAAGAAGTTTTATGAACGTAACATGCTCAGAAAAAGCAGCCGCACCACACGCAGGGAGAAGCCTCTTCCTAAATATTAAGAAGGGGTTGTAAAAATATTTCAATAAGAATGGATATATGATTTATTTGTGTTACAGAAACGTGCATGAAAAAAGTCCATAATCTTTGGCAATGTGACGTCTTGTGTGCTTGGTATGAACTCGATTGTCTCAAATGCAGAGAGAAACAGCCATTCATAAATTTAAAGACAAAAAATATGATTGTGATTGGCTGAGAAAAGGGAAGGCCTAATTGAGGATGGTGCGTTGAGTGAAGTAACATCCCAGCGTACCTTATTGAAATTGGGCCAACGCTTCACCAAGAAAAAGCAATGTTATTCTAAGAAAACACAATAATGATTCACTTAATCCATCATTTTTGTTCTTTTAAAGCAGTTTTTTGTCATTTCAGCGTAAAAATATGCATTCTGATTGTTTTCACTGCCAGAATTAATCATTTTATTGGTGAAATGTTCATTTTGTCTTTAGATTACATCAATAGATGTGCGAAAACTGTTTTTCATAACTAAAAATATTTTAACCTGGAAATTTGACACTTTGAAAAGAGTTTTGCATGGAAAACCAGCGCTATTAAACACTTTCAAATGATGTCAAGCAGGAAAATGCTCTAAATGTGGAAAAAGGAAAAGCAGAATCCTTTCAGAGATGTGAAAAATCTGGAGTTGTAAAGCTTTTCACACCAAAAGACAAACCATCACAGCTAAACCACATAACACAGTTACATTTAACAAAGCCTATTTTTTCAACTATCATCACCAAAACTGCTCCTTATCACTAAGACATTTCCAAAGAGCAACTCTTCCTGTCCAGGGCCGAAACAGAGACACCGGTTCAGGATTTTATCACCAACAGCACTGATTACAGTTCAACGATGATGGGCTGCTACTGAAAGCTCGCTTATTATCTTCCAGTCCGCTTGTCTCAACAATTCAAAGATGCTTGCTGTCGAGCACGATCTGCGACGGCTTTCTAAATAGTTTGTTGTGCACAACTTTCTGACAGAACTGACAGGTGATCTCATTACTCTTGTCCTACCTTCAGTGTGTGGGAGAAACAGCTCAATCAAAGGGAAATAATTATCACACCCACCACCATCAGCAGCAGCAGCTAGACTCAGATCAAACCAGCAACTTGTTTTTTGCTGGTTTTAATTGTGGCAGCTTCGCCAAAATCTTTGCTGATTAAAGAAGCGGCAGATTACCTGACAGTGTCTCCAGTTTGGACACAAAGGTCAGGGACCACCGTGGAGAAAGACTGATTGTGCAGTTTGAACAAGGGTTGTGAATACTTTCAATACAATGCAGTCTGGTAGAAAACATTTCACAAACAGAGTAGCTCCTAAACTCTATAATACGTCAAATGTCTCTTTTTTTAATTGTGTTGTTTATTGTATTTCTATTATTTTAATCCCTTTAAGCAGATTGATGCATCAAACCACTTTGGCTCCAAAATTACCTTAATTTAGCATCTTTTTAAAAGCAAAAACATAAGTGATTTTTTTTTTAAAAGCTGGAAAAAATTCAGGCAGGCTTTCTGTGAGACTTATAGAAATACTTTAGAAATAAAAGACTAAAAGATACTCAAAGATCCCAAAAGAACTGTAACGTTTTCTTAAATTTTCTTGAAATTTTGCATCCAGTTGAGAACATGTTGATGTTTTAAATAAATGTATGATTATCTCTTTAAGCATAAATGTTGAGCAGCAGTTTCCAGAGTTTTGAACCTGCATTAATTTTTACTGAGTAAACTAGGCAGATCAAAAAGATCAACTCAGATGAAATAAAAGAGGCAACTCAGAGTCTCTTTTATCATTTTTGCTTGTAACTGATCCTGACGTGTTCAGACTCTGTATCAGATCATTCCAGCCATGCACAAATGGCACATAGTCATTTCTCCTCCAGGCATTGTCCAAACGGTTGGCACTTCCATGAAATAAAAGGGACGCAGCCATACATTACTACCAAATCGGAGTCCCTGATTGGTCAATGTTCGACCTGGTTTAACTTGCAACCCGCGTTCAATGTACGTAGAGCCCAAAACTATCATCAAACTTGCGTAGCTGCACAAAGACGAGAGTTTTGTAATGCACGCTTACTTAGACTTTTAATTGGTTATGGCCACTTGAAAACGCATTGTCAAGGGCCGTACATTTTAGTAGCAGAGCCAACCAAAGCTTTGAGTTGTTTGTAGATATAGAAGTGGTTTAATTACTGCAGAACAGAAGGTAAACTTGAAAATTCATTCATTCATTCATTTTCCAAGCCGCTTTTATCCCTTTCGGGGTCACGGGGTTGCCGGAGCCTAACCCGGCTACTCATGGGCGAAGGCAGGGTACACCTCTGGAGTCAGTCTGTCGCAGGGGCCACAATCACACACCCATGCACACTCACATCCACATTCACACCTACGGACAATTTAGAGTAACCAATTAACCTATGAAGCATGTTTTTGGACGGTGGGAGGAAGCCGGAGTACCCGGAGAAAACCCACGCATGCACGGGGAGAACATGCAAACTCCACACAGAAAGGTCCCCCAGCCAGGACTTGAACCGGGAACCTTCTTGCTGTGAGGCAGGAGCGCTAACCACTGCGCCACCGTGCAGCCCACACACACATTTAATATAAGCTTTATTGTTTCTTTAGACTTGGACATACAGATGGACACAGCTCAATTCGGTTTCAAACTACAGTTTTGACAGTGGAGATTTGGCAACTTCATGTGGTTTTATAACTGCTTGTTTGTTTGCTTGTTTGTTTAAGTTGCTATTAATACATATTCAGTTCAGATGTCATGTTTGGCAAGTGAAGAAGACTTTTCAAGAAAATGTAACAGTAGAATCTAAGCCAGGTAGAAACAGATGTAAATGTGCTCCTGTCGCTGCTTTGTAAAGTAAAAAAATCTTTATTTGGGGGACATACTGATGTTTTGAACAAAGCTAGATTGTTTAAATATCTGATTAGACTCATTAACCATTTTCAACCACTGCTAAACACAAAAGTCCTGTTTTTTTATCTTGAGCTGTCAGAGAACATCTTTATTTTCTATCTTTAAATTTTTGTTCAGAAAAAAGAGTTTTACCTTTGTCTCAAGTTCTTTTGAGTATTTTTTTTCATTGTCAGTCCACTTAACCTTTGGGTTGGTCTATAAATGGAAACTAAATAAATGCTCATCTAGTGATTTCCAAGAAAAGGTTTCTTCACCATTGGCTGGACAACGGTAACGTCTGCAACAATGAATCATTTTGTTGAGTTCTGTCTGAAAAGACTGTTGATTTCCCATTAAAACTCAGCACTTCAACACTTTATTGCTGTGTTTTCCTTTGGTTAATACAAAAGAAATCAGCTGTCTCTTAAGAGGAATCAATGACAAGTTGTTTTTCTTTCTTTTGTCCAATCAGGGGCCCACCCAAGCACAAACCTCCTCCCCCTGTGAAGGGCAGCAGCTCAACAGAGATGGTGAGTGATGAAGTTTATCCTCAGAGCCAACGGGAGTTTATTAAGCTCGCAAATCCAAATACTGGGGGTCCATGTTGGTTGTCATAAGGTGCCTAATTGCTATTGATGGATGATCTTGGTTGGCTCATGCGTGCTGAAACAATTAGCCTATTTTGTGAAGAGCTCCATTAATAGAGCTCTCTGCTCTTCATGTCTGTTGCTTTAATTCTATCATTTCATCACGTTTCTGCAGCGTTCCAGTAATTTGACTGAAACTCTAATGGCTAATGGCTTTAAACGCCTGGGCTGAAAGGATGGTTCACAGAGTTCAGCTGGGAAGGTTTATTAGATATTTAAAGGGTTCCTTGCAAAAGTGCTTTCCATGCCTTGTGATCAAAGATGGCCTCGTTTCTGCAGCTTCAGTCTTTTTCAAATCAAGTTTGGTTTGCTCGAGTTCAAGTTTGTTTTGAGTCACAGGTCATGCAGGCAAATTCTGAAGCTTTCAATGTTCTTAGCCATGTTTATAACACTCACAGAGACAAAGCATGCCTCCGGAGTTTAACGGTCTGAGGAACTGAGGAATCAAGCTTAATTATCCGAATGGAAATTGTCATTAAACATTACACTTGTCTTGTTAAAGAAGTTTCACAGTTTATGGCAGCAGATCAATCAAATGAGATGACATAGATCATTCTGGAATAGAACAGAATTAATTTTATTTTTTATTTTTATTTTTTAACTGTAACAAGGTGTGTGAATGAATTTGAAAAAATGCACAATTTTTTTCCCACAATTCTACAGGAGTTTGTGCACCTATAGATATCCAGTTTTGAATATTTGATTTTCATAGTTGAAATATCTGGTATTTGCATGTATTTCACGTCGCGGACAAGTTTTTACAGAAAAAAAATGTTATTTATGCATTTGAAAAAACAAACTGAACTTTAATAAACTAAAGAATAAAAAAACCCAGCCTTTGCCTCCTCATCACATTAGTTTTATTGGCAAAAATGTTTCCAGTTTGTGAAGATTCTACCTGATTTTGCCTTGATTTGTGCTTTAAACCTTTTCTTCCCCAACCAAATGTAAAGTGCTTTATATTAGTCTGTTGCAGACTATAGAACCCTGATGGGTCCAAACAGCTCAGTTCAGACCGTTCCGCATCATAAAAAAACAGAAGACTTATGGGTTATAGCTAGAACTGTGGGTAACTGCATTCATTTTTTTTTAAGATCATATCTATTGACTTTTTTTGAGTCATAATTCAATTTAATATGCAATTCTCAACTGACAATTATTTTTGCAATTGACTTGCCCACCCCCTCAATTGCCAATTGAGAATATCATATAATCTAAAATTATGACTCAAAAAAACATCTACACAGATCTTCTGTTTTTTGTGTGAATAAACACCACTAAATAATTAAGAAAGAACATATTTTCATCTAAATTTGCAAAAACTATTTAAAAATGTTTGTGTGTGGACATGTCACAGGTGTTGTTCAGCCACTAAGTGCATTGCAATAAAATAAAAAAATGCCAGACATGTCTATCAAACTTAATTAAAGTGTAAACACAATGGGCTTTTTTTTTTTTAAATTAATTAATTAAGAAAAGGAGAAGAATACCAGTGTTTGACACATTAGTGCATTTAGAACACCAGTTTGATTTAGAAAACAAGAAAAACCATTGAGTTCATGTTTTATTCATGGCAAATATCAGGTGAATCACATAAAAAATACTGTCATTTTTCAATTAAACTTAGTCATTTTCATAGCTACTGCATGGATGCAGACTCATTAAAAGAAAATGTTTTCTCTTCATCTTTTAGGAAGCTTCTGAAATGATTACCATCATTTTATCTGATAAAAACATTCATTGCAGCACAGGTAAAGCAGCCATTGTACCGTTTGCTGTCATTGTGTTACTTTTTACACTCGACGGGAAGGAGAGCAATAAGGAGAACTGTCGGAGAACATAAGGAATTGTAAAGCATGCTCCTGATAACATAAATGATAAGTGGAACTGGAAGTGATTGAAGCTGATAGCATCAGTACTGGAGGCTGCAGACCCACAGCCAACCTCACGGATTTTGTCTGCTCGACAGAAACTTAGAAATTTACATTTAGATTCTGGCAGAAAAGGTGGTTTTGTCGTGTGGTCGTCTGGCAGGCGGGTTTCTGGTTCAATTCCTGATGCAAACAGGCTGAAACATGTTATCTTTCAAATTAAAATGAAACAAGTCTGAAAGTTTTAGGGGCTTTAACCGGAGTCTTCACTGCAGAGCTGCCATAACAGCATTTGTAAGTGCAGGCTGCTGGTTTTTTTAAATCAGCTGGACCCGGATAACCGTCTGGATCAAAGACCTCGGCTCTCTTCCTCTCATAGCAGAGCGTAACTGTTCTGTTTTCTTTTCTGCTTGGTGTTGTTTTTATTTATTTATTCAGCTGACCGAGCCATCAGAACCACCCACAGCCTCAGAGAGAGCGCCGCTGAGCCCAAGAGAAGTCTACTACGAGCCCACAGGGAAGGAGCCCGTCACAGTAAATAGCACACACAACGCACACACAACGCACACAAACTTTTAAAGTTACAGCGCTTCATTCTGTTTAAAATGTGCTCTGTAGACCTTTGATCAACAGCGATTAAGAGGTTGCCAATAAAAATCTTTCTGAGTCAAAATTAAGGAAAATTCTTAGATTTTCATGCAAAAAATTTCTGTTTTAGACAATTTTTATTTTCTAAGTAGTTTCAAACTGATTAAAATCCAAACAGGAATAGCGCCGCAGGCCCTCAGATCGCATCTGTACATTAACTTAACATTGAAACTAGACGCTCCTGCTGCACGAATTGTAGTTTGGAGGTTACACCCCCAGCAATATCAGGCAACTTCAGATTCATCTGGGTTTTTTTCATGAATGAGAAAACTATTCATTTGTGATAAACATGTTTGTCTGACTCATTGATCAAAACGCATTTTTAGTAACACATTAAATATGGCAAAAATCTTGCCAACAAGACATTGTTCAGACACATCACCTAGCACCACCTGCTAGACATTCCATTGAAGTTTGACTTTTCATTCCTGATTAGAATTGTAATTACAGTGTTCTCAGTGCTAATTTGCCTTATAAATTATTTCCATATTCGAGTGAATCATTGCTAATGGTTATGAGTTTTAGATTCCAGACATGACTATGTTCTGCTTTCCAGAACCTGGATGATGGAAACAGCGGAGCCCTGAATGGTGAAGCCCCTCCAGGCCTGGACACCTCGGCCAGAGAGTTCAAAGAAAGAGCTGACGGTCACCACGGCAATGATTTCGATTCATCCAGTCACGGAGCGCCAGCTGCCAGCATTTCTCGCGGGGATAGCTTTGTGTCTCCCGCCATGTATGTCTAGCCATACCAACTAAACCACGTCCTGGCAGGCGCACGGGCAGATTTCAGGTCAACTTAAACGGCTTGAAAAGCAAAAGCGAGCACATCTTTTCCGTCTTTAACTTTAAATCCAACCTTCAAATTTGTAACCTGATGACAAACATTTCCAAATCAGATCTTTTACAGGGTTTATTTTTTCGGGTGTGTGGGTTAAGCAGTTTTAACAAACACTTTTGTTTGACAGCATTTTAATGTAATCAAATGAGGGAAGATTTTAGTGGTTTTTGGGCCTTCTGTTTCGTTTTGTGCATTAAAACCTTTACATTTTCGTTTTCAGTGCAGTTTGAAAACACAGCTATTAAATTGTGTGCATTTTGTAAAACGCAGTTTTACATGAGTTAGATCATTCAGACATATTATAAAAAAGAAGATCAATTGCAACAGCTATCAAATATTGAAGACATTAAAATAATGTATGCTCTACTTTGTTTATCTTTGCAAAATACTGATAGTAAAACAGATTTTCCTTCATTGCCAACTTAAAGGATAACTTGCAACAAATGTTAAGTCCTCTTCCTGATCGGGTGGGATTTACATAAAGTTTATTGAAACAAACTCCAAAGTAGGTCTGTGGCTCTCCAGGGAGTGTTAATCAACCTATGAAGACACTGTTTTTTAAAATCCTACTTGTCAGCTTCTGCTGCTCTGCCTGTCACAATCATGCCCAGGCTGCCGTCCAGAAAAGACCTATTCCACTTTATTATACTGTCCGAGTGTCCCTGGACCACAGCTGCTTTCACAGTCAGTCTTCTCGTTAGCAACAAAGGAGAGGACACGACATGACTGGAAGCCCTGTAACCTGGCAACACAGCATCCTTAAGATAAATACTGCTTAATTGCAAGGTTTTGGGAGTTTACAAAGCACACACACCACAGCGATTCTGCAAAAATGCACCCACACAAACTTATTTCTTTTCGCTCCTTAAAAAAAAAACTTTCAAAAAGAAATGTTAGTGCAGAAATGCTCCGTAGATGTATCCTGCAACTGCAAGTATCTTGATTTTGATTTTTCTATAGAAGAATTATGAATTTAGAAATTTCTTTTCAGATATCTTTAAAAAAGAAAAGAAAAAAAAGTGAACTCCTGTGTGTTCTGGCTGAAACAAACATTGGTCTACACAGATGTCATATGGTACCAAATGATAAACCATGTACATAGTATTGATAATAATGGTAAATAATATATTGTTGGTGAACTGTGTATACTTCAAAACTAAACACGTGTAGGTGTTTTCAGTGCCTGTGTACAGAGGATGGGAGTTTGTTCAATGTCAAGGGAATGGTAAAACAAAAATGCGTATATTACTATTTTGCATTTCATGAGTACATTACGGTTGTCACTTAATACTAAAATGTTTTGAACATGTAAAAAAAGAAAATTAATGGTGTGGACTTTACTGTGGTTCATCTTGCTCTGCATGGTATGATCAGTGGCTCGTTCAAGCACTTTCCCATGGCTGCCTGATTTAAAAAAACTTTATAACGTTTTTTACAGTCTGTTTAACATCAGGGGTCTGCAACCTTCAACACTTAAAGAGCCATTCGAGTCCATTTCTTGCCAATTTCAGCCATAAAGTCTAAAACACTAATTTACTTTTTTGTTATTGTTACTACTATGATAAACACAAATAAACAGTTATTTTTTTGCATGAATAAAACATAAAAAGGAAAGAAAAATTTGCCTTTTTTTGAAATGTGAAAGAGTTTATACCTATCTGCAGAGGTTCACATGACTTCCTTTCAAAATAAGACACCCTGTGCCACATTGGATCATCTCACTGATCAGCTCTAAAATCTGTCAGTGTTTTAGTTCAACTTTGGTGAACTACAGAGGATTGATGGATTGTTGGAAAATTACACCAACAGTAGTCGGGAACCTCACATAACATACTCTGTTTGTGAATGAGTTAAATAAAGTTTTTTTTACTTTACTACTGGCTTACTTTTTATTTTACCTTAACTTTTAAAATTTAAAACGTTTTATTTTTCTTCAACCAGAGAGCAAACACGTGGCTCTGGAGCCGCAGGGTGCAGACCCCTGGTCTAAATGCATTTGCCATAATCATGCACACTCACAATCTGAATTTTAAGTTGAGCTGCTTTTTTAATAATCTTTCATTTGTGGCGTGACAGCTTTGTCTTCAATGCTTTAATCCAAACATGGAGCCAGCATGGAATCATCCTCGCTCTTTGAGCTGCAGAGTGCAAAGTGCACCAAAAATGCAATCTTTTCTCGCGCCAGGCTTCATCTTCATGCTTGGGACCTCATCATGCTGACTGATAGACAATAGGCGAGACGCTAGCGGTTACTGCGGCGCAGGGAGGGAACGGATAGAACACCTTACTTCATTATTGTCACTTTTTGCACAACGCGTTTACATTATCTGAACCAGTTCTAGAGAATTGCTCGTTGTTCATCTTTTAAGCCTGATGTTGGAAATTCTGGATAAATCTTGAACAGTATAAGGGAAATGTAAAGCTCCAATGGTTTCTTTCTGCTTGTCTTTTTATTGGCTCCAAGCTGCTCATTAGCACTAAAGGGAATGTCTGCATGCTGCATGGACATTGAGGGAAAATGAGATGTTTCTATTATTCTTGAGAAGAGTCCTGGCACAATAAAAGTTCAGCTTTTTCTCTGTCTGACAATCGCTCATGATGCATTTTCTAGTCCTGCCTCAGAACAAAAAATTGTCGCTAAGGAGAAGTTAATGTGATGGTTTCTTTGTCCTTAAAGTCATTCCACAAAATCAACTTAATGTTTGGTTTCCTTTAGATTAATGTGCTTAATGTTTTTGCCAGTAGGCTGCTCTTGATAGACTGAGAAAAAGGAAAAGACGTTCGTAAGGACGCATTATATCAGAGACCAACAACTCTTCAGTTCTGTCACTGCAGTCACATTAAAGATCATTCCGTTTTACCCCGAGCCTTATGGTTATTAGTGTTGCACCATTTAGAGGAATCTTAAATCGGGATTCTAGCAGATGTTAATGCGTGAAGTCAGTCTACAGTCGGGTGAAGCAGCTCGACTTGACTTTTAGCTTGATTGTTTGCAGATGAAAGCTCTGAGTTTGTCTCTGTGATAGCAGGATTTGGGCCAAGGTGCTTACCTCCATGTCTTCTCTCTTGCCGGTTCAGTGCCAGAAAGACGGGATGTGGATGTTGTCGATCAGGCTGTTCAGTCTGCATGGCTTCTCTCATTCACAGCTTTTTTTAAATCTAATTTCTCTTGTTCACCCGTTGTTCGTCACAGCTTTTCATCACAGAGCCAGACGTGCCTTGTTTGTTATTTTTAGCTTTTCGATTCTCACATTTCTTCTCTGACAGTAGAACAGATGATGAAACAGTGGAAGACAACACAGTTTTGGTTGACATTGCCAATGTCATTGCTAAAGACGCACACACGCACGGAGATCATATTTTTTGAGCGTTGATTCATTTTCATTGTTTTTTCATTTTCATTGTTTTCTTGTATTGAAAATAATTATCATTTTGTATGCTTTCTTGGAAACACATTGACGTTTTACAATTCATGTCCTGTCAATAAAATGTACATGAAAAGACAAAAGGTCCTGTTGGTTTGGGTTTTTTTCTTCTACACTAAAGTTTAATTCTCTGTCCAATCATCTTTTGATCTATTTTCAAAGTGTCCCCAGCCCAACTTGTCTTTTACTTAATAATGTTATTTTTAACCCAAATCCAAAAACGAGTCGTTTTCTGGGACATAGAGAAGTAAGCCCTCCCCTACTCCCCATTTTTATATCAGCATCTGTTCTACATCGCAACCACAAATGTTTTCAAAATTGGAATAATGAAATACTCTGAAATCTAATTTTAATCTTAATTTTCTTTATGTTTGCCCTCCATTATGAGGAAAATGCCACAAAAACATGTTAAAAACACAATTTTCACCTGATTGGGTCTTTAAATGAAAGAGAATTTGATCAAATACACCAAATTAAATTATTAAATGCAGATTTTTTTCAAAAAAAACATTTACGGTGCTTTTATTCAGAGTTTTTGTGTATGTTATTTCTTTAGTGATAATTTTAGTCATCTATAGGCCACATGGCAGAAATCCTATTGGGGGGGAAAAAAGCTTCAAAGTTGCCATTATGGCTGTGAAACTTGTGAAACTTTCTTTTTAAAGTGTAAAGTGTTCTGCTTGTTCCATCGCCCAGCTCTGCATTCATAAAGGGGAAGGGTTTGAATTCTTCTCCTGGGATTTCTGAGGGTGGAGGAGCTTCAGCACTACAGGAAATTTGTCAGGATCAGAGCTTGACGGCAACCGGGTGGGATCAAGGGGAAACGGGGACAAACAGAGAAAGGACAACAGACAAATGATCTAAATGCTGAGAAGGAACTCAAATTAAACTGAAAAAGGTCAAATATTAATGCAAAACTGAAGTTAAAATGTCTTGTAATAGTAATAATTTAGTTACTATTAGTTATTTACTCAACTGTTATGTAATATTTATTTGTGTCTTTATTTTGTTTGTTAATTTACACCACAAAGGGCTTAGACAGGTTTTAGAGAGAAATTTAGTCTTGTTGTTGGTTGGAAACCTTAGCTGTTGTTTTTTCTTAATCGTGCTCTTGTTTTTAAAAATATTTTAACCGCTATTTCTGAATGATCCACTCAATAACTATTAATCCAATATAGTTTGTAAATATCTGGGTTCCTAATGAGAAAATGTCATTAAAAAGAGGAATAACTGCAAGTCAATTTTGGAACCAGCGACTTAAAATTATTACCAGCAGATAACTGACCGTAAATTCGGATTGTGTTAAGTTGCTGATCAACCACATAATTTCTTTTTTGTTTTTTTTTGTTTTTTTGGTGCCACTTTCCCGTCTGTGCCGTCTGTGCAGCTCCTACATGAAACGAGCTCACTGTCAGCGAGCATTTGTTCACTTTTGTGGATGATTAACCTTATGGTTAAGTTCACACTGGTCCCCGCTGGGTTCTGCTTAGTGACAAATATATAAAGTGAATGAGCAGAGGCTCCAACATCAGAGTTGGTTTAGCTCAAACCGTGCAGTCATATGACCCAGAGCTCAAATCACATGACTCTGTGTATCTCATCCGGTTACATCAATAAGTCCTCACAAGTCATTTTTACGTTTTAAAAATATAATAATATAAATATATTACAGCATGAATAACTCAGTTTAAATGTTCGTTTAGTTTAAAATATTGTTTTTTAGAATTAAGTTTCATAAGAGTGTGCAGTTTATGGAGTTTTCTCTTCAAACCCCTGCAGTCAATCACTCAAAATGAAACATTTTCACATCCTCTTATAACTTGCCCTTTATTTACCCATAAAAATCTGTGCTCATTTTTCTTCATCAACTCACAGCCTTTACTGTCCAGTAAACTCCAGATGTCAGCAAAGAAGAAAGTTCCGATCAATGAAAGACGGTGGAAAGTTGCTTGAAAGTTCATTGTGGCTTAATTTTTCTTATTTTTGGTCATATTTCATGGGGATATATTTATTAATTTGTTGTACTTTTGACTTTATTTCACAAAAAGAGTTGAAGCACTTTTGCACTTTTTTTTTTGACAGAAGTCTGGGACCTCGAGGGTCCTGAATACCTTCTGTTACTGCCCTCTTCTGGACAAGCATGGTAAATGTTTTCCTGGAGGGGCTCCTCCAGCTTTATTTGGTGAAAATGCCAAGAAAACAACTTCTACCTTCTCTCTTTCCATTTCATGGCATCTATTTTTGTTTAAAAAAAAAGAAGAAAAAAATAATGGAATCCATATTTTCTTCTTTTTTTTTTTTTTGCTGTTGCTTTAGGTAAATAAAACAACAAAAATAAGTTCCCTTTTAATACACTGGTTCACATTTTTACCCCTCAATATGTGTATTCAAAAAGGACTTAATTAAAATAGTACTTTTTCCAACTTTTTGATTCACAACAATTTGAATAAAGAAATACTCAGAAATGCATTTTTAAGCTTTTTTTTTAAGTGTGTCCTTCATCATAGAACAAAAGGCCACAAGAACATGTTATAAACACAATTTTCACTGGACTGGGCCTTTAAAGCCTCAGTCCTTCTATCAAAACACATGACCTTTGACTTATCAATGGTAAATTTGGCACTTTTGACTGTTTCATCAAGCTCCTTTTAGTCTCATTGGACCTCAGCCGGATGAAACGGTGTTGGTGGTGAGTTTCCCGATTTTAGAAAGCAAAAAAAAAAACTGTTTCACATCTGGGTGAGGCTCGACACTGATGGGGAGCCTGTAATAGTCCTCGGGCCTGAACAGATCTCACATCATCACAACAAGAGAGAAGTCAACTTTTTAGGTTTCAAACCTGAACATTTTTTTTGTTGGAAGGCTCCACAGGAGGCTGATTACATCTGAAAACGTCTTTATCTCCGTCGCATCACTTTTGGCAGATTTTGCCGACCCATTTACAACTGTCCCTTTTCCCACATGAGCTATTCCGATCCCAAAGGTACTCTACCTTTTCCAAAAAAAGGTAATAATGGACCTATTTGCTATCATATTTTAAATACATCTAATATGTTTTTTACGCTTGAAAGATGCTTTAATTCAGTAAAGTTTTTTGTTACTTTTGTTTGATTTGATAGTTTGCGGTTTTTCTAAAACACTAAATCAGAAAAGCATTTGGCGTGGCAATTACCAGACGACCTGGCTGCAGACATGAACATCCAGAACCGGAAGTCCTCAACTTAAACAGGAAGTGACCCCATATCACTTAAAAAAAACTTGGGAGTCGTAAAATTTCTGCTTCGGGCCAATGAGGCGTCATCTTCTCTGCAGCCGGTCTTGCATGTTATTTACAATGCAAGTCATGTTTTTCAAGACCCACCTTGATGAAAATTGTGTTTTTAACATGTTCTTTTGGTATTTTTCTAATGATAGCAGAGTTAAAAGATGATTGAGATTAACATAGCCTATTTCTTTATTCTAGTCATCATGTATCAGGAGCAGACAAAAAATTGCAGATGGAAAAAGCTTGTAGTTTTTATGTAGAAGATACAACAGCGAGTTCCGAGCTCCCTTTTCATTCTGATGCATCCACTTGTATACGACTAGATCCATATACGTCTTTGTTTTCCTCATCTGAGGTGGCAATTTTTGTTGCACCAGTAACATTAGGTTGAGGTTGTGAGAGGCTGTAAGCGAGCGGGAGAGAGTGTAAACAGCTGAGCTGTGGGTGACAGGAGGTGGGGGCGGAGTTGCTCCATGCCAAAATTCCACACACTATACAGAGGCAAATTTCTAATGAACTATTGCAGAAAATATAAAATAAAAAGCCATTATCATTATTATTATTATGAATAGACCACTATTTTAGAATAAATCAAAAGATGATTGGAGTGGGCGTTTAAAGAAATAAACATATATACAGTATCTTCACCCTAAAAATATGTACTGTTAAGCACCTAAAAGTGACTCATTTATGAAAACCTTTTTAATTATGAGGCAAAGCAGATCTTTTTTTATATTTCACATTTTCCGTGATCTTATTTTCATACCATGCATTAAAATGTCAGTTTTAAAGTCGGTTTTATTCTCAGTGTGTGTAGTTTAAAAATGTTTACATCTATTACTGCTGT
This sequence comes from Adrianichthys oophorus, assembly GCA_036245035.1. Classification (NCBI taxonomy): domain Eukaryota; kingdom Metazoa; phylum Chordata; class Actinopteri; order Beloniformes; family Adrianichthyidae; genus Adrianichthys; species Adrianichthys oophorus. The sequence continues at coordinate 12,917,575 of BSAI01000106.1, read as the reverse complement.
TTTACTCTAATTGTTTGAGCTTTCTCCTTGTCATTTTTTTTATTTGTTACTCAATTTGTCTTCATAACTGTCAATCAAGTGTGATCTGCTAATGCACTGTATTACTCAACCTTATGTTGCCATCACAGCACATCAGAGTTCATGTTTTTCTGTAGATTTTTACACAAAGAATTAAACCTCTGATACCTTCTGTGTGCTTAACTGTCAGTTTGCTATTTAGAATAAGAAGCAGTTTCCCGTGATAAGATAAAGTAACAGTCTTCCTCAAACACTTGTGGAGTGCTGCAGATTCTCATTTTCTCAGGGACCAACTTTTCTCAGCAGGGATCCAACAACGTTGTCTTCTCTCTGCTTGTTCACGCCATTTTTCCTCTTTCATCACATCTCTCCCACTCCCATATCGACAGGCTCATTGATTCACTCCTCCTTCGCCCATCTGACTGTCCTAATCTCTTTGAGTCCACCTCTCCACCTGCTTACACTAATCCCTTTATCTTGCTATTTCATTTCTTTTTCTTTCTCACATCTCCAAATAGCAGCCCTTGTCCATCTGCTTTGATCTGTGAGATCATTTTATTTCTTTTCTTCACTTCTCTTGGTCTTTATTCATGCTGTTGAAAATCTGCTACCACCGCCTTCATTTGTGTAAATAAATGTCCTGTGCAGATGATAAGCTCTACCTGCTCACAAAAATAAATTATTGCATGCCTTTATGTGTTCTCATGAGGGTAAGAGTGTAAGTGTATAAAGTTTAAATATTTGTTCCTCAATTTAAAGACCCACTTTGATTACATTTTTCTATTTTTTTATGGAAGAAATGTAGAAATTTGCACAATTAATATTTTCAAGTGTTGATGACAAATTTCTGTTGGTTTTATGTCCATAGCAATGATTTTATGTTTTGATCACCTGGAGATACCAAACAGATCAATGTCAGTTTCAGAAGAATTGGCAAAAGTAAACTTTAAAAATTCCTTAGCAACGAAGGTTGTTTGCTGACCATGCTCGCATTCATAATATGTTCATATCCTGTCTTTATTATTTTGTTTAGCTCTAGTCAGGGATCAACATATTACATTTTCACGGTATTCCTATAAAAATATGCAAGTAATAGAAGAATGCACTTTTGCACGCCATGCACACGCCATTTAAAATCTACAACTTCTAATTGCAGCATTTTTTTCACAATCGTTTTCCAATGATGCCCAAGAAGTTAGGAGACGATTGATGAAAATACGTAGAACGAGTTTTGTTTGTAACTACTACTAAAGGTGTTTTTTTCCTTAAAATTCAAGATGGTGGTCTCTTTCCAAGGTCAAAGGTCGATGGAACTTCTGTGGTGGTTGTTGACTTAAGCTAGCGGCGTCTGTTTGTGAGTTTTATAAAAAAGTGGACAAACAAAAGTGTTGCTCTCCCAAATTGTGTAAAACCGTAAAATTCATCAACTCTCACACTTTGCTACAAAATTGCCCCCAAGCCATAGGCCATGTGGCCATCCCATAATGATTTCAAAAGTTCTTCCGGATATCCTCGGCACATGCATTTTGGTTTTGTTTGTGAATTTTGAATTATTTTGTAAATTTTGGCTCCATGAGCAATTTTCAGTCCATACTTTTTTTTTTGGAGGGGGTTCTCTCACTGTGATGTCATTTTCTTGGGGGGGGTGTCATTTACAATGCCCAAAATTCATTTTTGCTGGTGTGTGCAAATTTTGGTGACTTTTTGGCTATGTAGAGGGGGTCACATTTTCGCTCAAAGATGCAGAAATTTTTCCAACTGCAAAATTAATAACATATTGATTTATATGACTAGAGTTGAGAAAGCCAGAGCCTCTCGTCATTTGCTTTTGCAGGCACCAGAAGATCTTAAACTAAACTCTTCATCATTTTACAGTGAGTATGTTTCTCCTTCAAAGCTGTTGCTGTGTCCACTTCCTTTAGAGGAAAAAAATTAGTAGGAACATTAAATCCATCTTGCAATATTGATGAAAATCTGGCCTAACTTTGATAGAAAATCGATGCTGCTACTGCTGTGATTGATTGATGTCATCTTCATGGTGACTGCACCTTTTCAAATGGTGGATAGATCAGGAAAAAATGCATCAGAGGGGAAGCTCATGTCGATGTGTTTCAGATAAAGCCAGGAAAGTGTGCTAGTGATGATAAAGGAGAACTATTTCATCATAGAAGAGGAAGAAAATACAGTCAAATGGATGAAAATGATTCCCTGAAGGAAATGAGGAAAAGTAAATCATTTCGATTTTTAGCTGATGAATAAGATATGTTTATATATTTTTATAAATCCTGTGTTATTTACTTTTACTACAAGAAGTTTTTGCTGAAGTTTCACTCACTTGAGATTTATAACTTGTTGGAATCAGCTGTCACAACCTCGTTTTCTGACTGACACTTTCCTTCCTCCGGACGCTAGAGGAGAAGTGAGAAAAGCAGTCTCTCCACAGCAGAGATGCTTTTGCTGCAGGCTACATTAGTGATGTCTCCAGGTACACATGGAAGCAGCTCCATCTGTAAGTTTCTCAGTCCTTTCAACTCCACTCTTCTGTTATTTCATCTTCGTCTCATGCTTTCCCAGTCGAAGCCATGTTGGATTGCGGCTTTCACTGTGATTTGTGGATTTTAGAGAAGGAGATGCTCTCCGAGATTTTAGTTGAGAATGTCAGTTTCAAAGCAGACCAAGCTTCAAATCAGATATGCGCAGGCATCTCTTCCAGGACGTGCAGCTTCGTCTTTGTTTGAATGTCACTGAATCGAAAGTGTGGGGTTTCCCATTGCTGTGTGTTGGTCTGCAGACGCCTGCATGCAGAACATGGTGAGCATGCTGCTCACTGAGACAACCCAAGACAGAAAAGAGTTTATGGTATTTAATAAGGAATTCTCAGTTTGAAACCAAACCATATGTTACACCGTTGAACCGAATTGGGAGGAAAGTGAATTTTTGCATCCCTACTGTTTATTGCTCATGCTAAAATTAAGAAGGTTTTATTGTATATATTTTTTATATTACATTGCATTAGGCTCAGTATAAGCCAATTTTTTTCTTGATTGTTACTTGCTAATTAGCAAATTAAAAAAAAAATTTTTTTGTAAGACATAAATCAAACCGAATCAAAACTGTGAATCCCAGACAGTGCACGGTGGCGCAGTGGTTAGCACTCTTGCCTCAAAGGCAAGAAGGTTCCCGGTTCAAGTCCTGGCTGGGGGACTTGAAACAGTGTCACCAATGGGGACCTTTCTGTGTGGAGTTTGCATGTTCTCCCTGTGCATGTGTGGGTTTTCTCCCGGTACTCCGGCTTTCTCCAACCATCCAAAAATATGCTACATAGGTTAATTGGTTACTCCAAATTGTCCCTAGGTGTGCATGTGAGTGTGCATGGGTGTGTGATTGTGACCCCTGCGACAGACTGGCGACCAGTCCAGTCTGCCTTCGCCCATGAGTAGCCGGGTTAGGCTCCGGCAACCCCGTGACCCCGAAAGGGATAAAGCGGATTGGAAAATGAATGAATAAAAAAAACTGGGATTTTAATTTTTTGTGTTCAATTGACCTTAGTTTCAACTTTTTTTTTAGTTCTGTTCCTTTCAAAACTCCTGAAGTCCCGCTCTGATTATCTTTTCATCTATTTTCAAAGCTTTCCCAGCAGTTTTTAATCATGATTTTGCCATATTAGCCAAAATCTAGAGCATGCATTTTTGCATCTTCTCCTGATTCGCAATAATTTTAATATAATACATTAATAAATATTTAAAATGCTATTTTAAACCTAATTTTCTTTATATATGTCCTCCAATCTCACAAGAATGCCACACAATTTTCATCAGAGTGGGTCTAAAGAGGTCAGCTTCCTGTGGTAGTGTCCGCTATCTGCCCAGTTAAAAAAGGGTTTAAATCATCAATCACAGACTCAAGAATTGATCCTTCATTTATATGGAACAGCTGCTGCAAACATTATATCACTTGAAATCTGCACCTTTTGGTGTTGCACAGAAGGAATTCTGGTTTAAAATGTATTTAGGATTGTTGGAAATTTTATATATGTATTACAGTATATGTCTGCGTGTAAGTATTTACAGAGAGTCTTCTCTCTGACAAATACATGCAGATTATTTGTTTGTCGCGACAAAAGCAACATACGCAGTCTCAAACGCAGTCAGACGAACTGGCCTGCCAATCTTCAAATTCCCACTGAATTCACGCCCCACTGCAGCTGCTTGTTCACACACTTTTTCATATTTACTCAGACAAAAATACACAGTGAAGAACAAACAACTCTTCCAACTGCCCGCACATACATAATAAAGCACTTTCCACAATGCAGAATCAATACTGTAAATATTCCAACACGTGCTCTGTCACTCAGCCCAGTGCTGGTTTTCCAGCATCCGTCTCCTGCAGGTGCAATTTAGATTTTTTTGTCATGAGCAGTTGGTGTCTGTGATGAAGCCTCACACAATGAAATGTATTACCTGTGTGCCTTCACGTGTTTGACTCTCAAAGAGGTGCAATTACTGGTAAACTTTCTCCACAATTATCTGTGTAAACACTGCCCCCTGGTGTCAAAGATGTGAAAAATCACAACTACCCAACTCTGGCCCTCAAAGCTGAGGCCCTTCGGCTCTTTTGATAGGTACTCAAATCTGATAATGGGGAAGCTATGGCAACAAAAGTGGCAGTTAAAATTGATGTATGAAGGTGAATTCAAGATCAACAGTATCAAAATGTCACTCTTTAGAACTCTAAAATAGAAAAATTAGAGCAGGGCACGGAAAGGCCTATTGAAAGACAGTTTCACTTTAAACAACCTAATGTTGGCACCAACACTTGTAGTGGAGAGCGTGCAACAACAAAAAAATCCTTTTTACTACAATAGTTATGCATGATTTATTACAACAAGTATATAAAAATATCTATTTGGCATTACATAAACCTTTTAAAAAGTACTTTTTTAAGACAATAAAGAAGAAGCAATAAAATATCAAACTACTGTCAGAAATGTGTAATAAAATTTTAGGATGGTCCCACAACAGCTTTAAACAAGTTTAAATTTGGGCTTTGAAGGGTCAGTCTTTGTTCCTGATGTCGGCTGAGTTTGGGGCTCGTAGCTTTGATTGCTGTGGTGATAGATAGATGCAGGCAGAGCGAACAGACAGGAGACGAAAGCACAGAGGAGCAGCTGTGTGATGGAGGTGTCATGATGGATTGAGGGTGGTTGTAGCCCTAGAGGATGGAGACTGAAGGAAAACAAACAACTAGCAGGAAAGAAGTCAGTTACTGAAGTCTTAGCCTTGTGTTCATATAACGCATCCATCCATCTTCTATCATCCTCTATAGCGTGAGATTGACAGGTGGATAGGTGTACTGATGGAAACACTGTGTGGATCTGTTTTAGTGAAGAACAAGCTGAGTCAAAAGACAAAGCTCTCAATTTACTGGTCAATCCATGTTCCCACTTTCACCTACATGGTCATGAGCTTTGGATCATGACTGAAAGGATTGGATCCTGGGTACAAGCATCTGAAATGAGTTTTGTTCTCAGGGTGGCTTTGTGCTCCATTAGAAATGAGGAAGGAGCTTTGTCACCCTGTGAAAGCTTAGAATAGAGTTTTTGCTCCTCTACATGGAGAGCACCTAGCTGAGGTGGCAACTGGACGCCTCTCTGAGGAGGTATTCCAAGCATTTCCCATCCACCGGAAGCCCCAGGGTAGACCCAGGTCATACTGGAATATTATGCCTCTTGGTTGGCCCCTTGGGGGTTACCAGGCAGAGCTGGAGGAAATTTCCAAGGACTGGAAGATCTGGGCATCTTTGCTTAGTCTGGCACCTCAACCCAGCCCCAGAAAAGCAGGAGAAGACGATAAATCCAAAAAATCAAGTTTCATTGTCTCCTGTGAACAGTCCTTTATTTTGATGTTTTTAAAGCTTATTTGGTTCTTTAAACATTACTTTTTTTTTTTTACTACTTTTAAACAATAATCAACACTAACCAAGAGGGACTGGGCTGAAGCATCATGCTTATTGAAGCCCATCCAAACAATTTACACAAAACTTAACATCAAGTTGACAAAAATGCTACAAACAATAAATCAAAAATACTTAGCCAAATACCTTTACACATACACATATATGTATATATATATATATATATATATATATATATATATATA
>BSAI01000106.1:12881322-12911386 GCA_036245035.1 Adrianichthys oophorus | reverse complement strand
TATATATATATATATATATATATATATATATATATATACAAAAAATGACTGTACTCTTAAGGCCCAACTACTTTTAAACGCACAAAATGACATTTCCAGCACTTTTGCATGCTCAACATCCGCACATTTTAATATATTAATATATTTTTAATATATTATATTTAATATATTGGATTTTTTGAAATGGCTCATTTCCAATTTATTTAAATAAAGAATAAACTGAGATCCCGACCAGACAATTGAATAATTTTTTGCATGAGATCTTCAAGCTGTTCACCCCAGCAGTTCCGTCATACTTTTTGGCTCAGGTTCCACTAAAAGCAAAATTCTACTGTAGTTTATTTTTCAACACATTTTGCTCAGTCTCTACTCACCTGAACAGCCAGTTTGTGTTTGCTTTTGAGTGAGAGGTAAACTAGATATTTGACTACAAAGAAAACCCAACATTAAAACTCTAACTTTAAGGGTTTATTTTGACAGATCAGTCTAAATGTTCCCATCTGGAGTCCTTCTGCAGAGGAATGTCAAGCTGACACTAAAGCTGATGAAGCATCTCTAAACCTGGAGTCATGGTGCCCACTTGTTCAAGCTTCAGTTTGATAAAGAAACGTTAATATTTGTGTGTCACATGATCACTGTAGAGTGCATAAATCAACTCTAAAACATGTTCTTGCTATTGAAAACCTTTCTAAGCCTCATAATAAAATAAAATGTCATGTCCTTTTTAGGAACAGCAGCGTTTTGCAGATGTTATTTTGCAAATTATTCTGACTTTGAAGCCCCTTTGCACTTAAAATTTGTTCTCCACACATACATGCATCAGGCTTACATTACCTCAGCTTTAATTCCAGCTACGCTTCTCCCATTCCCAATGTGATGGAGGACAACATATCAGTGAAGCAGCCCTGGACCAGCTCCACAGGTCCACACAAGTTACGCCGTCTAACCCTGACTCGGTTTAATTTATAGATGGTTTTGCAACCCTAGACCCTAAATCTGGCAAGAATCAAAAGGGTTATGCCTTGTGAACAGAACAGATATAGAAGTTCTTGCTTCAAAAAATGTTTCTACTCTAGTCACACTATCACGAGCATTCAAGCTTGTAAGTCTGTCACTGTCTGTATCGAATCCAGCTTCGCTATGCTTCTCTGTGGAAACACAGAAACTTCTTGAATCAGATGGTTAGGTGAATCTGATCTATTTTAAGGTTTCTGAACTTTTTCAGGCTCTGAAGGTTTCTATTTTCTTCTTCACTGGCTGCAATTGTGCAGCCCATACTTCCTCTTCCGACTGTAGTACTTGTAGAAACGTGAGTTAAGGTTGAGTGCATTTAGTTTATTGACGATAGTTTCATTTCTGTGCAGCAAGAAAGACAAAAACTGACCAAAGAAGCAGCTCTAAGGAGATGCAGAAAGACCTTAAACAGTCCTGTGTGAAGTCAGCTGTACTTGGCTCTGATTGCAACTGCTATAATCTGATCCCTGCAGCCGGACGATAATCTAATTCAGTAAAGCTAACATAGAAGACGTGCAGGATAATGTACCCTGGAGACTAGACCACTTCAAATAAAATATTAGCAATCTGGACAGAAATTCTGAGACGCAGGTTGTTGTTTTTAAAGTCAACCAGCAGAGGGAGCAATGAGCAGCAGAATTGACAAGAAGAGATGGATGATCAGGAAGAGACAGTGGAATGGAGGATGAAGGTCGGAAGGAAGCGAGCAGAGCTCTTTTTTAGTTGGCCCCAGATGGAAATGAAGGTCACAGACACACCAACAGTGAAGACAACATGATGATTTCCTCTGTTCCTTCAATGTTCAATATTCATTTTCAGGGTTGCAGAAGCTCAAAAAAATCAATTTCAATGTTCTCAACCAGACCTATAAAGATACCATTAAATAAACACCTAAGTGACTGTCAGCACGAGTCCATACTGCATGAATAACAGTGTTTGTGAGACCACAGTATGATAAATAAACTTCAAATCAGTACAGAAAAGAAAAAATATGGATCTTTTGTTTTCTCAGGTTAACCACTTACTGATGAGACAAGGAAATGTGTGCTATAGCTCTGTTTTTGTTGAGAGTCCAACCTGAAAACAACATTTTGGAGATTCCGTCGCAACTCAGTTTTTTGTCATGTTGGATGAATGAATGTATTACACCTAGCTGTTGCTCTGCAATCTATTATGGTCTGTTTAGCTCATTCAAGAATTTTCTGAAGAAATCTTTTGCCTTCCTGAGGAATTACTGCTTTTCTCTGGATGTCTCTTTTTCGGTTTTTCTTTAAGAACAGACATACAAAATACACAGAAAAATCAATAATAATAATAATAAATATGGTAAATAAATACATTTTAAATAAATAAATACATTTTAAAAGTTTGAAAGATTTGAAAATAACAACTCCAAAAAACAGGCGTGTTTGAATATGTTTCACACAAGACAAAATTCCTTCAAAATAAAACTCCATTAACTGAGCAAAAATAAAGAGCTTCTAAAGAGGCATTGGTTCAAAAACTCTAAGCGCTGCCTGTCAAGAACTGGTGGGGGTGGGTGGCTCATTTGACCTTCTGTGGGTGGTTTCCTGTGGCATGGTGTCTGGGATGGTTGACTGACCCCTTTCTGGCCAGTGACACAGCTGCAGCTCAGATGCTGTTAACAGATTAACTGAAAAATATGAAGATTGCTTGGTTTTTGCTTTTCATGCAACATGTTTTCATTCATCCACAGCTGCTCTTTCTCTTTAATTTCTGGCACAGTGTCACTCCTGTAGTTCACGTCTGAGCCGATAAAGTCATTGCTGCACTATAACATAGTGGACTAAATCCTATTACTGATAGAAAAAGTCTACGGTCTTTTCTGTTTAATCATATTAAATAATTGCCTTGCTCCTCAGTCATGCAGTCTTCGCCCACCCTTTTTGTCCCTCTGGTTTCTCCGTCTCCTTCTACTGTGCACTCAGGTTCATTCTCCTCATCTGTTTAGATGGATTGGATTGGATTGTGGATTAATTTGGATTTGTTATTCATACTGACTGAATGTTCCACAGTTAACTGTGAGGTGAAGTGGACAAAAGAAGAATTGGAAGCAGAGCTACATTGATAATAGGAGCTGAGAAGGGTGGTGCATGAACGAGACTGACTGTAATGAGGAATTACACTGGAGTAAAGTTATAGGTGGAAGCTTCATGGAGTGGGCTTCCATGGCAGCTGCATGCACATCTTGCCTCAATAAGTCAAAGCCACAATGTGGAGAAGAGGAAACATTTTATAATCTGACAAATAGGTGCTTTCATTAAATATTCAAAGGTCTCATTTTACCTTTTTTTCTACAGTGTGGCTAAAATCAAAAGTCAGAAAGTCTTAACTTTAAATTTTCCTCTAAACTTTCCAGCCACACAGTAGCACAAAGAGTAGTTTCCCTGAAGGTCACAGTTCAAATTTGTCATTCGTGTTATATGAATAAATGCAAAGTGCAACACTTAACCTTCAGTTTTTTGCTGAATACTGCTGTGTTCAGTCTGTTTTCACTCAGTCAGAACAATCCACGGCCTTGGAAGGAAAATAATGCAGTTGAAAACTCTCATTTTTAACTGTGTAGTTCATATCAGTCATCATTCAAGTCAATCAAACACTTCTGTAGTAAACAACATTTATTTCACAAAAAAGAACTAATCAAATCTCTGAATAATATTAGATAATAGAAGATACTGAAAATAGAAGATAACAAGAACTTGTTAGAAGTTAAAAGTCTAAGTCAGACCTTTAATCGCTGCAAAATTGTTGCGTTTCAGCTAAAAGAAACATCAATCACTGTCTCCTTCCTTCTGCTCTGCACGTCACACTTTATCTCTTTCTACTCTTTAAATCCCCCTGCGACAGACTGGCGACCAGTCCAGGGGTGTACCCTGCCTTCGCCCATGAGTAGCCGGGTTAGGCTCCGGCAACCCCGTGACCCCGAAAGGGATAAAGCGGATTGGAAAATGAATGAATGAATGAATACTCTTTAAATCCCTCAAATTATTCAAAGCACCCATATCATCAGCAAAATATCTACAGCTGACATCTTTCTTGTCTTACTGCAGCAGCTGCACGCTTTGAAATTAATCTTGTGTTGACGCCATGTAAATGTGCAAAGTCATCACAGTCATTCTTAATTCAGAATTTTAGGGTGTATACATACTGGACATATTTGGTTTGCTTAAAGTGAACCAGAGCTCACCAATTTTCAGTTTGTGAACACTCAAGCGGACCCTGGTCAGAACCCGTTCTCTGACGCATCTTTAGAGGTGGTCTCGTCATTTTTGTTGCCCCGCTAATATTAGATTGGGGTTGTGAGGGGCTCTAAGCTAGAGGGAGAGAATGTGAACAGATAGATGATGGGAAATGAGAGAAGGCTCACTCTCCCCTAATTGTCCTGCACACGACGCAGGTGAATTTTTAATGGCAAAAGACCACTGGAAACGTTTTTGTAATAGATCAAAAGATGTTTGGAGTGTGACTTTAAAACTTTTTTTCTTTTTGCTTATTTTTGCCTTTAGTATCAATCCAACTGACTCTTATTAATTTGATTTATAGCGAAGTTTACTAGCAGCACCACTCTTTTCTCTGGGTACATCAATGAACATAGCAGTATAGTTCATGTGCAACAGTGAACTGCAGCTTGGACTGAGAGAGGCAGAATACAGCTGTGCACACACTCTGCCAGCCTCTCTGAATGCTAATAATTTTCTGCAGTGGTGTGGCACTTTCAAAGAGAAGTCCTCCGGTTGCCGGGATTCATTCATTCGTTCATTTTCCAATCCGCTTTATCCCTTTCAGGGTCACGGGGTTGCCGGAGCCTAACCCGGCTACTCATGGGCGAAGGCAGGGTACACCCCTGGACTGGTCGCCAGTCTGTCGCAGGGGCTTGCCGGGATTCAGGAACGTAAAATTATGCACTGTCTTGACTGCAGTGCATGGAATTCCTCCACATTTAATCCCCCCATGGCCTCCTTTCTTCATTCTGTATCTCTTTACATCACCAGCCCTCATGTCCACAATTCTTCTGCTGAAATCTTTCTCCCTTGTCATTTGCCTCGTCTGTTTCTGCTTCCCATCCTTCTTTCTCCGTCCACAACTTGATGAGCAGTGACAGAATCTGTGATAGTGATCTCCATGGAAACAGCCCAGCAACAGGCTGAGTTCTGGCAGCCAATTGGAGCGGCTCCCATCTCCGTCTTTCAGCCAATAGGAGAAGCGAAGGGAGGGCGGTGTTCTGGAGGTTTTTGGGCCCTGCAAGGTGAATGCTGAGAGAGGCATGATCACCCACACTCACTTCCTGGTTGGACTCAGAAATGAGCATCTCAGTTTTTGACAAATTACTAAGAAGCTAGAGCAGTTTGCTGTTCAAGCAGAGAAAATTTAGAGCAGACAGTGGCAGGATTCATTTCAAAATGATCATAGATTCATACTGAGGCTATACAGACTGATGGGAAAACAATTATACCAGCAGCCATTTAGCGGCATGTGTGAAGTAAATGCTGAGATCGTATCGCCGGTGATCTAATTAACTTTACTTCAGCCTGCTGCTGCTCTCATCAAGATGCTGAGAAGACTTGGCCACACAATTCTAGAAGCAGTGTGTAGCCAAGAGCCCACATCCTGCTAAAAAATTTTCCTTTCTCACTTCAGCTCTTACATGGAGTGACGTGCAAGTTTTTTCCAAGTTGGAATACATTGTACATTCCTTAATGAAGTCCCACTCTGATCACTTTTTGATATATTGTAAAGCCATTCCCAGTGGTCTGTTAATTATGATTATGCTGTTTTCAGGCAAAATTTTAAAAAATCGTTGTTTTTTTGGACATAGTTTCTGCAGAGCGGCAGTGATTCATAAGAAATTCACCTCTGAGTTGTGGGCAGAACCATTGGCATGAAGCAACCCCACCCCCCTTCCTCTCTGTTGCTGAGAGCTCTCTGTTTACAAGCTGTTGGTACAGAGTTAGCCTACCTCCATTTCCCCATCATCCCTTTGTTTGCACTTTCTTCCGGTAGCTTACAGCCCCTTACAACTCCAACCTAATATTACTGGTATTGCAGCTATACAGCTGTACAGTTTTGAGTGAGATACCAGCTCAGACGATCTATTTGTCAACAAGTGGATGCATCAGAATGGAGCTGAGTAACGAGTTTTTGGCCTGCTGATTGAAGCACCTGCATCCTCGCTAAAGGCTTTTTCCAAACATTTTTTGTCTACTCCTAATTACCAAATATTTGAATAAAGAAAAACTCAGGAAGCTTAAACTTTTAAATAAGGTTTGAGCTTAATTTTCTTTACAAATGTCCACCATCATGAGAAAAATTCTACAAAGACACGTAAAGAACACCAAAAACACAATTTTTAGCTGAGTAGGTTTTTAAACCATTTACCACCTTAGTCAGTGAGCCAGAAATTACAAATGTGGTGCCTAAAAAACTGACTGAGATGATGCTTCCAGCATCTGTCTCACATGCTGGGTACTTCAGCTTCCACAAAGAATCTGGAAACTCTCTGAGTATTCTGGGATGTTCTCCGGCAAGTCTGAAGGAAGAAAACCAGTTTAAGTAAATGAAAAAAAAAAACCTCAAATGTATTGTCTGAGTCGCAATGAAAGCGCTGGTTGAATTTCTGTCCTTAAAAGAATCCAGTCTCTTACATATAGTAAGCCTTATAGTTAAGCCAGACAGTGAACAGACGGACCGATCTGTCAGTTTAAAGTCAGCTGTGATGTGTGATGGAATTATCAATAAACTCAGAGTACATGTGGCACCACTTGAAAGAGTAATCAAACCAATAAAGTGTTTCAACTTCTCTCTAATGCTAAAAAATAGTGGACTTTTGGAACAAACGCTGCCTCAAAGTAAAAAGAACATGTGAAATGTTATCATTAAAAATGAACAAAAGAGCACATATCTCAGAAAGTACTCCCCAAAGTCAGACTATTCTCCAAGCTTGTGACATAGCCCTGCATGGAGCTAGCTACAAAAGTGGAAAATAATCACAAAAAATCTTCTTTGGCAATTTGAAAGGTTAAAATGAACTCCACAACTCCTCCATCAAAAGTCTCTGCTGCTGTTAAAAAATACACTTTTAAACTATTGTTGTGAGATGTTTTTCTACATTTTAAATTTTCATCTTTGTTTACTTTATTTATTAACTCATTTTATGTTTTACTCACGTCACTTGAACTTTCTGGACAGGTGGATGTTTTGTCTGGAAAGGCGAGAGAAAAGAGTGTCTGTGTGTAAATGAGAGGAACTCGAGTGGAACAGAGGTCACAGGGAGAAGACGCTGGAGGACTTCAAGAGTCAACAGTCCAGAGCGATGGAGAGTGAAGACGCGTGCAAGCAGGTTGGAACAGGTGGAGGAAGGTTTCAGGTGTGATATTTTGACAAGAGTGTCAGGAAGAATGAAAGGTGTAGAAGACTGTGGAAAAAGCAGCCGTGTTGCTGCTTTAGAGATAAGAGACAGAGCTAGAGGTAGCAGAGATGTTGAGGTTCCCTTTGGAAAGGATGAGGGTGGACGGGACCAGGAATAAATCCATCAGAGGAACAGATCATGTTTTTGGAGATAAATTCAGGGAAGCAGATTGAGATGACTTGCACACATTCAGAGGAAGGACAGTTTTCAGGTTTCAGGTAAGAGGATGCTGAGGTTGGAGCTAACAGAAAACAGATTTAAAGGAAGACCGAGATGTTTTCTGTGAACAATCTTGCACTAAACATCAAAAAAACTTCAAATGGACCAATATCTTCTTTACTTTGCATGGAGTGAAACACTGCATCACTGGTGAGGAGAGTACAGTATTGGTTGAACTTCCAGTGAATAGTCAAGAAGAAGGATTTTTTATTGATCAATGGTTAACTGTGGCTGAAAGATGCTACAGAGAAAGGCACTGGGAGCTTAGAAAAGTGTTTGCAGTCTTCTATCTTTCATGTCTGTCATCAACTTTTAAGGGTCGTCAGGATCATCCTCAAGGACGACATTTACGACGTTTTCTCCTCTTTTCACCCTGAGATACAGATTCCCAAAGACTCCCGAAGAAAGAAAATCTTTTCTTAATTAAGTAAAAAAAAGAAAGAAATTAAATTTGTTTTTGAGCCATTGCATTATTCTTCTAAATATAAAATGTGGGTTTTGCTTTTACTGCTTTAAATGTAAAGTCGTTTATTTTGCACACAGTTCAAATTGGAAAAATATACATTTTTTTTAAGTAGTAATTTTCTTTTATGGCTAGATTTTTTTATTTAATAAATTCCTTCAGATGCTGTAGAAAACCTTAAATGTCTTAGACTGTCCTTAGATTTTAAAGGAAAAGAGAAAATTCCTTCACAACGATGTTGGATTTAAAAACCTAAATGGGACTTTATGAATGATGGGTTGGGTGTAGCTTATTTTTTCCCCAACTTAATGAAGCCTGTGTTGTTGAGCCTCCATCAACTGGTCAGTGTAAAAGGGAATGTACTTCTTTGTGAGACACTTTGAACGCCTCTGGGCACCAGTGTGTTACTATCACAATGGTTGGCAATCGTGCCCCAGTCACATGACTTGCAAAGTCAGGATTTGGTTGCTAGGCAACCCCACCCCCCACCACAACCCTTTCATGTGCTCCATCAAACAATGATTGCGTGGGCGAACGGGGTTGAGAGCGAAAGCAGAGTTTATTTATAGAAACGCCGAAAAAAAAAAATGAGGGAATTGCGTGTCGCATCTAAAATTAAACTCTCCATGTCCCCTACCCTCTGTCTCTCTCTCTCTCTCTCTCTCTGCATTTTTCCTCTGCTTTGCTCGCTCCCTTTCTCATTCATGGATGTGCAGAAGAGTGGGATGAGGTGATGAGGATTTAGGAGATGTGTAGGAGTGAAAGCACACACGATTCTTTTGTGAAATATTATCCAATTAAAATAATCCTGATCATTTATTGCATTTAGCTCCCTTGGTCTTCCTGATTCAAAAATACATCCGAGCTGAAGTCAATGACGTAAATGTGCTCTCATCTTCTGCCACACAGCAGCAGTTACTGTTGTTGGACAGCAGAGAGACCATTCTTAAATCACTGATTTTTCTTATTAGCACTGCTGTCACAGCTGCCTTCGGCCAAACTTAAATCACCCTGCAGCTTCTGCATCCCACGAGCCCCACAAAGGGAACCATTTTAGGCTGTTTTGTGCCACAGCCGGGGCTAAAATGGAGTTCCCATCAGAGATTAAGCCCAGCTGAGTAATGGATGGATGGGATCTGTGAGATGACAGAGTGACAGGTAGGCAGGTGGAGGAAAAGATGTGCAGAGACAAAAGAAAAGTGTGATAAATACATGTGCTGAGACACAGGATGGATGAAGATAATATACTAGACAGATTTACTGATTACAGGAAGATGAATTTTTCCTCCATACAGTCTTGCATTCACGTAGTAAATCAAACTTTTTCTATTGAAAGTCATTTAATTTGGATGAAGTTCTTCATTTCCTGCTAGAAAGCAAGCCTTCAGTTGTGTTTAATATTCCAAAAACGATGTTTTGAATTTCTTTTAAAAGAAAATTTTCCAGTAAAACCCCAGATAATCTAACTTTTAAAACATTTTGAAATTTTTGCCGATTTCTTCTGACAGGAATTGGTGCTATCAAGAACTGGAGATTGAGGCTTTTTAGCAGAAACTTAAGCACTTTAACAAAGAAAGATAAGCACAGCAAGAACAAATGTATTTATTGACAAAACTGATTAGATTTAACTACCCTTTGTTCTCTTTTCAATGTTTTATCCCTGCTTGGGGTCTCCCTGAGAGGATGCCCTGACTACTCCTCTTTATCTGCCCCCTTGAAGTTACATTTAGTCTTTGGTGATGTTCTGCCCCCCAAATCCTTCCTCCTGCTATGGTTCTTTCTTGTTCAGGGCATCTGGGATTTGCCAGATTATTTTTTAACGTCTTGTCTTCAGTTATGGTGAGTTTTGTTTGCCCTCCAGTCACAGCTCACCAGATCCAAGTTTCTAACAAATCAGATGAGAAATAACAGCAAAAGCATCAAATTTGAATTCAAACTATGTATTTTTTCCTGTTTTGTAACACTATAGTAAGTAAAGTATGAAAATAATTAAATTTGAGGCAAGTACCATTTTTTGTGATTTCCTGTTGTTTACTAATCTAGACTTCGACTATTTTTCTACAACAAAGTTTACTTGCAAATATATTTTGCAAATATTCTGTTTTATGCTTCTTTTTATGCAACATTAACTATCAACTGTGTTAAGAAAAGTGCAAATGAGATCAAATATGGTCTAAACGGATGTCCATCAGAACCGTTTTTTTGTTTTTTTTTCCAGAGCATTCTCCAGGCCCGGAAAAGCCTGCCATAAACCTGCAGGGGTAACTTGACCGATTTTATCTCAAGGTCTTCTCACACCTTTCTTCTCCTCTCGCTAGTGGAGTCATATTATGATGAATGAGCAGTGATTTCCACCACAAGGTCATCCAGACACATCTAGGTCTTTGTGTGTATCTGTGTGCGATTCCCAGGGAAGCCAGGAAGCCATTTGTTTGGAAGCTAAATCAAACATTACAGACGATGAGAAGTCAGAGAGAGATGGATGTGGAAGGTAGTTTCATTACTCCGGGGAGAAGCCATACTACTACAGGGATAAAATAACTGAAGATCAGATTTACTGTAGGCACTGCTTATTATTATCACCTCTTAAAAACTGTCCAGTGATCTGTTGACAGATGTGAAAATATTTGGCACAAGATGAGAGAAGTCATAAAGTAGAGCGCAGGTCAAACTAAAAACAGCTTTTGATGCTTTTCTCATCAGGTAGAAGCAGAAGTGTTCAAATCACAACAAACACACAAGGTTGTGTTGAGGTGAACCAAACCACCGGATAAAATCCTGCCGTTTCAACAGCTTCTCAAATGAGGACAGCAAACAAGCTCTGACCAGGAAAAAAAGCACCAAGAAGAAAACCAGCGAAGGAGTTACCACATGTTCCAGGTATGCTTCACTCTTGCCGAGTGACGAACGCTGTCCGAGGATTCAATCAAACCTACTGGTGTGAATGCACCCTCAGAACCCTTAGAAGAACACATCAATCTGCTTGTGCAGAAAAAACGGGTCCTACAGAGTTCTTTAACTCATTTCCACCATTCACATTATTAAAAATCCAATTTATCATAATTTCTTAAAAACTTACATCCAAATAGAAATTTTCAGGTAAAGATTTCAGGTATTCTCAGGGTTAGCGAACATTTCCATGGAAAGCTGCGCTCACACCAAACTCTGTTCATGTGGAAAATGAGCGTTCTCTGCCTGTGTTTAGATGCCCAGTGAATAAGCTGCAGGACGCTTGTTCAAAAATGCATTCATAAACTAGACGCTCCCGACTCTTGTGGGAAGAGCTACTGTCCAAAGTTATAAGAGTCATCATCACGACATGGAAACAGTCATTGAAGGAAACACATAGATGATGCTGAGCGATCAGATTTATTGATCTTGGAGAGCTACTCCAGATTCTCCTTCATGTTGGCTGATTCAATTGCGTCGTCAATGCGAAAGCTGAGTCCTGCTTGATTGATGTGACGAGAATTCGTCACCAAAGTGTAAATATTTCAACTTCCGCTCTGCGCGACAGAAGTTTAGCAACGCCACATTATCGCATTGCCAGAACGCCATGCTGCAGGACCTCTGATCATGTCTGACTTAACTTTTTTAAAATGAGACCAGTAATTTAATGTCAAATGTCTAAAATATAAAACATATGTAAGGACTATTTACTGAAGTTTCTTTGTGTGTTGATGATATGAATTTAAACTAGAAATTTGGCTCTGAGTCATGGGTGCAATCGTTGGCACAGAGTATGCCGGCAAACACTTCACATCATCACATTGTTTGCTTGCTCTCCAGCTAGCTTACAGCCCCTCACAACCCCAATATATCGATACCGGTGCAACAAAAATGGAAAGCAATGTTGGAGCTATCCAGCCTTACAGTTTTGAGCCGGATGCCAGCTCAGTCTTCAGAGATGGACTTCAGAGTTCTTCATGAGCAAATAAAAGGTGAAAACAGAGGACAGACAAGGAAAAAAGTTAGTTTTTATTTCCTTTTGTTAAGACATCTTTTTCTCTTTCTATTAATGCTTTTTAAACTTCAGTGGTATCATCTCATCCCACAAATGCATCAATTATTTAGTAAAACACTTTTCCAATGATAAAATGTACCACAATTGACTGAACATTCCAGAAACAGAACCTCCTGTACCTAAAGTCATCAGAAGTGGGGCCATGAGTGTAAGATCACCACATGTGAGGAGCTGTGTGGCATTAAATGATTCCTGTGGTTCCGTTGGGTCCTGCCTTGTTGCATCGTGAGTCATTCTCCCTGCTGCCTCTGTCACCCCTCCTCACCTACATCCTTTCTTCCCTCCCCCATGCTGTGAATTATGCAACACTCTGCAGGGATGTGAGGAGAAAGGACTGAGGAGAGGGCTGTGAGTGGGATGAGGTGATGCAACAGAAGGGTGGGAGGAAACGATGGAGATGAGATTCTGTTTGAGAGCCTGAAGAAGGTAGATCATTAAACTCTCACTCCACCTTGCTCCTTCATTCAGGGGTCTCAAGCATCCTCTCCCTCCATGAAGGTCGTCGACAAGGACGGCCTAGCCATGGATTCTGTCTTGTGATTGGCCGTCAAAGCGGAACAAAGCCTTAAAGAGACAGAAGCAAAGTGAATTTTCTGCCTCTTTTTCTGCCAAAAAATGCCATTACAGTTAGAAACCCCCTGGATCTCACTCCCCAGATTTTTCCTGATCTTTTACCTTCAGCAGTAAAACGAGCTTTGTGAGTGGGCATAAGGTTTATGAGACAAAATAAAGAGTGAGGTCAGAGTGGCTCTCTGTTCCACAGTTGGTATTGATCACTCTCATGAATCAGTGAGCTCAGTTTATGGTTGAAGCACTTTAACACACCACTCTCACAACTTTATTTTTTCATTTTTAAGAAGTGAAAGTCTTGTTTTAGGGTTAAAAAGATTAATGAATGTATTTAACCAGAGTCAATACAGGCATTTGAATCAAGACTTTACAACCTCTCAGAGCTTTTAATAAGAAAAAGCTATAAAAGAGAGAAAAACAGCTCCAATACTTTGCATCATTTCCTTTTTTGTAAAAAGCATTATCCAATATAATGAAAACAAATCATGTCTGACAATTATAATGAAGACTAATGATTCTGCTGAGCAAACAATGGATGATCTGTGTGAGCAGAGGGATGAAAAGGAAAATTCTTCAATAAAGATGGCGGGTGAAAAATATAATTTGTTGGCCCATTTATGACATTTTATCCTCTTTATGTACATTTATTATCAATTGGGGAAAACAGGGTCATCTATCTATTACTTTTTTATGATTCACCATTCTGCCATAGTTTGAGGAATCTCATAGATCTAATTTCGTTTTTGAAAATGACATTGATTTAATTCATTCTGTTTATTTGAAAAGTGCAAATTAACAGTCTGGGCTGTATAAAGATGCTGCAAAAATAATACAAAAACCATAAAACTGAGCAAAAACCACAATAATTTAGAATTGTTAGAATCTACTCCAGGTGCAATGATTCCAGGTTGTTTTAATCCAACCAAACTTTTCCTAACAGTGTTGTAGTAATAGCTTATACAGATCAAATCAAGTCATTTTTGTGGAATCCTTGTACTGAGCAAACCATTGCATGACTGTCAAGAAGAAATCTCCCTTAAATGGATCAAAAGGAAAAACATTCACCAGACTCAGTAACTGAAGCTATGACCATCTGCCATGAAATTTTGGGGTCAGAGAGGACAGGAAAGATACACAAATGAAAAGATAAAAACACCCTACACACTTCAGTTAAGCTCAAGGCCTCTACAAACTTCTAAAGGTTCTTAACATGACATTCACTTAACTGTAGGTTTGGTGACTAAAATCTGCTGGATTTTGACATTTTAACCCATTTTGTGAGTCAGCATTGCTGCAATGTTCATTTTCACTATTTTGAACCAAAAATTCTCATGTGGGGATGCGTGAACCCCTGAAGGTAATTTATATATGATTAAGGATACAAAAGAAAATCAAAACAAAAAAATGATCTGAAATTTAGATTTTTGGGGGGATTTTTTTTTTCTTTTTTGATAAACTCAATTAATGCGTATTGTCTGTAATGTACTTAATTCAGTAAATTCTAAACTTGTCTTTATTCACAAAAAGTCAGCAAAAAACCCATTGCAAGTTAAATATTTTTGCGCTGTTAAGAACTTTTAAAATTAGACATGTTGCCAGAAAGTTTTTTACAGACTCAATGCGTCTTTGGTTTGAATTTTTCTTTTATTAGGGTTTTTTTTTCCAGAAGGTTATTTTTAACATGTATTTGCTTATTTATGCTGTCAAACTTGTTGACTTTTTCTAAAGTACTTTAGAAAAAGACTTTACTACTTTTTGCCTTTAGAATGAAATAGACCAGCTAAAGCAATCCTTCACCAATTCATCAGTTGCTGCAGTGTGCAGAGATCAAACCAGATAAGTTTTTGAAAGTTCACTCGCAATGGGTTGGAGCCAAGGATGATGAGTGAGAAATGCCCACAAGAAAAAATACAACCATACTCCTGAAAAAAATGCACACTTATATTAAATGTATCAATTAATTTTAGAAAGAATTGCAGCTGTTGCACACAGTCCTGTATATCTAGTATGTAGTGCATACTGTCATTAACTTGGTCGACATGCAAACACTATAGTTAGTAATTCACTGAAACAAATCATGCTGAGAAACACACATCAAGGGAAGTGTTATTTGTAATTTGTTATTGTAAATGACAAACTCAAATACAGTGTCCCATGAGAAGCTTTTTTTATTTGTTTCTTCAACGTTGAGAATGTTTAACAAAATGTAAAGTTTCATACATCTAATATTACAGCTCTTCACTCACATTTCCACATATGTGCAAACCTTATAGCATAACAACAGCCGCAAGCATCTATTTTTGCTTTTGTGAGTTTCAGAGGAGTGTCTGTGTTGCAATTTAAATGGATAAGTTGGAGCTGCTGTCTTCATCTTGTTTTGTATGTGGAAACTACCATTGATATTTTTACATACTGCACAATTTAAAGTTTTCTGATTTTGTTGTTTAAATCTTTAGATTTACTGACCCCAATACTCCAGATACTTAAAGTAAGTTATTTTTTTTCAGAAACAGATTAACTCGCTGCAAGAGAATGCTTTGATACTTCAAAATAAATTCTTCTCTAAACAAAAAATAGAATTTTAGATGTCTTTAGATGTTAAACGCTAAAGGAGAGGAGTGAACTTTTTAGTACACCAAAGCAGTAAAAACAAAAAAAAACGGAGAAAACTGACAAAGATAGGTATATTATACACATAACTAATGAGCAGCATATAATCTTAAAAACATGAATAATACTACTAAAAAATTATAATACTATAATAATCTTAAATTCATTCAAAAACAAAAAAATGCAATAAAAAGCAATAAAGATAACAGATCTTAAAATGTAAGTAACAAATAACTTCTAATGATCACGTTTTCTGAAATAAGACAGATTTTGGAAAACTAGAATGAACCCAAAAGACTTTAAAATTACCTAAACTATTTTTAATCCACAACAGGACACAGAGAACATGGCAAATATTTGAACATAAAAATATTCTGCTTTTATTCTCTATAATTTCTAATAATGATAATAATTTGATACCAGCTACAAGTTAAAAATAGTTGATATGATGACAATAAATGGTTACGAATGCAAAGATTTTACAAATTATTTTGCCAGAAGAACATTCAGCAACGAGTTCATTCATATCAGGTCTGCAACATAGTTAGATGTAAAAAGGATGTTTTAGAGTCTCTTATTAGCAAAAAAATATCAGAGGTGCTGCAATCAGAGTGATGTCAACCAGTAAAAAATGTTTTAAAAAGTGTCATTTTGCCTTCTTATTTTACAGTTCAAGAACATTTGTAATCATGTAACGTTTCTCTATTTTGTGCTCGTTTCGGCAAAGTCTGCATTCTGATAAGCCTTGAAAAGGACAATCGTCCTGTGGCATTTACAGAATCCACAAGCCAAAGGGTCAGAATACGTGACCTGATTCCACAGACAAGCTGGAAAAGTCTCGGCTAAGGCTTTGAGCGATTAGCATCCTCCACAGCATTAATCAATACCACAGAGCTTTCCAGAGCAAAGCACCAAACACAGCTGCTCCTGCAGAGATGCTCACAGCTTCACTGAGTTACGAGATGTTCATTAATGAACGTCAAACGTCCTATAGGGAATAAAGATGTATGTTTATTAGCCTGGCCGGGATCAACTAGAATACTCGAAAAATAAGATAGACACAAGAAAAGTGCAATAAAAAAAATCTTAGCATGTAAATAAAATTATGTAAAAAAGAAAAATCGAGAAAACGTTAACACAAATTTAGGTGAAGGGCTTTTTCATATCTCATGCAGCAAACTGTTCAAATCTTGTTAATGCATGTGTTTCTGTCAGTTGCCTCTGAATGTTGGAAGTCTTTTTAACAGTTAAAATGGGAGCACAAAATATATTATATTTACTTCAAAGGGGAGTGATTTAGGAACAATGTACACCTCTCAGGGTCTGGAGCTTGATGTAAAATCAAACACACTCCCAGCTTTCCTGAGGAGAGGCTGAAAGGTGCCAAGCGGAGGGTGACTGTGGGTCAGAGAGAGAAGTTCACAGCATCCGAGCTGCAGGTGCTAAAGCATTATCAGGATGCAGGAGGAAACAAGCTGGTGATGCTCGAATAAAAGAGCTAGTATGATTAACTATGATCCTATAGGGAAAAATATACACTATAATGTGAAATAAAAATGTTGGATTTTAAATTTGATTTCTGTTGTGAATGAACGTTCTCCCTGTGTTTGTTATTTGGCAAAATCCTTTTTTTCTTTGACTTTTGTCTTCAGGGATCACCATATAAACCATCCGCCTCTAGTCAGCTGGTTTTGCATCCTCTTCTCTTTATTTTTACCCATTTTTTTAAGTTTTGCATTCAGTACATCCATTAACCTGTTATAATTGAGTTTAGTGGGAACCACAATGAAAAATTGATTTAAAAAAAAATAGGCTAATGTTTTCATGCTCTGGAGTGCTCTTTTCTGGCAAACCTTTCTGGGATGCTTTTTTGAAGAACGGACTTGCTAACACAAGTCCAAGGCAGGCAAACATTTGCTGCATGAATGGGAGGTTGAACAGGTCAGCTCCACGCTCAGTAAATAACTGCTAGTAACAATGCTTTATAACATTTCTACCCCAGAAATAATTTTGCCCAGATGGATCTTTCAGAACAATAATACCACAGTGGGGAACAACTCTTTAGACACTGCGACATCTAGCAGAAAGAAAAAGTTCACCTGTGCAATCTCCAACTATTAGCAGCCTTTAGCTGGAGGCAGGGACATGCCTTGGGACAGTGCACTATATTGTTCATACAATATTGGTATCGGCCAACATAAAAGCTGATAAGTTTCGTCAAAATAACATCATCATGATGGTCATAAAAGCATTCCTGGAACAGTTGCCAATTAATGGTCGATATCATAATTCTGACCTGCCCTTTAGATTCTTCTTACTTTTTTTGGCCTTTCTGGTTTCCCATACTCTAATTATGCTCATGCTGTTCACCTGGCAGAAGCTGATTTCCAATGACCTAACCTTGGTCAGTAACAGTAGTCTTTCATCAAAGTCAAGTTCTAGTTTGCTGACCATTTCTCTGGCCCTGATCAAGCTTCTCCTCCAGACCTGTTTTTCTGGTTGGGGTTTGTGTTTTCAGGTCTGGGTTGTTGTTGGGATTACGTTTTTGGATCACCGTCCCTGGATTCTGTCAGTGAGATTCCCTTCCTTTTCCTCTTCCCACAGAAATCCACACCAAAACACTAAGTTTCTTGTTTATTGAAAATTTCTCCATTATCAAACACCCCTGGACTAAAACGTCTTCCACCTTTAACCTCCTTTTTTCTTTTTTTTCCACACTTACCTTGTAGTTGATGTTTGTTTGGATAACTGTGGAACGCCTGGGATGCTCAGGCTTTTACACCGCTGAAAGTTCCTGACAAATTGAAAGCCTGAGTGAATGAATGAATGTTTCTGGTTAAAAAAGAAAAATGTATTATACCTGCAGTTTTCTCTATGCAAATGCTCTTACCTGAAATAGCAGTTAACAGCGGAGCAGCAAAGGTTTCCTCTGTAAACTGAAGTCAAGCAGCTATTAGGATTTATTCCAGCCTTATCATCTGACAGCGGCAGAAATGCAGTTTGAAGTTGTTTGGAAAGACAGTCTTTCAGCTCTTTGTGTGTGTTTGTGGTGTCAAAACATACATTTTATTGTTCTAATGAAACAGAAAAAAGTCTTTACACAAAGTCTGAATATCTTTATTTCAGAAAAAGTTTGTTGATGAACCTGAAGGTGGGTCAGTTGTATTACTCGTACAGTTAATGCAAGTGTTCTTGTTTCACACTTAGAGGCTTGCATCATTTAATCTTTAGGTCTTGTGGTCTTTTTGCATCCATTAGACCTGTCAGCTCTAGATGATAATTGAACCGCAATCAATCTAACACCACACAGACTTAGGAGCATACTCATTTTCATTCCATGCATCCCTGGTTACTATTCACTTCTGTCTCTATCTGTCTATCCTCCCCTCTTACAATTCCCTCTGTTTTGTTTACAGAGGGCCGGATGATGAGAGGGAGCCAAAGTTACCTGATAGTTGTTGCCATAGCGACATGGTTTTTAAAATCTTCCTGTTTTGTCTTTTCTTTCTACCCCAGAATTTTTTTTTTCAATTCTAAATGGAACTTTGTTGTTTTAACCTTTTCTAAAAAATGTTCCAGAAGCTTCTGCTTTTACAGCAGCCTTCTTCTGCTCTCCAAGGAGATGCCTAAAACAACCAGGCTAAGATGAAAACAGAACAGAGAGAGAGGTGGAAAATGAATGATTATCTGAGAGAGGAAAAACAGTCTGCAGGTAGTTTGTTCTCACACAATAATCTGAATGTTTCTTTATGTTCTGTTCATTTTTTAAATGAACTCTTTTAATATTCAGTAAATATTTCCAAGTCCTTTCTAAAACTGAGAATACATAATGAGGGCATTTTAAAGTTATTTTTTAGAATTAAATGCACTTATAATTAAATATTGAACAAGATTACAAATGAAGAACTTCATGAGCTGCAAAAATATCATAATTAGGAAACAATCTGAAGCAAAACACTAACCATTATGCTGATATATTTCTGCTTGAATGTTCACATAGGGAAATATTTGCACAACCTCAGCAAAATGAGGACTAGGAATGGTGATAAATGGGATTTTATTTGAATATACTTAATTAAACACAGTGGAGCGGCTTTGGGGACTCTTATGGGTTAGGAAATGGGGACCAAAAAGTGACTAAACAGCTCTTCAGAATTTTTTTCTACCTCTTAGGTTCATGAGAAAAAAATGTTTTAATTTTTTAGCAAGTTGAGTGATCATTCTCTCGAGCAGTTCCATGATTTAGAAAGGATGTGGTTGATTGAGTCCAAGTTCAGAAAGGTTGCTTTCCGAATTTTTTTTTAGATAATAATATATGTATATAATTTAATCAGGTCAGTTGATATACTGAATACTTAATTTATTCAAATAACATTACTGTATCTTCCTTGATGATACAGTAATGTTTTAATATCACAATGCAAAAATGTAATTGGCTAAAATAATGAATGAGTTGTTCAAGAGCTTAAGTTTTCTCGCATGGATTGGCCTCCAGAGTCTAGATCTGAACATAGAAGATTCTAGGGGTTTGCTAAAGAACACTTCTCCCAGCTAACTGTCATTTTAAAGTCTCACTTTAATCATCTTTTGATGTATACTAAAGTAATTCCCAGTGGTCTTTTCATTGTGACTGTCTTTTTTAGCCAACATTTTTTTTTAAAAAGTGTTGATTTCTCTGACACAGGTCTGCAGAGCAGCAGTGGTTCATTCGAAATTCACTTGAGTTGTTGGCACGGAGAAAGCCCACCCTCATTTCCTGTCATCTGTCAGTTTACACTCTGTCCTGCTAGCTTACTGCCCCCACACCCCAAACATGACATTAGCGATGCAACAAAAATGTCGAGCAATATTGGAGCTAGTAGCTGTACAGTTTTTAGCCAGATGCCAGCTGGGACAAGGAAAATAAAGACGTACATGGATGTAGCTGTCTACAAAATGCATCAGAATGGAGTGGAGCTTGTAGGCCACTTTTTGTATTTTCTACACATGCAATCTTTATCAAATTGTGTTTTTCATCGTCTCCTGAGTCACAATTATTAAAGTCAAAAAAGCTAAATTGTCATCAGATGTCACGCACCTCAGTGTGTGAAATTTGCTTTCCACATTTGACCCATCCCCTGGGTGACCGGCCAACTGCAGCTACAGTCGCGCTCAGGAACCATTTGGTGGTTAAGAATGGTTTGAGAATAAAGAAATACTCAGAGATTGTAAGCTTGATTTTATTTATATAAGCCCTCCTTTGTGAGGAAAAACGCCACAAGAACATGTTAAAAGCACAATTTTTATCAGAGTGGGGTTTCAAGATGTTGGTGAAAAATAACAACAGCAATAAAAGCTAAAAACAGCACTTGTTCCTGCTTTCTGCTGTTTTTACATCTCGTTTGGAGTTGTTCTCTTCAGCAGTTGCAAAATCTGCAACAATTAGAATGTAGTTAAGATATTCCCGAGAAATTTACCACCATGAATAAAAGAGTCACATGTAGATATCCTAAGATGCAGTTTATAGATAAGGGTGTCACTTTGCAGTCTACTTGAAAGATTAAAAGGCTAAAGCTGTGTTGTATAATTTTACAAGACCCACTCCAATGAAAATTGTTTTTTTAGCATGTTCTTTTTTTAAACTTTCTTTAAATCTTATTGTAATGATCACACCTTCTATATATTTTTTTATGTTTTATAGAAAGCACTTTGAATTGTCTTTGTACATGAAATGTGCTATACAAATAAACTTGCCTTGCCTTGGGGTTGTGAGGGGCTGTAAGCTATCTGGAGAGAGTGTAAACAAAGGGATGATGGGACATCAGAGGAGGCTTACTTCTGCACCAACAGTCCTGCCCACAGCTTAGTGGCAAGTTTCTGACTTTCTGCAGAAACGATGTCCTAGAAAACAGCACATGTTGTTTTGATTTTGCCTAAAATTGAATAATCATAAATTAAAGAACACTGGACATTAAAAAAAAGATTATTACTGTGAGTCATTAAGATTAAAATTTATGGAGAATTTTGCCCTAGTTTATAGTATTTTTTTTTTTTTGTGTGACCTTAATTTCTACTGATGAATAACTTTTAATGTTTTACATCCCTGTGGAATATCTGTTATTCAGCACAGGGCTTCACGCGCAATAATTTAGGAAACGTGAGTGCCACGGCAGCCTGAGCGCAGTGGCGGAGGGAGACGGCATCCGAGGAGAAGGCTGCCGACCAGCTCTACTTTCCGCCGGCATCGTTAGAGCCTGGCAGGGAGAAGGCTGGTGAACTGTCACCAAAGACTGCGTTGATTACAACATTTTACTCCGAATGAAACAAGACGTTCGGGTTTCCATTTGAACTCCTCCTGCTTTGTCGACGTGTACTATGAAACGTAGCTTCGACGACCTTCCTCGTAAAATTACAATCCAACAAGGCGTCGCTATCAGTTAATTGATTTTCGTCATTACAGCTTTAGCTTACTCCTCGAGGGACGTTTTTCTTTCTACTTGAAACGTTTTTGCGCCCTTCTTCGTCCTTGAACCCATCTATTCTGGTTGCACACAAGTCTACGAGGGATTCGTCTGCTGAGGAGAGCCGACAGACAGCGCCAAAATGGGGGTAAGAGGTTCATTTCTATGGTGGGAGAGACGATGCGGTGACGTGTTCTCAGTTTAATGGATGTCTGGCGAGGAAGGGGTTAACGCGCGCGGAGACACGCATGATGTTAGAATGACATTCAGCACTTGTCATGTTAGATTTAAAAAGAAGGGGAAAAAACACAGGTGTAACCGCGCGCGCGCGCGCGCTGCTGGCCATACGGTTCTAATCACTCTGACAGTCATCCCATCAGCAATTAAGATGATTCATAGCACCGGATCAATTCCTTTCGTGATAACCGCAGAGATTAATCGTAGCAGAGGGGGTGCTTGTTGCTTGGACACAATTCTGCCCATAAGAAATTTTTTTTTTTTTTGCGCCAGACTTGAGTCGCTCCTCTGCATCCACATTCCAGCCGGTGCGACAGTTACTGTAACGTAACGCCTTACTGACGTTACTCTGTCAGTAAACTGTAACGTGGAGGCGCGTGCTCTGCACAGACTCCCCTTAAGAAATGTAACGACAAATGGAGCCGGCCTGGAAAATGACGAAGGACGAGTGCACGCCAAGGACGCAGCGGGTGTCGGACAGGTGTGCCAATGAGATTTCACCTGCAAGGATGCCTTTTATTATTATTATTTTTGCGCACATCTGTTTAGAGCAGGAGTTATTAAGGGAACATTGCGGTCTGTGGTGATTCGTTGCGTATTTACGCAAAAGAATTTGCAGGTGGAGAAAGCCAAGCCTGGACTGAGCCTTTCCTTCCTTCATGCGTAAAGAGCCTCGGTCATCTGTTGTAGCTGCATGTCTCCTCACATATTTTTAAGACAAATAGGCATAAAGGGAATTTGAATAGCGTCCACCAGCCTCTTCAGGGTGGGGGCCCAGACGTTTCACCATCCGCCTGTTGGTGCATTTTTCCATTAAAATATTACATAATGCCAGAGGGGGTGTGTGAGTGTGCAGGGTGTCCTTGTTGAAGCTGGGGTAGGTAAGGATGAAGATGAGGCCTATTACAAACTAATAGTTCCTCAGCTGTGGACACCTTATTTCATTTTTGGGTCCCCGGGAAGCTGCTCTCCATGAGAGCAGACAGATAATACCTCCTCTCCATGATTTTACCCCAGGAGTCTTTCAAACCGGGATGAGCTGTCAGGTCATATAGGACATTCTGTTCCATCCACTAAATTTAGACATGTCTGATATCATCCTGGTTCCAATATAATCATTCTGTGATGCATTTGCAGTCACTTCACATTTATAAATGTGTTATAACCATGAAAGTGTCCCAGAATTTTAGGATTTTTAGCAATATGTTTCATTTTAACCAACAAAGTTTCATTTTTCAGTGGCTCAGTGTCATTATCTGTCCCATCCATGGTGGGTGCAGGTGGGGTTGTGTGGTAGGAATGCTCACAGACCGAGTGGTGAAGCGATGCTGCTCTGTCACGCTTTGCAAGTCTGTCCACTAGATCGCCAGAGGGGGACACCACACACAACTGACTACTGTGTCAAAGAGAGGAGGAGGAGGATAGCGTGCGGGGAGGGGGCCGCTGAGTGGAAATTCCCATATTCAGGCTGTGATTTACCATCAGAGGGATGAAGGAGGAGAGAGAGATAGAGAAGATGAAAGGAACTGGAGTGATGTTGAGTTTAGAGGGCAAATGGCACTATTTGATCTGGGCCACTTGATTTGGTCGTGAGGGCTGGCGGTGGAGCAGGCGCTGAAGGGTGTGAAGGTGTAAGGCAGAGAGGAAATATGCACGAGGGGGGGCAGGAAGCCACAATGCCTTCTCCAATGAGTCACCTTGAAAAGCATCCAGGGAAGGATGGAGAGATGCAGGAACAGGTCTTAGGACGATTCTGCCGTGATGATGCAGGGAAGAGTTTAGCATGGAAGTTAGGACATCATTCAAAATCGCAGGTTTTGATGAAAGCATGTAGTGATAATCTATAATGGACGGGATTAGAAACCTAACGTAGAAGCTTGCGTGGAATGAGCAGTAAATTTACTGTAAATTTACTTTCTGATGGGGGAGTGTTGGTTTGCCACTTAAACAGTGGATACTTTCAACTTTCAAACATATTATATTTTCAAGCAGCAGTGAGGATTACAGAAATGTTTTATTGAGTAGAAAATACCTTTTAACAACACAAAAAAATGCAGAGGTAAACCTTTTCCTGTAGCTAAGAGGACTTTTATGGGTAGCAAATGAAAACTCTAATGAAATGATGGAGGACATATATATATATTTTATATTTAAAAAATTTTTTAAAAATGCTTAAACTTGTGTTTCTGATTATTTCTTTATTGAAATCATTGTGAGTCAAGAGCAGACGAAAAAATACTGTTTGAAAAAGCCTGTAGCTGTGACTTAGAAGCACTGACTGTATAATAGAACTGGACTGAGCACGTGTGACGTTGCCCCGTAGAAAATGCTTCACCTCCGGCTCCAGCAAAATTAAGCCAATTCAGTCGCCATTTTTTCACAATACGGACGTCGCCATGTTGGAGCCAGATGACAGTGATTGGTCTGAGTCGATCTGAGTCAACGTTTCTATTGCCACTACTGTTGCCAGTCATGAGTGACCTTGTTCAAAGTCCACTCCCCTTCCTCTGAAAGCAGCCTTGGGAGAATCTGTCAAACGTTCGAGGTGAGGACCAGCAAGTACTAAATACTTGACCAAGGCATCTTATTGGTCAGTTTATGACTTGAATAACTTGCGATAAAGAAAAAACATCATGAAAAAAAATTAGAACTAGCAAGAACATGTTAAAGAAGGAAGGTATCGGAGAAAGAATGGTTATTCTAACTGAGTAATATCTGTTTATTTCTCAATAGAAGTCTGTGGGATTCTGGCTTTTTGTAGCCAGTGGGTACTTACTGTTTGGAAGAGGGGGGTGGGATTGCTCGGTCCAGTTCTCTATATACAGTCAATGCTTACAAGCTACAATTGGCAGCTTACAAGGTCCCTACTCTGCTCCATTCTGATACATCTACTTGGAGACAACTAGATCCAAATTTTAATCATCTGAGCTGGCATCTGGCTTCAAACTTTATGTCTGGAAAGCTACAGAATTTGCTTGCCACTTTTGTTGCACCTGTAATGTCAGGTTTGTTGTGTGAGGTTCTGTAAGCTAGCAGGTGAGCATGTAAACAGTTGGCTCAGGTATGGGTGATGGGAAGAGAGAGTGGGACTGATCTGTACTAATAGTCCCGCCCAAGTATGTTTCTAATGAACTGCTGCTCTGCGGAAACTGTCCTAAAAAATGATGCAGGTTTTATGACTTTGGCTAAAAAAGGGCAAAATCATAATTAAAAGACCACTGGGATCAAAAGATGTAAAGATGATTGGAGTGGGACTTTAATTCAGTCTACACCTCAATTTTTTTTAATTTAGAGCAGTGGTGGAGTTCACAATTTACAAACGTTTTCATGTTTATTATAAAAAATAACCAAAAAGCCGTTTCCTACCTCAAAAGTGCAAGGAGTGCCTTAAAGGAACACTAATATATATATCAATATATATTTATAAACAAATATTCAAGGGCTAGTTTTGTGCCACATATTCAATAACAATTGGAAAGTGAACGATTACTATGCAGCTAGCCTTTTTTTCCTTTTGTTTTTTGGATTTGATGACATGTTTATCTGCTTTCCTAAAATCTCAGCAGCTAAAGATATAAACAGTTTTTTGATACAGCTTTACAAATAAATCAGATCTAACAATCTGCACTTTATAGTCTGTGATTTTCTTACTTTTTGATTTACTTTGATTTTATTCATGTTCCATTTCTTTACCTTTTTAGAAAAGAACTTAGTTGTCCTATTGCAAAGTTTAAGTTTCTTTTAACAATTACACCACAGAATTCAAATCAGTAAACCTTTAAGGAAAAACTCTTAATTTGAAACTTTTACAATAAATAATGTCAATAGGAGTTAATTAAATGTAATTTTGTAAACATTAAGTCCAATTAATTTAGTCTAACTGGAACCTTTTGGCAGCAAGAACTGCATCAGAAATGAGATCCAGTCTCATCTCAAAGTCACATGTCTGTATTTGGGGTTGTCTTCGATATGCAATAAAGTTCTGTAGACTTGTCCATTCAACTTTATCTAAAGTTAAATGTTTTTTCATAAGAAGGGAAAAATTCATACTTAAATGTTGTGATAGTTAATTTATGTATTTTTCATACACATGAAACATATTTCAATGTATTGGTCCAAAACGCATTTTCTGCTAAAAAATACAAAGCTACTTAAATGAGTGAAGTACAAACATTTTTTTAAGTGCATATTTAACTGCATTTTGTAGACACATATATTTAAAATGAACCAACAAGCTTTCTTTATCATTCTTTACGCTTTGTTCCTCATTTACTGCCTATCAGTAAATCCACCTATCCATCCATCCATTTTCTAAACCTGCTTTGTCCCTTTGGGGGTGCTGGGGCCTAACCCGGCCACTTGTGGGCAAAGGCAGGGTATACCCTGGATCAGTCACCAGTCTGTCACAGGGCCACAATCGCATTCCCACCTACACACAATTTAGACTAACCAAATAACCGAAGAAGCATGTTTTTCGACGGTGGGAAGAGAAGGAGTCCCCAGAGAAAACCCACACATGCACGGGGAGAACATGCAAACTCCACACAGTTCCTAAATGACTGTAAGACTGACTGTTAAACTAATGGATCCCTATTTACACAGATTGAACACTTTCATCCCAAGTAAAATAAGAATAAAAGGGGATAAAGTACTGTAGTTTTAGTTGCTCTACTCTTTTTTTTCCTCCTTCATATACGTCCTCTCTTGCTTCTAATCTTGTTTCAAAAAGTAAAAAAAATATTCTTTTAAAAATAAGGCGCCCTTACAGTCTCGCCATTCCCATCAAACAGTTTTCACAGCTTACAAGAGTTTTATTAACCTTTTAAGAAATTATGCAAGCTGACAGATATTTTTAAGATATAATCAAATATTACTGCCAAACACCTAATAGGGTCATACACTCACCAAATAAACAGTAAGAAAATAAATTATACATTTAAGTTTCAGAAATTAAAAGCTATTAAGATGCTTGTAACAAAGAAGGGTTATTCATTCATTCATTCATTCATTCATTTTCCAATCCGCTTTATCCCTTTCGGGGTCACGGGGTTGCCGGAGCCTAACCTGGCTACTCATGGGCAAAGGCAGGGTACACCCCTGGACTGGTCGCCAGTCTGTCGCAGGGGAAAGAAGGGTTATGTCAGGCTATTACTAGTGGTTTGTTTTCTTTTGATTCTAAATAAATATACAGAATATGTATGTATTTAAGGAGGTACCAAGCTAATTTGCTTTTGTTCTTCACAGTGATATATATACAGTAAATGCGTTCACTTTTCCTTCTGTGTTTGTCTGCTTGATGCACAAACTGTAAAGTGTCAGATTCACTTGATCTCCTTCATCCCCTCCTCTCCCTGTGGGCACTATAAAGAACTGAGTAAGGGACAGACTCTCTCCTCTTATCAGATGAATGAATTCAGTTTGCAAAAGTAGATGTTGTATCACGGCGTCCTGTGTGATTTCAGACCATAACAGTCTGCAGATGTGATTGTGTACTCAGTTGTGGCCATCAGTTATAACGTTCATTTAGGAGATTGTTAATGCCGTTGTAAGGTATGCATCCTGCACAGTTTTCCAAAAAGACTAACGTCTTGATTAAGTTTACATGAGCCAATATTCTGTATACATAAAAGCTTGTTATTGGAAAGTTCCGGTGTGCAGCATCAGTACCGTATCTGCAATTGGCAGAAGCTACTCTTCAAATCCATCTCTTCCGTTCAGATTTGTAGCTACACAAATATGGCTTATTTCCTCTCTAGCCTGCTCTTTGTCTCATGCTTTTTTCAAACGAAGGACAATCGAGCCAGTAAAAATAAAAACAAATTTTGTTTAAATGTAGGTCGTAAGGCATCACTTGATTGAACTGTCTCAGAAGGGTTTATATACAGAGATCCTAGCATAAAATAGACTTTATGACTTCCTCCTTGCATAACAGAGTTTCAGTTTACAATTCAGGTTGCAGGAGTTGACTGCATGGAGTGACAACGATTTTCCAAACTACTCCAAAGCCCCTGTGGCTGCATCGATCATCTCTGCAGTGATGACTTTAGGGCTTAGCTGGGGTTCATCCGATAGTGGTTATCAGCTGTTGATTTTCTGCACTGAGATTTTATGGTTTTATTTATAGAGAAGTGAAATAAAAATACACAATCTATTTCTAGACTTTGTCTAAATGCTATTTTTACTAACTGGCAGTTTTTTCTGTGCATTGAAGGTAAAATTGTTTATATTTTCATAGAAAGATTTCAAACTAACATGATTTGCTGAATGCATATATGGCCTGAGTACAAACATTTTGTGGCAGTTTAAACCAAGTGGCGATCTTAAGAACAGCACTTTCATAACATGTCGTCTACGGGTGAAACTCAGGCTGCTTAGATGCATTTGACCAGCTTAGTTTATTTGGGCATATTTTATTGAAGGGAAGTTAAACGGTGCTAGCAGGCTGTCAGTCAAAATCATTGCATGAAGTCATGATGGATTGTCGTTTCTTCAGGCAGTTATGATCTTCTGTACTATTCACTGCTGTACTGATGTGAGGAAGCCTCTGTTTAAACTGGTTTATGCAGAGAAAGCCATGTCCTTGTCCTACACTTTGTGCAGGTTTTTTTTCTTTGCACAGCTAACACTGTAAAGTTTCCAGTGTTTTTTATAACAAGCATTTAGTTAGCGGTTTGTTTAGTTTATATTATGAGGTATGTTAAAAAAAGTCCAGTTCTAAACAAACAAAATGGGTTTTGGAATTTCAAAAAAAAATCTTTATTTCCATTAGATTGTATTATCAATTAAAAATGCAGTTCTGACTTAAATCCAGAATTTACAGAAGACCCAACATAGATTCAGCTTTCTTGTTCAGTTTCAGAGCTTCCCTTGATTTCATGGCAGTGATGCTGCTGTAAAGACCAATCATTGCACACAAACTTCCAAGAATTTATGTTGGTTTTTGGATTTCTTTGGATTTGTTTGTTTGGATTTAGAGCTGTTATGCAAAAATACAATCCTATGTTGATTTTCACAAGCTGAACATGAAAAGAATGATTGTGGTTTGCATTGAAAAGGATGGAGAGACCCAAATCCAAAGGATTTCGTTTTAGAAGGAGACCTTTATTGAACAAGCGGAAACACAACCAAGCAAGCTCAGGAGCTGATCATAAACTCGGAGGAAAGCATGACTAACCTAAACTACGATGAGGGAAAACAAGAATGTGATAATGTGTTTAGTAGGGTTAATTACCAAGTCTCGGATTCTGCAGGTCTTTCAGTTTAAACATAAGACATTTAACTAATTTTTCTTCATACAGGACTGTTCTCTTGGTTGTGCAGCGGTTTCAGTTTATCAATATTTCATTAACGCTGACTCCCAACCTCTGACCTCATTTTAGTTTCCGTCAGTGTGTGAGGGTGTGAGAAAAAGCATTGATCTGCGGTGGCAGGGACCTGATCACCAATTTTACAGCCTCCGCCCTGCGATCAATGTAGAAAACATTTCCTGAAACACACAGTGAGGTCACTGTTACTTCACTTCCAGTTTTGTTGAGTTTTTGAGTTGTGACTCTTTACATTTGGTCTTTACATGGCATTTGTTACAATATAGTAATGCACGTTGGCAGAAAATGCACATTTAACCACAAACCAGACAATTAAGGGCTTAAATGTATCCCGTCAACAAAATGTGTGTTTTCAAAAGATAACATGCATGATTAATTATTGAAACAAATATTTTTATTTTGGTATTTTTGTAATCATAGGAAAACGCAAAAATGATGTGAAAGCTATCATTAGGCAGCCTTTCTGTGACCTGGACTGAATATTAAACCTTAGTGCAATAAGAAGAGGTGAAGCAGGGAAGCAGATGGGCAGCCTGGAGGGAGGAGAATGTAAACAAAGTGGGAGGGAGAAAGGAGGCACCAATGACGGAGGATCACTCTAACTCAGTGTGTGCGTGCTGATCTGTATTTGCATGTTCAAGGCAGTCCATCGGTATTTTTTAGGTCGGTCAGTCCACTGATCTGTGTGATAATCCATTGCTCTGTGTGTTTGTGTTTGTGTGTGTTTGTGTGTGT
>BSAI01000106.1:12857931-12881312 GCA_036245035.1 Adrianichthys oophorus | reverse complement strand
TGTGTGTGTGATTCACTCTCTGTGGCAGGACCAGTGCTGCCACGCCTCACTAGAATAACACCAGCAAAATCCTCCATTTAAAAATCTCAGCTCAAAGTGGGGGAGTTTGGAGACTGGAGTATCATCAGATTTAGTTGGAAAACAGGCTAAATGAAACACTTTGAGCTGAGTACACATAATATTACTAAGTGAAAGATGTCACATGTAACAGGGATTCTTCATCTCCTCTCCAAGATTCATATAGGCTACTAAATTTATGTTTATGTCTTAATTTCTTGATCAGCCATGTGTACCAGACATTTGTTTATGTTCAAAATTGAATCACCCAATCAACTGTACAGTTAGCTATCAAATTCTATTAATTTCTTTTTAGTTTTTTTTTTTTTTTTTTTTTTTGCTTTTATAATATTTGCTCTGATGTTAACGTCCAAAGTTCAGTTTGTGAATCAGTGATCTCACATAGACGCAGTCCATGCAACACAATTACTTTACATAAACTCCTTTTGTCATAACTTCTTTGAAAAGCTTTTTATTTTCTGCCTTTCAATTATTTCCTGCTAGATACCAATTACCACAAACATGATTATTAAAAATAACTTTTTTGTTTCTTATATTTTGTCACACAACATATAAAAGTATAATATCCATCTGTGGATAGTAAGAACATATTCAAAGCATCAATATGCATGTCCATGGACATAAGATGGACTTACAGAGAGACGAGAAGAATGACAGAAGCAAAGAGGAGGAGAATGATGCAGAGGGATTACTGTTGTTCACTGGGTTAATCCGTCTGTGTAGTAAACAGCTGGAAACACAGGGTTAGCTGGACGCTACTGTCCAGGGAACTCTACACCTCCGGACAGATGTCAAAGACACACAATCACTCACTCAAACAACCAGTGAGTACATTTGTGTTTACTATCACATGAAACAACAGCAAAAAAACATTTATCACTGATAAAGAACAACTAAAACCTACTCACACTACACAAATAATAAAATGTCTTAGCAATAACAAATATTTTTAAATAGAAGCATAAAGATTCTGCTATTTCTTGTTATTTTTAGTTTATTTTCTTATTAGTTATATACTTTTGTGCCACGAGAATGCAAAGTATTTCATTGTTGTGCTATTTAATATGAAATTAAAAAATTAAAATGAGGGATTGTTAGAAATACTTTTTTTTATTAGAAAGATGTTTAGAACCTAATGATAAACCAAAAAAAAATATTCCATACTGATCAGAAAGATAAGAAATAAAACATTTGAATTATAAAGTGTCTTAAATGCCTTTCAATTTTAGACTCAAATATGTTGTTTCTCCCCCTTTATTTATATAAAGGATTCCACATTCTAACACAAATGACACAAATGAATATATTTGTGATGTATTTATTGATAATATAATAGAATTTGTGAGAAAAATCTCATTTGGGCACTCTTTTTTTATTTATTTATTTTTTTTTGCATGTAGAAATGTTCTTTAAGGACATTTAGTAAAGTTAGAGACATATTTATTTGCTCTATTAATTTTTCGGGGAAAAAATGTTACGCAGTATATACTTGTTTTCCATAGTGTACGCGATTAGCTTTATTTTCATTTGAAGACTCAAACAAAATGATGGAGCATATTTATTCATTTAACCACATCTGCTTTATTGAAGTTAATAATCTCTATTGTTCTTTTACTCAAATATAAATCATTTGACATTCTGGGTTAGATGAGAAGAGTAACTGTTAATTCACTTTTTTCTTTTATGAGTTATTAAGGCTTTCCTGCACTCTTCTTCCAGACACATAAACATTGTTGTGCAAATAGTATTGAATGAAAATAATAATAAAGACTGAGCACCAAGTGGGGAAGCTACAGATATAGTGTTTTAAATGACACTCTTCCTGTTCCCCAATGTAGAGTTTATTTTTAGTTTAGTTTATTGCTTAGCACAAATAAAATACACAACGAAGATTCATGAAAGGAAAGTTCAAATGGCTTATTCAAGGCCTTCACCCAAAATAAATCACACATATTTAGACATACACATTTACACATTTAGAAAGGTTTTTAAAGATATTAAGAAATACAGCAAAATCTGACAATACATATACCTGTTCTAGTATTTCACAAGTAGCAGAATAACAGTAATAAAAAGCAATTAATAGCAGAAAACAATAATATACCATCTTTAAAAAACACCATTAAAACACAGCAGGTAAGTGAGCGACATGAGTATTAAAAAACAATTTGACCCATGAGAAACAAGTACATTTTTGTCAATCAAGAAGAAATTCATCAAACCAAACATAAGAAGACTAATTTCAAACATTTTTTACAACACTTTGCAAATATAAGTATATTTAGCCAATACTTTGTTTTTAAAGACTATTTAAAGTAGTTACATGCATAATTCAAGTTGTAAGCGACGTTGTATGCTGTCCGCCTCACTCTTGCTGCCCCCCTGTGACCCAGTGTCACTGGCATAGCAGCTTCTACATGTGTCTGGGTCTCTCCCTCTTCCCCAGCCCCTTTGGTCTGGGCTGTATGTGACAAACTGATAAAAAAAAAAAAAAAAACACTTTTCAAAATGGCTTTTTTTCTGCTGGTTTTAGCTCCATAACGATCTTTTTTTTTTGTTGTTTTTGGTCACCTGGGGTTGAGAAATACGTCTACGCAATTTTTAGAAGAATCAGCAAAAGTAACCTTTTAGATTTTTTCCATTCCTTGGCAATGGAGGAATTTTTGTTAATCATGCCCAAATTCTTTATATGTTCATATTTTATGTGAAATAGTTTTGCTCATCTTGAACCAGGGATTCATGTATTCAATTTTCACAATATTCTGGTAAAAAATGTGCGAGCAACAAGGAAACAGCACTTTTGCGAGCTTGCCATGCTAACGCCATTCAAAATCTACAACTTCTGATTCCAACATTTTTTTCCAAGTAGATTCCAAATTATGCTTGAGGAGTTATGAGGTAATAGATTGAATAGTGTAAATTTATAGGGGGCCTAAAGGTTTCATTTATTTTTCTTTCAATTCAAGATGGTGGCCTCTTCCCGAGGTCAAAGGTCTACGAAACTTTGATTGTGGTTGTAGACTCAAGCTGGCGGTGTGTGTGTGAAATTTCATGTAGCTGAAGTTTTATTTTCTCATATTGTGCGTAAATGTGAAATTCGCCAAATATCACACTTGCCACAAAATAGCCGTCTAGCTGTAGATCCTGTGGCTATCCCATAATAATTTTAAAACTTCCTTTGGATATTCCCAACACATGTTTAGGTTTTGTCAGTGGATTTTGAAATGCCGGTATTGTTTTCAAGCCCCTTTAAACAGTTTGGCCCCATTCTTTATTTTTATTTTATTTTTTTTTACGGTTTTGCTCGCTGTGGTGCCATCATTTTTGGGGAGGGTTCTTCACTATGCCAAAAATCATTTTCACTGGTTATTAGGTGTGTGCAAATTTTTATCAGTTTTTGCTCAAAGGCAAAGTAAGAAAGAGAATTGTGAAAACAATCTGGTCTTTGCAGTCCAGGACAGCAGAGCAATCCTCATTCTGAGGCACAAATGAAAGCTTAATAAAGCGGTCTCTGTCTTACAGTATGGACGGTCGGACAGCTACCGTGTGGCCACCACGCAGGACAAGGATGAGAAAGAGTCACCCAAAAAGAAGGGAGGAAAGGATCTGGATGACCTGAAGAAGGAAGTTCCTATAGTATGCAAAGACTTCCTGTTTCCTCACCACTTTGAAGGCGACAAATCTCCTTTAATTTAGCATAACACAAGATTTATAAACTGCTTTTTTTTTTTTGAAAGTTATATTAATAAATCAATAATATGTTGAGACTTAGTTTATTTTTTTTGTTTTACAGACAGAACACAAAATGTCAGTCGAGGAGGTTTGCCGGAAGTACAGCACCGATATCGTACAAGTAAGTTCTTTACTTTAAATCAGAGATAGGCTACTCCAGGCCTCGAGGGCCGCCTTCCTGCATATTTTCCAACATACCATGTTCTGGCATGTTCTAATTGACTGGACACACCTAAACCAGATAATCAGTCATGAGTAGGGCTTGGATATCTGAAAATCATGCAGACACTGCAGCCCTCGAGGCCTGGAGTTGCCCATCCCTGCTTTAGATCAACTTAACTACTGCAGATATAAAGCATCTCCCTATGTTTAAACTTTCTTCCTTTGTCTTCATTTTCTTCTCAACTTGTTAAACTGCTTGTCTGTCCCTCTTCAGGGTCTGACCAACGCTCGGGCAGCAGAGTACCTGGCCAGAGACGGCCTCAACGCCTTGACTCCACCCCCCACCACCCCAGAATGGGTGAAGTTCTGCCGTCAGCTGTTCGGTGGATTCTCCATTCTGCTGTGGATTGGTGCCATCCTCTGCTTCCTCGCCTACGCCATCCAGGCAGCAACCGAGGATGAGCCCGCCGGAGATAATGTAAGTGTAGGATTTATGGCAAAGCTGGACAGATGCGTTTTTATTACTAATTATTGTGACATGCAAACTTTTTTGAGAGTCATGTAAAGACAAAAAACCCCATAAAGCTATGTTTTTTGCTCAGTGTCAAAGAAATCTGGTTTCTTTTTAAAGCCACGGCACCTCTGAGCGCAAAAGCTCCCAGTGTTTTTGTCCACAGAGATGAGTATGTGTCAGTGATGGAAGTGATGTCAGCTGTTAGTCTAAACCATCCGGTCCAGCTGCACAATGACACACTCCATGCTGCTCACATCCTCTTATGACACACTGAAAGGATCGCCTGACTCCTGGCGTTGGCAGTGGTGGGCATAGAGAGGAGCGTTCATGGGTCAGCACGGTTTGATGCCAGGTCAATGCACAGCTAAACGGCCCTGACGCACGCAGCATGTGGATACAAAATGCTTTGGACCACAGGCAGGACTCACATTTGGACAGACCGAGTTGAGTCAGGGAGTTACAAACTAAATGAACCGCAACCAGCGGCTACACTTGTGCACTATACAACAGGATCTGGATGGGAAAGCTCCAGAAGAGATTAGTTAAAAGACAGGATTAAGACCTTCTTATGGTGATCCATCAAAAACACGAGATGAGACAGACTGTCGCTGTCATAAGGGCACAAAAAGACAGGAAAAAGGTTTTCACATTAAAAGCCCAAAGAACATTCATCTCAACTAAAATAAGATCTTCAACTCTAAAAATGTGTTTTTGAACAAATCAAAATTTGAACTTTGCCATTTCAAAATAAAGCTTTTCATTCCATTGATCTTTTTTAATCCCTTTCTTTCATTTGAGACACTTTTAGATAAAAGTGGCTTCACCAAAAAGGAACTGTTTATGTATTTATTTTTCCGCTCTCTGTCTCTTCTGTAGTTGTACCTGGGCATCGTGCTGTCAGCAGTCGTCATCATCACTGGCTGCTTCTCCTACTTCCAGGAAGCTAAGAGCTCCAAGATCATGGAATCCTTCAAGAACATGGTCCCACAGGTACAAACACTTCAAGGTCAAAATCTGTTCATAAAAGATTTAGAGATTTGAAAAAGAAGAACAAAAATAGTTTTACCAAAGAAATGCTACAAATT
This sequence comes from Adrianichthys oophorus, assembly GCA_036245035.1. Lineage (NCBI taxonomy): Eukaryota > Metazoa > Chordata > Actinopteri > Beloniformes > Adrianichthyidae > Adrianichthys > Adrianichthys oophorus. The sequence goes on along the minus strand of BSAI01000106.1, from coordinate 12,875,741 downwards.
TTTTGCATTAAATTAACTGTGAGCATTTTGAAACAAAGGATTGTGAGAGTATTAAACTATTCCAGCTTGTAGACCCTTCCCATTTTTGCACCATCTAGAGTAATATAAACTGGAAAATCTGCATGAGAGCATTTTGAACAAAATCAATTATTAGCCATGATTTTTGCTTATTTCTTTATTTACTCCCAACACATCTCAGAGAGATTACAACTTTCTAAATCAGAGAATAAACTGCTGTCACTAGTAATTAGGACATCATTCGGGTCCAGAGATTTAAAAACCCATTCAAATGTAAATCAAATTTTTGTGTTTTTAACATGTTCTTGTGGCATTTTTATCATGATGGAGGATATATCAAGAAAATTATGCTTAAAATTGCCTTTCTGACTATTTCTTTATTTAAATTGTGAATCAGGAGCAGGTGAAAAAATGCTGTTTGAAAAAGACTATAGGAGTGATGTAGGTGCCTCAGTCGGTGGCCCTCAAGCTCCCTGCTCTGCTCCATTCTAATGCATTCTCTTGTTAACAAGCAGATCCATTAACGTCTTCTTTTTCCTCGTCTACGCTGTCATATGGCTCTAAAATGTTCAGGTGGATAGCTCCAGTATTGCTCGCCATTTTTGTTGCTCTGGCAAAGTTAGGTTGGAGTTGTAAGGCACTATAGGCTTGTGAAAGAGGATGTTAACAATGGGGTGATGGGAAATGAGGAAAGGCTTACTCCACGCCAACAGTCCTGCCCACAACTAAGAGGTGAATTTCCAATGAACTACTGCCACTCTGCAAAAACTATGTCCTATAAACCACACGTTTTTTATTTTATTTTTAAAAATAAAAACTGCATAATCATTATTAAAGACCATTGAGAATGACTTTAAAATAGGCTGGGGAATTGAAACAGCATCACCAGTGGGGGAACCTTTCTGTGTGGAGTTTGCATATTCTCCTTGTGCATGCAAGGGTTTTCTCTGGGGACTCCGGCTTCCTCTCATCATCCAAAAATGTGTTTCATTAGTTAATTAGTTACTCCAAATTGTGGCCCTGTGACAGACTGGTCACCTGTCCAGGGTGTACCCTGCCTTCACCCACAAGTGGCCGAGTTAGGCTCTGGCACCCCTGTGACTCCAAAAGGGACAAAGCAGGGTTAGAAAACGGTTGGATGGCAGTAATGTTCTTTTCCTTGTTTGCAGCAAGCCTTGGTGATCCGGGAGGGTGAGAAGATGCAGATTAATGCTGAGCAGGTCGTGGCCGGAGACCTGGTGGAGGTGAAGGGAGGAGACAGGATCCCAGCTGACCTTCGTATCATCTCTTCTCATGGCTGTAAGGTGAGCTGCAGACACAGAGAACGTTCTAAGTTTACAGACTTTCAAAAAACAAAATCTGTGAGTAAATGTCTTTTTTCATCTGGTTAACTCTATTTTTATAAAAATACTTTTAACGTCATGTATTTCTGGCTCTCTCAGTCAGGTTTTCCTTTAAGTTGTCTGCCTCCCATGTTTGGTCTCACACGTTGGTCTTTTTTTTTCTCAGGTGGACAACTCATCTCTGACTGGTGAATCAGAGCCTCAGACCAGGTCACCTGACTGCACCCATGACAATCCCCTGGAAACCCGCAACATCGCCTTCTTCTCCACCAACTGTGTTGAGGGTACGATCAAATCCAGTGAAACATTGTTAGCGCTCCTCTTATGATATGAAATGTTTGCTATTTAATTTACCTAAAGGTTGTTTATGTTACACCTGGATGATGTTCAGTCATTTCTTTATTCATTTCATCATTTCTTTATTCTATGGTTTCTAGGAGAAGCATAAAATCACCATACTTATGTAGCGAAAACCTGGTTACTTCTTATAATGATGAACGTTAGGATAAACAAGACTTTGATTATTATTGTACTAGCTTGTTTTATTGTAGAGTTTTGCTTAGAAAACAGGTTTGAAGTTTACTCTCCACAGTGTTCCATCCCAACAATAATGGTAGACTTTGAAAACATTCCCTGAAAAATGTATTAAACAAAATTGTTGTTCAACAAAAAGCAAAACAAAAAAAAAAATCTAATTAATTTTATTTCAGTAGCTCAGATTGTATATTTTTGTACAATGTTTAGAAGCGGGAATTTCAATTTTAACAGATGCTGTTTGGCAAATGAAAAAAATAAAACCTTTTTTTTTCCAGACAACAAACAGCTGAAATCACAGTCAAACAAGACTGTATCTGTTTCCTCTCATTGTTTTAATCTCATCAGGGATTTAAAGTTAAAGCTCTTTTAGTCTTTAGATAAAACAATGTTTTCAGCCCATCATATTACCAAGTTTGTAGGGACACACATAACTGTTGTTTGATTAGTTTTGATACACACAAATTATGATGATTTGAAAATATTATAATAATAATAATAATATCATTCTATCAACTCTGTGAGATAATGGAAAACTGTCGCGATTTATTACATTTGTGTACGTTTTTATGCAACAGACTGAAACCTAAAACCACAAAATGATTAAACCTAATCACAGATAATTAGGATTATACAAAATAAAATATTTTCTTGCAAGATATCTTATAAATATTGTAGAACTTCAAACATTTTGCATCAGGATGCTCTGACAGATTAACAAAACAGCTTCAAGTGGCGCCCTCTGGTGGTTTCTTAAAGGCACCATCTCTCTTCCAAGTCTATCCCTTTGCTCATGCCAGCCTTAGAACATTTCCTGCTCATTTTGCCTGTTTATAATGCCTCTCTGCTTTAAAGTGTCTGTTTCTTGCAGTGAATCTCAGCTCAGAATGAAGCAATGACTAAACCCCTCTGGTGTTCTGCAGGAACTGCACGTGGTATTGTTGTCTGCACTGGGGACCGCACAGTTATGGGCCGCATCGCCACGCTCACCTCCGGCCTGGAGACTGGCAAAGTAATCTGATCTTTATCCCTTCTCGCTGCTCTGGACCAAGGCAGTCTATTTTCCACTAAATGCAGACTTTATCCTGTCTTGAAAGTTTAGCAGGTCCTGTGTCATGGATTTGTTTTTTTGGAACATTTGCTTGTTTTTTTAGATAAATAGGTTGCAAAGTAAATGACTGACTGACCTTTCATGAGCTTCAGTCAGCTGGACCTTTCATGTTAGAATTTTATCTCTTCAGCTTTTCATTATTGTTATAAAAACAGAAACATTTGGGCATTATTTAAATCTCTCCTGTGTCTTTCTTTACAGACTCCCATTGCCAAAGAGATCGAGCACTTCATCCACATTATCACAGGCGTGGCCGTCTTTCTTGGTGTCACTTTCTTTGTCCTCTCCCTCATCCTGGGTTACTCCTGGCTGGAAGCTGTCATCTTCCTCATCGGTATCATTGTGGCAAATGTGCCTGAGGGGCTGCTGGCCACAGTCACTGTGAGTGGACGGGCGGACGATGAGGGTAGATGAGGGTCAGAGTGAAACTAGTCAGTTGTGTGTCCTCTATGCTGTGTTCATGTGAATAACACGATTGCAGGTTCTTGACTTTTTTGTGGGTTTTTTGTCAAACTTTGTTTGCCTCTGACTCACAAAGTAAAAAAATAAGTTTGTTTCACTAAAACCAGTTCCTTAATTCATCTGTAACACAGGGGAAATCAGTTTGAACTGAAACGAAACTATTCTGAAATGTAAACATCAAACTGGTGAATCTGATGGTCAGACATCAGATTCAGAGCTTCACCCTGTGTGGGTTTTTTCTTTCTGTTTGTACCAGAGTCTGTTTTCCTTCAACAATGTTGTGTTCTTGTCTTGTGTATTTGATCCAGCCGTGCTTGTATGGTTGTACATGTGTGGTTTCTGTGCATCGTTGTGGGTAATCATCGTGTCAGTTCATGGTGATATTGAGGTGTTGTCTCTTCACTCTCCTGCCTCTCACAGCTGCTCCATAAGTGTTTCTCTTTCTCTCCGTCCTCCTCTCCGTTTGTGTCTCCTCTCTTTTTTTCCAGGCCAGTGCCAGTGCTCGCTGAATTGACAAGGACTAGCTAATGTAATGACATTAGGCCAGTTGCTGGTTATTAACTGACTTTGGCCTCCTCTGCTTGGCCTGGTTCTGTTTGTTCTTTTGATCCTGCCGTACTTGGCATGAAAACATAATGCTCTGCTGCTTCATTATGCCTCTTTCATGCCTGATGTTCTCTCTGCATTGCTTGTTTGGCTTTTTTAATATCTGAGAAGTTTGAATTGCTGTGCATCTTGCTGAGTAAATGGTCACTTTAACAATCAGGGTGAATGTCTCCAGGGTGGCATGGATTCCTCTTTGAAATAGATGTTTCTGCTCCTGCGTTTCTTTACTGCCTGCAGATGCTCGTCTGTGCTGCCAGTTTAGTCCAGACTGTGATGTTTCCTTCTTCCTCTGCCCTCCCCAGGTGTGTCTGACTCTGACCGCCAAGCGAATGGCTCGAAAGAACTGCCTGGTAAAGAATCTGGAGGCTGTGGAAACTCTGGGCTCCACCTCCACCATCTGCTCTGACAAGACTGGCACGCTGACCCAGAACAGGATGACCGTGGCCCACATGTGGTTCGACAATCAGATCCACGAAGCTGACACAACTGAAGATCAATCCGGTGAGAAAGGCCTCTTCGGAAGTCTATGTTCTCCTTGGGGACTTTGAAAGTTACATTCTTTACAGCTCTTTTGTGTTTTTTAATGCCATCTGACTGTCAGGTGCATCAGCATCTGCCTTTTTTTTTTTTTTGTAACAAGCTCCTCTTTACTAGTTGTCATTTTAACTTCTGTGTGTCATGAGAGATAGGCAGGGGATATTTCCAGACCAACGGAAGCCCAAGAGAGCATGGTGCTGGGATTTTCTCTAAGATAAAGACCCAATCCAATGAAAATCGTGTTTTTGGTGTTTTCAACATGTTCTTGTAGCATTTTTCTCATGGTAGAGGACACTTAAATAGAATAATTTAAGATAAAAACTGCATTTCTGAGTAGGTCTTTATTCACATCATGTTGGATCAGGAGCTGATGAAAACCCGTGGTTTGAAAAAAGTCAGGTTTGTGACACAGCAACTGCAATGGATGGACCAAAGCCTCCCTTCTCCACTTTAATTCTGATACATTCACTTTTAGATGGATAGATCTTCACGTTTTCATGTTCGTCATATTGCTCACCATTTTTATTTTTTATTTTGCTACACTAATGTTAGGTTGGGCTTACGATGGCTGTTTCCCGACTGTTTCCCGATGGCTTATTACTATAAGTGTAGAAAAGGGCTGATGGGAAATTAGTGGAGGCTAACTTCTAGGTCAACAGTCCCACCCACAACTCAGAGGCCAATTTCTAATTTGTTGCTGCTGCGCTGCAGAAAATATGTCTTAAAAACGACACTGGCGTTTTGATTTTGGCTAAAAATGGCATAAAAGATCACTGGAAATTATTTTACAATAAAAAATATATAAAGTTGGAGTGGGACTTTAAACTGCAAATTCAATTAAATAGATAAAGTTGATTTATCTCCCAGACCTACCATGCACTAATGTGGAACCAGTAACTACTTCTAGTGTGACTGAGAGCCAAAGTTTTGGTGTCACAGTTTTCTTTTTACCTGCTCAGGTTCCTCCTTCGACAAGAGCTCGACAACATGGGTGTCGCTGGCTCGCATTGCTGCTCTCTGCAACCGCGCCGTCTTCAAGGCAGGACAGGAATCTTTGCCCATCCTGAAGCGCGAAGTTGCCGGCGACGCCTCTGAATCCGCTTTGCTGAAGTGCATCGAGCTGTCCTGCGGTTCCGTCAAAGCCATGAGAGACAAAAGCAAGAAAGTGGCAGAGATCCCATTCAACTCCACCAACAAGTATCAGGTGAGGGCTAAATTTTTATTCCTAGAAATATAATCACTGTCTGTGGTGACTTGATACCGTCAGGTTTGGATTAAATTAGCCAAATAATGCAATACAGAGTACATTCATGGTGATTCTGTTTCTATCCAGCTTTCAATTCATGAAAATGAGGATGAAAACGACAACCGGTACCTGTTGGTGATGAAGGGCGCTCCAGAGAGGATCCTGGACCGCTGCTCCACCATCATGATTCAGGGCAAAGAGCAGCCCATGGATGATGAGATGAAGGAGGCCTTCCAAAATGCCTACCTGGAGCTGGGAGGGCTGGGAGAGAGAGTTCTGGGTGCGGATGACAGGATTATTTCAGTTGTTTCCGCAGCTTTAAACTCTGCTGTATAAGATGACGTTTCTCCCCTTTCTGTAACTCGTGCAGGTTTCTGCCACCTGTTCATGCCAGAGGACAAATATCCAAAAGGCTTTGCTTTCGACACAGATGATGTCAACTTCCATACAGACAACCTTTGCTTTGTGGGCCTCATGTCCATGATTGACCCCCCACGCGCCGCTGTGCCCGATGCTGTGGGCAAATGTCGCTCTGCTGGCATCAAGGTGGGCACAGCTCAGCTGTGACATTTGAAAACACTGTTGGGTTCTTTTCTCTTTATTTGTTCTCCTTCCTTTGCATCCAAAAATGTGACCTCTCCCTGGGCTTTGTAGGTTATTATGGTGACTGGTGATCACCCAATCACAGCCAAGGCCATTGCTAAAGGCGTCGGCATCATCTCTGAGGGAAACGAGACGGTGGAGGACATTGCTGCTCGTCTTAACATTCCTGTGAGTCAGGTCAACCCCAGGTAAGACCAAAGCAAGGGCAAATATAAAAAAGCAAATTGGAGACGTTTTTCACATTGAAGTTTACAGCCAAATATATGCTGTTAATAAACACCGGGTCATTTTTTCTGTGAAGGGATGCCAAGGCCTGTGTGATCCACGGTACCGACCTAAAGGACCTCACTCAGGAGCAGATGGATGATATTCTGAGAAACCACACAGAAATTGTTTTTGCCAGAACCTCCCCTCAGCAGAAGCTCATCATTGTAGAGGGCTGTCAGAGACAGGTGAGCTGCACACATGCATGTGCAGATCAGTCAGCTTCCTGTTGCCGTTGCTCTAATGTTTGTCTGCTGGTTTGTGTCAGGGTGCCATCGTTGCGGTGACAGGAGATGGCGTCAATGATTCGCCCGCCCTGAAAAAGGCTGATATTGGTGTCGCCATGGGAATCTCTGGCTCTGATGTATCCAAACAAGCTGCAGACATGATCCTGCTTGATGACAATTTTGCATCCATCGTCACAGGAGTAGAGGAAGGTGAGGGAGAAATGAAAGGACGAGAAGAAAGGGAAGAAGAATGTGAAAACTGAGTGAAAATGCTTGTGAATCGTGTAAAATTGCACTTTAATCTTTTCTTCATCTAAATATTTTACCAGTTCAATCCCAAATCTCTTTGGTTTTTCATTTATTCTCATCCAAACAGGGCGTCTGATCTTTGACAACTTGAAGAAGTCTATCGCTTACACTCTGACCAGCAACATCCCAGAGATCACCCCCTTCCTTTTTTTCATTTTGGTCAACATCCCACTGCCGCTGGGCACCATCACCATCCTCTGCATCGACCTGGGAACTGACATGGTGAGTCCACAGACGAACACGAGTCCACATTTACTGTACTGCAGTCTTTGGTTCAGAAGTGTCAGTTAAACCCTTAAATACAGCAAGTTAATGACTTCAAATGACTTAAAGGAAAAGCAGATCAGTCATTTGATTAAAGTCCACACAGCGCATTTTAACTTAGAAGACCATAAGTGGACAAAGATAAGAAGTATAAAAAGGTCATTTTAACTATAAGGCAAAAAAAATTAAATTTTAAAAAGAAAAATTCAAACATTAATTGAAAAAAATGAAAACCTGTTTGTATTTAAGGGCTTTTAATTGTTTTAGGTTCCAGCCATTTCTCTTGCTTATGAAGCTGCTGAAAGCGACATCATGAAGCGTCAGCCCAGGAACCCTCTGAGGGACAAACTGGTCAATGAGAGGCTCATCAGCATCGCCTACGGACAGATAGGTACATTTTCCACCATCACTTTATCCCACGCACTGTGGGCTTCGTCAAACACATCGCATGAAGGCTGCACCGTCAGATATGAAGCTGCAATAAAGGCAGAAACCAATGGATAAAGTACTGCAGCATCAGCAAGATCTGTTCAAACTCTTGTTTCTGCAGGTATGATCCAAGCTCTCGGTGGATTCTTCGCTTACTTCGTCATCATGGCTGAAAATGGCTTCCTCCCGTCTCTGCTTGTCGGCATCCGGCTGAACTGGGACGATCGTTCCAACAACGACCTGGAAGACAGCTACGGCCAGCAATGGGTATGACTGACCCGCTGCAGGGTCACACTCTTCTCAGCCAGTGCCATTCAGAATGAGCCAAAAAATATCAGAGAATTAACAGAAGGTTGTTTTCAAGCACTTCTAAGCAAAGAATGACTGTTAGTGTTAAAATAGAAAACACATTGTCTCATATATTGTTTGGCTCTCCTTCTCTGTACAGACCTATGAACAACGTAAGATTGTGGAGTTTACGTGCCATACAGCCTTCTTTGTCAGTATTGTGGTGGTGCAGTGGGCAGATGTCATCATTTGCAAGACCAGGCGCAATTCAGTGTTCCAGCAGGGCATGAAGTGAGTGCAAACCCGGCTCTTTATTTTCTGAATGATCCTGATCATCTGTTTTGAAAAAGGTTGAATTGAAATTTGTTTTGTAAAGTTTTCTTTAGCTGATGACCATTAAAGTTTTAGTTTTGAAACATCCGGTGGGGAGACTAAAATGGTGGTTGTAGATCAACAAGTAACTCTGGCTGATGCAGTTACCTTCTGTGTCCACCAGATGTGACTAAAGAATCACATGTACTCATCATTTAGAGCATCTGTTTGTCAAGTTGCCTTTTCCCATGCGGCTGCTCTGCTGCATTTGTATTCTCAATGCCACACTGACAGAGCTGCAGCTGCACGGTCCTCAGATTTCTTTTTTTTTACTCAAAGTTCAGGATTTGTGAACAAGATTTTATAAAAGCAGCAGCGACAGCTTTTAGCTCCTGTCTTATTCCAAACTAGCCTGTTTTAGACTCTCATTCGCTCTTATCTTGTACGCTCTCTAACAACTAATCTTTGTTCTGCTCAAATGTTCCTGCAGGAATAAAATTCTGATATTTGGCCTGTTTGAGGAAACGGCTCTGGCTGCTTTCTTGTCCTACTGCCCTGGCATGGACGTGGCATTAAGGATGTACCCACTGAAGTAAGTGATTGTAAACACCCAACACTCCACGATAATGCCAAGATCTTAATATAAGGGACAGTTTTTGATTCTCCTTTGTCTTGTCCAGATTTTTGTTTAAACTAAACAGTCTGTAACAAAAATGTCATATTAAAACCACAAAGACCAAATGACAGTTTTGAGGCAGACTGATCTGGTTCTTCACTCCCACTTGTTTCCTCTCAGGCCCAGCTGGTGGTTCTGTGCATTCCCGTACAGTTTCCTCATCTTTGTTTATGATGAGATCCGAAAAGTCATCCTTCGCCGGAGCCCTGGAGGTACAAACCCTCAGTGTCTCGTTATTGGATCTTGTTTTAAAGTGCATTGGTTTAAAAAGAGCAACCAGATGAATGAAATCAAAAATTCTTCAGTCGTGTTGCACTAATCTAAAGTCAGCTGATCGGTAACTCTTCTCTTCTTCTTTTCCTCTGTTCCTCTCTTCTCTGCAGGCTGGGTGGAAAAAGAGACATACTATTAAACTATCAAAAAATCATTCTCCTCCTTCTCCTTCCCTTCTTTCTCCCCTCCTTCCCTCCATCGTTCACCTCCTTAGATACTCAAAATGTACAAGAAAACAATGTTTACTCCTCTTCTTGCTCCTCTTCATTCCCTCATCCTCATTTCCTAAAGAAACTCAAATATAAAGCTGATGAGAGGACCAACGGGAGAGGATGTCAGGAAAGGGGAGGAGCTCCTCCCCCATCCTGTCTATCCCTATGTCCGCTTTTTTTAATCCAAAGTCTTTACAGCACTAATCTGCCAGTAACACTGTTTGTGCCGATGCTTGTTACACCAATGGCCACAGCCGCTCTCCGTGTGTGTACTTCCATGACACCACCGTGTCAAAAACGAGGAAACAGCCGAACGATCCTGACCGTTCCACTGCCGACACGGACAGAGTGACAGCACTCCCATCTGGGCGATGCGAGCAGCCGCGTGGCAACATTCCCGCTTAACGCCTGTTCTCTGCCAGAGCCAAGCTGCCCAGGGCCAGCTTTGCTATCACTGCCATTTCCTCCTCCTCACCACCTTTACCACCACCTGTCACTGCCAATCTGCTGTCCTTTGCACCTCCTCCTCCTCCTCCTCTGTCACTGTTAAACCCAACCTCTCAGTCACTGGCGCCCCCAACAGGAAAAAAAAAGATCCTCACCACCTTCCTCCTTCTTCTCTCCCTCCGTTCTCCTTTCCCTCGTGTTCTTTTCTGGATGTTGAACATTGTTTTCTAAGAGAAAACGGATGTTTTTTTTAAAAAGAAAAAACACTTGAGCTTTTTTGGTGTGATTTTTTTTGTCTGTGTTTGTATTTATTTTTTCAAAGTTTGATCAGATCTGAGAGCTGCTTGTTTTTATTCAGACATGACAAAGCACACTGCCTCCCCCGTTCTTCATCTCCTCCTCTTCCTCCTTCACACCACTGACTCACCCTAAACCGCCCCTCCCCGCCCCGCCTGTCCATTTGTCCCCGTTTGTCTGTTTGTGAACACTGTGCAGAGCCTCCGTCCTTGTAAACTTCCACCTAGTTCCACCCCTTGCCTCCCCATATTCCCCCACCTTTGTCCTCCACCTCCTCTTACCCCAACCATCTCCCTTCCCCGCCCTCGATAAAGAAAAAGAAAACAAACCTTTCCGTGTCCTTGGAAAAAGAGATTTCTCTCCAGTTTCATTATTTAAATCTGTGGAATAGTGGAAAACGCTCCGTACCGAAACAGCAGCAAAAAAGGAGAATGAAATAAAACAGAAGGATCTCTCTTTTTCAGCTTGGTTTTGAGTTTGTTCCAATGTGGAGTTTTGGAGGAAAAACAAATAAAATCTGTGACCATCTCGTCTTTGTGCCATTTCTTTAGGTTGTTTCTGCTCCAAAGTCTCCATCCTTTCGCGTCAACAATGTTTATGAATTATGAAGATAAAAATGACTGCGGGGAGGCAACAGCATCGCCTAAAGCTACTTAAAGAAAATCATCAAGCATATAAAAACACGTACACAATACAACTACAGCTCACACGCACATACTCATTCATTCAAACCAACACATGTAAAGTATTTCATTCTGTCACAGATATATTTGTGCAAAGGTGAGCTGACACCTGTGCCAGATGAGTGTTTTTGTTTTACTGCGGTGGATGATGGAATGTAAAAAGAGGGAGAGTACCCGGTCACCCCCACACCCCGCAGAAGCAGCAGCCAGGGCCCTCGACACCCATAACACATAGAGGATGTCGGCCACCCAGATCAGGGCCAGCAGGAACGCCACCAGAGAGCAGTTATTATTAGTAGTTTTATTTGGAGTGGGTCTTTAAAGGTGAGTCAAATGAGATTTGATAAAATATCCCTAACTTTGAGAAAATATAACCAATTATTTAGATCTGCAGCTCAAATACTTTTTTATTAAAACCATAAAGTTTTGTAAAGAGCCAAAGACACCAGGATGTTTCAATTCATGATCAAAGGCATTTTCACAGTTTTAATCTTCACTAAAGGAAATAGAGGCAGGTTGTTTAAAGACCGCTTATTTAAGTCGTAATTCTGTAATCCATCCTGCATCAGATGTAAACAACATTAAAGGAGAAAGACACTTTGAAAAGGCTAGTAGTTCAACTAAGCTAGGGAACACCACACATACGTGTAAGAGGGCTTAGAGCTACTCCACCAGGAACCCCACAAAATCTAACACTTGAAGCATATTTTACTCAGGTAAAAAAAACAATGATCAAAAATCTAGAATTTGTTTTGGAACTAATGTAAGAAAGAAATTCCACTGAGAAAAAAACTCACTTTATTAAAAAAATTGTTTCAAACATCACTGGATTTTTCTCTGATGCCCCTTAACTTTCATAATGAAACGGTGCTGATAAGAGAATAAGTCTGTCTGATTTATTGGTTTTAGGGAACCTAATCTATAAAAAGGAGACAGAGGGACAGAAAACTTATTTACTAAACAAACTACAAAAAGGTGAGAAAACTACATTTCTCAAAGAATGAAATATCAACAAGTCAAATATACTTGTAGAAGTCTTTTAGCTATAAATCTAACATATCAGCTAGTAAGGATTCATGTGCTTTTGTTTCTCTTCTTTAGAGCGTGTTTAATTGGTTTGAAGACATAATTATTTCTGTAGAGCTTAGTACAAATGAATGTCAACCACATGTTTTTATGGAAATCTGCTAACGGATACCAAAGCTGAACCACAAAATATCAACTTTTCACAGGATAACACTTCTTAGAGGACCAATGAATACATCAGGAGTCAAAAATAATAAAATCTTCTTCTTTAATTCACATATTGAATACAATTTTTTTTTCAAGTTAATAATTATGGAGGAAATCATAGACTGTGGCAAAGGGTGGATTTGAAAAGTGTAAAAAGCTCTGTAACACTGAAGAAAAAAGCTAAAACTAAGAACCCTGGGAAATGGAAAAGTATATTCTGGGAAGAGAAAAAGACAGAACACAAAATAAGGAGCAATCAGCCTGAGAAGAAGTTACAGACGGTGAACCTGCAACCTGAAGACTCTCAGATCACAAAGAACAGAATATGCTGTCTTGGAGATGTTAGGAGATCATAAAAGAAAAAAAAACGTACTAAAAAGGAACAAAAGAGAAAAATCTCAAGAATATATTTGAATGTAAATGCTCCAGTTTGTGTTATTTACACTCAAGAAACCTGCTGCTTCAGCAGAAAGTCTTGATCTTGTTTTGTAAAAAATAATTGTCTTTTGATTTAAATCAGCTAACAGGAAACCGTATGAGCAAATTATGCCCAACAATCATTCTAAAGTTCCCTTACTTACAAATGAACCATTGCACAAACCACACAACTGCTGACGAGTTATAGAGGAGCATTCGTGTAGAAAATAAGTCTGCTTCCAGCCAGACATCCCAGAGTACTGCAGTTATTGAAATACTCTTGTTTAAGAAAAGGCATAAAAACAGCCACTGTGGAGCTTCTAGTCTAAGGCTGAGGATGGTGTTCTTAAATAAAACAAAAAAGGGACACATAAAAATGTTCGATTTTCCTGTGAGAACATAGTTTATGTCCATTTGATTTCCATCCATTTCAAATAGACTTGCACTGCGAGTTGAGCTTAATGGTTGTGTCTCTTTTTGACTTCGTTCTCGTTCAGAGGCAGAAACAGCGCGAGTCCGTCTCATGCTGCTCGTGTACTTCTGATCAGACAACCCTTTTTGTGGTTTGCCTGCCCACAAACCCACACACGCACAAAGTGAGTGTTCACCTTCCATGAATACTATTACAAGGCTCACAGAGCAAATGAGCGCTTCTGCCCACTTGACACACACCCCTGTAAACCCACAGATATTGGTCAACTCTTTTGTTGCTTTGCTTCTCTCACTTCTTGAATTAAAACCTTCCTTGTGGTGCGTTGGCCAAGGTTAAGCGCTCATTTTTCCACAGTTAGGAACATTTTCAAATTGAAACAAAAATGAACAAATGCAGTTTGTCTGGAGGGATACCCCGGCATCAGCAACGCTTCCCAGGAAAAGCTGAGGGAGCAGAGATAATGGAGGAGTGAACGTCTTATTAAGCACATTTACCATCCAGAGGAGGACAGAAGGTCACCTGTGAGGTGGAAACTTTCCCTCTGATAGCAATCTGAGTTTTAAGCTTTTGCTGAAAATGTCTTCCCAACATCCGGCTCTGTTGGAAATGACAGATAAGTGCAGATCCCATCTGTCATCGTCATCTCAGCCTTCCTGTGGCTCTCAAGCTGAGTTACAACAAAAAAATTGAAATATTTTTTGCAGACAGAAAGTTTTTATTTTATCATTCGTTTTAAGACGACTTAATAAAGACCTCTGGAAGACTAAAACAGAGCAACAGAAAAAATAAAAGAAACTGCCAATGAATACTAAAAAAAAACAGCAGGACAGAATCTAACCTGCTTTCATTTGGTAAGTAAAGTTAAAGGGGGAAAATCAAACAGCTTGAAAAGATTCCAAAAATGAACAGTTATAGTACTTCATCGATTAATCCGTTTATTTTCCTACAACTAGATCCATCTGTCTGAGGCCATTTATTTCTCAAATCGACCTGTACTATTATCAAATCCTTCCAAAATGAAATTACACTGTCATATTGATCTTGAAAAACACTATTTAAATTTAGACACTGTCGGTTTATTTTTCTATAATGTGAAAACAACCAAGTGCTATCACAATAGACAACACACTGTGTTTGTTGTGATGACAACAAAAAATGATCAAGCCATCATTACAGTAAAGATACCATACAGCGTAGTAGAATGTTCTAATAATGTTGCCTTTGTATTATTTTAATGCGGAAAAACAACATAATTAACTAAAAACGTGAATGGATTTACCATTAATTCTTCTTTACTTGTTTGTTTGTACATATATTTATTTTAATTCAGTTCCATTTTATTCATATAGCCCAAAATCACAACCAGAGCCGTCTCCATGGGCTTCACACCGGTATTGATGCAAAGAACATAAAGTCAGTCATAAAAATATAAGCAATATCTGGTTGCTAAACAAACTAAATAAAATAAGCTAAACTTTCATCCCTGCCCTTAGACCCTCCTTTTCGGCAAGGAAAAGCTCTTGAAAAAACCCTAGCTTTAAGTAAGAAAGTTGCCCACCCATCCCGCGGGAGATCTAGGCCAGCCACCCCCACCTGGGAGAGGGACGACCAAGAAAAGTGGGGGTCTTACAACTACATGTTTGAATAGTAGCAGATGGGCTTCATCCAGATGAAACCGTGGGGGCAGCTGGGGGTGCGAGACGAGCCAGGGGCGAGGTCCACAGCCAAAGACAGGAGAACAGACGATCCACCTGGAAACTCTCCTGCTGCCGCAGAGGGGAGTGGAAAAAACGGACAACACATGAATCACACTGCGCCAAACAGACGCATGAAGAACGTTTTCTGTGCATCATCTAGTTAACCAGCTGTTAAATGATGAAAAGCGGCTGTACATTTCATCACTGACTATGTTTGGTAAGGGACCGGAGAAAATGACAGTGGCTGTGTCCAAATTCGGGTCCTGCGTCCTTCTTGAGCTGCATTTGTCAGCCGTTTACGTCAGAGCACAAGTGCTGTCCAAATTCAATGACAGCTTCAAATGCGGCCAACAAATACGGCCTTCTTCTGCCGATTTCAAGGATCATTCTGGTGTATTATTCTACGCTGTTCGTATCCCAAGATAAATTGCGGCCAGAGGGCGTTGGTGGGAAGCCCACTGCAGCTACTAGGGCCTGGTTTGTCCTCGTGGATGAGGTATTAGGACAGAGACCTTCCACTTGTCCTCCTGTCCTGATTTCCTCTATTTGTGAGAAAACTTCAGGGACAAGTACAGCAGTGGGTGAAAAACAGGAGAACAGGAGAAAATGAGGAAGCTTGTTTACTGTACCGGCATATAGTTGTGTCTCATCCTGAAATCCAGCATGTGCCTGCGACGGCAACAGAACACATACTATCTGGCTAGACCATCCAAATTCACAGCCGTAACATCCGGTCTACGCGCTCCACAAAGGTTCACTCGCTAGAGTAATAAAGATGCTTCTTAGAATTTCTTGAAAGTTAGATATTAGCAAATCAAGCAATTGAATAACAGGGGCAACAAAAAGCAATGACCAAGCACTGGTTAATGCTCGCCCGGAAATTACGTTACAGGATTCTGTCCTAGTGACAGGGGGACACTTAATTCTCTTTCAAGGAATACAAGGAACCTAGAAAACTCTACCTGCACTGGTTGAATTTTTGGCTAAAGATGTCCTGGATTGATAGTAGGTCAGTAAATCGGATCCAATCTGATCAAATCGACAACCACAAATTATGACATGAATCGAATCGTTGTTAAAAGGAGTCATCACCCCCTTAAAAAGTAAGGTTTCTGTTTCTGATTTTACCTTTTATTATTTATTCTCTGCTGTTTCTGCTTCAGTTATTGATACCCTGTAGGTTCTCTGTCACAATTTAGCTTTTACATCTGTTCAAATCTAAAAAGCTTTTCAATCTCATTTAAAATGAAAGAATTATTACATAAAAACCGTTTAATGCTTTTACGTTTGACTGTTGCAGTACCACAGGCAGGGGTTCAAATAAATCCTCTGTTGAATGAAAACGCAGATCACTGACTTACATTCTCAAGAGCCAACTCTTCTTCTGGTTTGATTTCAGCCTTTTTGGAGCAGCTGCCTACACATTTTGGAATAAAGAGGATGCTTTCACCTCTGTGACACCTGCAGGAGCTCCCACCTTTCTGTCTGCAGGCCTGCTCGCGGATCTCAGAGGGTCGATCGTGTGTCTGGAAACACACCACTGCTGATACACTTTGTAATATGAGAATAACTGGAACTTTGCTAGCAGTCAAAGAATAAAGTAAAAGCTTTTTGTGATTGTTGAATTTTGTTTGAACAGTTCTCTAGCTTTTCTTTTAAAAACAATATATATTCAAAGTGTTTTTTTTTATTTCTATTAACTACTTTTTCACCCATTTCAGACAACTTTTTTTGTACTCTAGCTCAGCTTCTTACTTTGTCTCCTATAGAATCATTTAAAGGTCGATAAAAACAAAAGAGGTCACAGTCACAATACTGGTCCTTAAAAAGAGAGTTTTAAAACATTTAGGAATTTTTTAAAGTCCTTTTTTAAATTTGCTTCTAATTCCACATTTGTAGAATATTTTAGTTCTTAAAAATATTTTAAATATTTCCCCTCCTACACTGTGTTCCATTTTTTTTATTGATTGATTTTTTTTAAACTTAGATTAATCGAATATTACGGATCAGAACAATCCTAATATTTTCTTTTGAAAATGTCAGTTATTTTCAAGCATTTGTCCTACTTTTGTTTTACATTTTACAAAAAATGTAGACAAAATACAATCTTTGTACACATGCATTTAGTACATTTTAATCCAGACTAACAAAACACAGAGGAGCTGCAGAAGCTTTCTTTGCTCGTGGGTTTGGTCGCGTTTGACTCTATGTGAACAGTGAACTGTTTGCATCATATCCTCAAATACATTTTTCATGTTTTTAAATAAATCCTCTGTTTATGTGATGACATAAAAGCACATAAAGATGTGCTCTTCATCTGGATGATTTATCTGCAGCTTTTGTGTGGATCCAAAAACTCATGAAAGCCAGCTTCACTTCTCAGCATCAACATGTGAAGCTGCTCCATCCTTACTTTTGCAAATCTTTTGTTTCGCTCAGTTATATGTTAGTTATATGCGCACGTGTGTTCGACTCCCCGCAGAATGAAAGTATTCTGACAAACATCTGCGAGAACATCAGGGAGAGGAGAGAAGAGGAGAGGAGAGGAGAGGCCTCACAGCATCTCAGCTCCACTCCAGTCATTATCATGACCCGCACAGCCACACATCCCTTCCTTATCCTCCATAACAGCCATCCAACACCACCTTTCCTCTGATACACACTCCCTCAATCCTCCACCCACTTCTGCTCTCACTGCCCCCACAAACGCACACTTCGTTCCTCCAAAACACGCACACACGTCATCTCTCAATCTCCTACCCGATTACACCGACACGCTAAACCCCCTTTTTGCACACCTCTCCTACCTTCCCTAAAACCTTTTTCGCTTCCTCACACACACACGCACAGGCTCTCTTTTTGTCAACCCCCTCCTCGCCCCCACCCCCC